>CP139507.1:286130903-286524910 GCA_021014915.2 Artemisia tridentata subsp. tridentata | reverse complement strand
TGAATTGAAGGCGATCTAGAAACCCTAACGATTTAGGGTTTCGGATTTGTTGCTATAAAGATTTATTTACAATCGCCTCTTGGGTTTTTTGGATCGATCTGTTCTAAGGTTTATGTAAGTCGGTTCTGACTTATAATTTATAGATCGATCTCTTGGTGTTTGGTTGGATTGCTGCTGAATGATTATAAAACCTTATGGTTTTTACATTCTATCGGTTTTGGTGCTTTAGGCTGGAAGTATACCATCGTTTGGGTATTGTCTATCTGCTGGTACGTACCCTCTTTCTAGGGTTTTGGGTTCCTTTTGGATGATGTGGTTATGGACGTGGGTTATGGGAGAGTGGCTGTCGAATGGGATGTTAGGGTTTTGACAACCCTATGCTATGTTATGGTTACAACACCGATTTGTTTGGCTGGATTTATCCTCTTATTTGGTATCACCTATTCAGATCGGGTTGTTGTGCCTGGATGTTAGGGTGATCTTACCCTATGATTATGGCGTTATTGGTTCGTTTTCTACTCCTCTTGCTGTTGATGCTATGTTTGGAGTTGTGTGGATCATATGGTGGCTGAAAGTTAGGGTCCTTTACCCTATGTTTACTGGTCGAATTTGTTCCCATGATGCAAGTTAGGGTTGTTTAATCCTATGTTTGTATTGTTCATTGGTGATGAAGCATTTATGGGTACAGATTTATGATACATATGGAAGTTAAGTTTTTGGGGGCTCTTGTTCAAAACCCCATTCATACAATCACGGATCAGTTGCACTATTATTCATCTTGGGGTCGCGTGATTGTTTTTATCTGTTACTAGTCATCATGCTTGGTGTTCATTATACTTTTCCTTTTGATTGTGTTCGGTTTTGCATCTAAACATACACCGTTGGAGCAAGTTTGTGCTTGCTGCTCTATCCGTGGTTTTAGAGTCTCTCACCAACCTTTGTGTGAAATTTGTGAACTGAAGCTCAAGAGTGATGATCCAAGTGTTTGGGCAAGTTGGAGGTTTCTCCATTGAAGATTGATGGAAGTTCTACGATGGCTATGTTCTTGGTGTTACCTTTGTAAATCATGTTTAATTCCTATTTTTATTCACTTGTATAGTCATTGTAGGTGGTAAGTTGTATTATGTAAGTTATAAGAATGGCGTGTCATTCTTATATGAGAGTCTGTAAGTGTCCTAAGGGACTGAGATGAGGGAAGTCACCCTCATCCTTTGTACTTCAATGTTTTTGGCGTAATATATTTTACCGGGGTGAATTAACCCTTTTACCCAAAAACTTTAGTTACAACGATTCATACGATACTCTGTATATATGTTATTCGAATGTAGCAGCAGGTCATGGTTTATAAGGTTCGTATTAAATTAAATCGTGTAACAGGTTTTGGAGAGAATATAGGGTTAATGTATGGTCTTATATATTGATGACAGTTTCAGAATATTAAGGCTGAATGAAGGTCGATTGGAAAGAGAGGAACACAACACTCAACATCTGCTATAAGAACTCTTATTTTGGGTAAAGGGGAGTAATCCTGCACCCTGGTAAATTTATAACCAAAAAACGTTTAAGTACAAAAGATATGGGTGAAGTCCCATATCTCAGCCCGTTACATGGGCACTTACAAGCAATGATTAGCAACCTAACCACTATATAAGAATGACAACAAGCCACTCTTATAACTTACAAAGAACTTAAAACAAAGAGAACAACCAAAAGTGATTACAATTCATAGAACAATACATTACTACTCATGTTCTGCACATGAGTCTTCAAATCATTTTGGCGCTCCACTTCGACTTCCACGAAGGATCACGTATAATCAAGTCCCAATCCATTGCAACTGCTATTATTTGTTATCAAACAATAATAACCTAAATAGGAGTGAAATATGAGCAATATGGATCAAGAACATAATAATAGGGTCACCGACCCTAACTTCCAGCATCATAACGACCATATGAACATCAACACCAACCACATCTGATAGAGCAGAACCAGGTCTGAACGATCAGATACAATACACCAGGTCTGGTTCAATGCATCAAAGGCCATCGATAAGATAATAGGGTTTAAAAACCCTAACTTACGAACAGAAAATAGGGTTAATGGAACCTTAACTTCCAATACTAGTCGTATAACAGACCATTGAAGATAGATCAAATAAACAACCATCATCCATAAGCAGGTCTGATATAACTAGCGTACGACCACCAATGCGATAGACCACTTCAAATATGAACAGCACACCACAAGGTCTGAATAGATCCATGATCGCCTAATAGGGTTTATACAACCCTAACTTACAGTAAACTTCATCACACGAAACCCATCAGATCTATCGATAAGAACATAACGTGCACAACAAATCTGTATAGGAAGGGTTTTGAAACAAACAGCCTCCCAATGACAGATCCGCAGCAACCACAGCAGATCAGCGTGAGAAGAACAAAAAAATAGGGTTTCCAAACCCTAACTTACATGCAATACTGATGCAACTTAAAACTCTCTCTTGAACCCACGTGCAGAAATCAACGATCTGAAAGATCACGAACAACTAAAGAAACCACACTTACACCACACTTGGACGAACAGCCAACAAACCCTACACGGGTACTTACCACACGTTCCACCAGATAATGAAACCCTAAAGGATTAGGGTATCGTTAGCATTGAAGATCAGATCCAACCAATGGCAGCCTTAATATATATAACAATAACCAACCAAAGGCACAAAAGATACAAAAGATTGCATGGAAACCACGTGAAAGGATTAAATAATAGAACAAGATCAGTAATAGACATAACCGACCCACGATAAAGATTCCATGCAAAAGCCAAGGCGCATAAGATAAAGCGTGAATAAATATGAACCGACCCACGATTTGAAGAATGAATATAATACTATTCAGCAGGCTGACTAGGAATTAAAACTAGATAATAGTAGTGAATCGTAGGGTCAGTAAAGCGCCACCAGCCGCCACCTCTTGAGATTAAAACAAAACCACAAAAACGTATTGCATACCAAGAACAAAGATTTGAAGGTTGAGAGGACGTTTTTGGATTAGTTTATGGCCGAGAAGTGATATGGAGATGGCGGCCGGAATTCACTAGAGAAAGAGAAATTTTTAGGGTTCCATCAAGAACTCTTATTTTGTTGCGTATCATGTTCCTTTATTACATGATCGAATGACAGCCAAGACATCTCCCCCATGGCGATTTTCAATCTAAAACCCTAAATCTCCACCAATTCGTTCTCCTTGATCTTTAACCTTGTTCTAATCTGTATAACGATTGTGTTTATGCTTGCTTAGCTTCGTCTATTGCATCATTAACATTGTTTTTATGCGGATCTTGGCCTGGTTTGATTAGGGTTTCGATTTTTTTTCTTGGGTTTTCTTTAATCGCTTTTTAGGGAATCGTTTTTTTAGGTTTTCGCTGGTTAGGGTTATAAGGGTTTCGCTACCTTATTTAATTCGTTTTCCTGATTGCTTTCATTATGGAAGTCGGTTAGGATCTCTTGGGCTATTTATTCATGCCTTAACGCATGTTGAGGCTATTGGTTTGAAGATCTGCCATTCGTTTCTTCTTGTTTAATTTGCAGCGATAGTTTTCTTTTTTAGGGTTTCGTTTATTTTTCTGAATTGGTATGAAGAAAGTTGGTCAATCTACTGATGACGAGTTGGGGGATAGAATGAATCGATTGAAGGGGCAAGGTGATAATGGTTCTGGTGTGAATTACACTCGTAAAGCTTTTAGGGTTTTAACAAACCCTAATGTGGAATCAGGTCGAACTAGTGATGCTTCTTTGCATACCTTGGGTGATGATTTTCCATCTCTTGCTGAGGTTACGGGTCTCAAGAGGGCTGATGTTGTTGGTCCGCCTCCTAATTTGTCCACACCAAGTATGGCTGCTGGTCCTCAAGTGCCTTTTGGATTCTTTGCTAATTTGCCGGAGGGTGATGGTAGACGTGTTGCTCCTACTGCTGGTAAGGTGAGGTCTTCCAATACTAACACTTCTAAGGAGCATGTGGTTACTATGGACTCGTCCCCTACTGGTCCTAATATCCAAGATTCTATCACGAGTAAACATGACGTTATTGAAGGGGTGTTTGGTTGTTCGATTAAATCTGCCATTGATCTTGATCTATTCCTTAAGGGTATTGAAGCGGGTAAATATCCGATGTGGCCTAATTTGGATAGTGAAACTCGTTCAAAAGTGTATGAGGCTATGTGTGGTCTAATGGATGTCTATGTACCTAGCAAGAAGGCTAATGCAACATACTCTGATGTGAATGGCAATGATACTACACCTAATATTAACGTGGAGGTAAATACTCAACCTATTCCTACCTCTCCGTCTAGTCCATTGGCTGCAGAGGCTGTTTGTGAAGGAGTGAATGTGTCTATTCCACGTAGAGTAGTAGAAAAGGTTAGTGCACGTCTTGAGTACACACTATATGGCTACTTTATTGGTAATAGAATGGCGTTCCCAGTGGTTGATTACTTTGTTAGAAATAATTGGGCTAAGTATGGTTTGAAAAAGATAATGATGAATGCTAAAGGTTTTTTCTTTTTTAAATTTGATACTCAAGCTGGTTTAGATTCTGTTTTGGAAGATGGACCTTGGATGATTCGTAAATCTCCAATCATTCTCAAAAAATGGTCTATTGGTACTAGTTTATGTAAGGAAGAGCTGACTCGTATTCCGATATGGGTTAAATTGCATGATGTGCCTATCCAAGTGTTTGAAGATGATGGTATTAATTTGATTGCTTCGTTTCTTGGTAAACCTATTATGTTGGATTCATACACAAGCTCTATGTGTAAGGATTCTTGGGGTAGAAGTAGTTTTGCTCGCTGTTTAATTGAAGTGGGCTCTGAGGATGAATGGAGGCCTCCTAGGTGCACTTCATGTAAGATTTTTGGGCACATCTATGAGCATTGTACTAAAAAAGAGATTACTCCTCCTGTTGTTACCACTACAAATGTGGTTCCTCCTGCGGCTATGAATGCTAATGATGGTTTCCAAAAGGTGAGTCGTAAGAAGAAAAAAGGTAAAGGCCAGTCTGGTAATCAGATTGGTACGTCTGTTAAACAGACTGTCAGGTATGAGCCTAAGAAGGCTCCTAGTGAACCAAAAAAGGGAGCTTCTAATAATGTGCATATTGTGTCTACTACATTGAAGTCTAAAGGTCCTTCCTCTACACCGTCGTCTCAGTTGCAGGCTTCTGGTAATGCTTCTAAGGAAGTTAATGTCATTACTGATAATCCGTATGCTGATTTGGTGATGGATGATGATGATGGTGAAGATCTAGCGATAAATGAGTTTGATGAATCGGCCAATCTATTTGGTAATATGGGGCCAAGTTCACCTCACACTTTTTCTGCTGGCTAGCTGATTTTTAGTTCTTTCTCTAGATGCATTTTTGTTTCTAGTTTTGTAAGTGCTTTTGGCATGTCTTAAGCACTAGAGATAGGTGTTTATCAAGCTTTTTAGCTTGAGGTTAATATGGTACTTCAGCCATATTCCATTTGTACTTAAACGTTTTTGGTTAATCTATTTACCAGGGTGCAGGATTACTCCCCTTTACCCAAAAAAATGACAGCCAAGACATAATTTATTTTCGGGTTCTTATGATTATGTATAACAAGTTTGTATGACTTATTAGATTCGTATATCAAAATAGTTAGAGACATACCTAGGCTGCACAAAGATGATCGATAAGAAAGGGACAATTATACTTGTTGTAGTCGATAATCACTCTTTATCACACTTATATGGGGCGTTTAAACTCAAGAGGATGGGACAAGGTGAATATGTTGGATCGTATAAAGTAAAGAGAATAGATATGGATGTTAAAGCTATCTATTAAACACACAACACACTCACTGTGAACCACTGCCTCACAAATGAGGAGATAAGACTTTAAGTATTACATGGTTTTTGCCTTATGGGCTTTGTGAGGGTTTGTGGGCTTTTGCACTTGGATAAGGCTTTTACAATGAATACTAACTCTAACAAAGCCCACTTTACACAAAGTTTTTAACTAAGTGAATGACCATCACTTTAACTATAAAATTAAAGCTAACAATCTCCCCCTAAGGGATGGTCATTCAAAAGATGCACCACGTGATTAGATCTTTAGACTTCAGGGTCTTGAACTTTGTGATTCTTTGTTCCTTCATGCATTGTGATCTTCATCGTATCAACTTTTGGATTGTTCTTTGCCTTGATCAACATCTTCATGTATTCACAGCGTTTTTTTCTTCCAATGTAGATGTTGAGACATACGATGATCGATGGACTTTCTTCTGTACCTGCATAAAACAGTTAGCAATAAATCGTCCAGCTCTTCCAAGTTCAGATCTCATTATGACACTTACAACTTATGTCCTTTTTGGCGAACACAAGTGTATTTTATTGGAAGTGTTCCTAAGAAATCTTTGATGAATCTCATGGCTCTAGACTCAATTATGTGCGTTTTGGTTTTAGATGCCGGAGGCGTGGAGCAGAGTGCCACCTTTTCAATATCAACTCATCTCGGAGTGAGAGGTCGATAGATTATGCATTGATCTCCGTGAGAAATGAAACAAATATCTTTTAAGAGATATCTGAGTGGCTAGGAGGGGTTTGTGCACCGCGTCACTGGGTCCATGACGTCTTGTCTTCAATATCAGTATCACCTTAGTGAGTACCGATAGCATATGTATTGACCCGGTTTCTGACCTAAGTTTTCATGGAGGGCTATTTCTTTTCACCCTTTCATTAAACTTTTCTTTTTCATTCTTCAACCCCTTCTTTCTCCTTTCTCATTTGCTCCTTTCATTAATCGTAAGGACTTCTAATTCTAGACTATTGGAATTGTCCTTGGGTAGATCCCTCCGGTTCTGGCGGATCATTAGACATTACCTAACCATAATCACCTTATTGCTCCATGATTATCCTAGATTTGTTGATCTCTTGCCATAAAACCTTTTGTGAAAATCTCTCAAAGTGTTTATGTATAAAACACATTTTTGGTTAACACTTCAAGAGTTTTGCATTTTCTGAAATACTCCCCCTTCACATGTGCTCATGCATTTTTGAAATAAATTGCACATGTTGGGTAGAGTTCGCACATTTTGAAATGATCAATTTTCAATGAACATGACCTTCGCGAGACACGCTTACATCACTAGTTACACTAGCTTGAAATTATTACCCGTCCCGGTCATATTCAATGATCATCTCTCGAATTGGTACATTCTACTCAGACAAGTCCTTTGCGAGACACGCTTACATCACTGGTAAACCAACTTGAAATTATTACCCGTCCCGGACAAGTCTTTTCGATAACTGACAGTTAGTTTCATCAATTTGAGTGTTCAACTGAGTCTTTTTGTAGAGCTCAACTCACGATCACATTTTAATCACATTTCTCCCCCTCAAAAATAGCATTTCGATGGTATTTTTGATACCGTTTGATTAAAATCATTGTTTTTTAAAAGCTAATAGGGAGAAACGTATTTGCATGAACTTTTTTGAACAAATTTCTTTTTGGAATACTCCCCCTCAAAACTTGCATTAATTTTGACATTTTTGAAAACTTTGGAGCAAGGGGGAGTAAAGGTTTGAAAATCTTAAGCAAAATTTTTGAAAAGTTTTGAAAAACTTTTTGAGAAATTTTGAGTAAAATTTTGCTTAAGATTAAGAAGTTTGAATAAACATTGCATGAAAACTTCTTTTCTTTTAGGATTGTTGCCATAAATTGTACAACAGGGTCCTTTCTTTGAAAAACGGGTTATGCACTGTTATGTGTACATAAACCAAAACGTTGAAGCTCGGGTTGTAAGCGGAAATACTTACATGCCATTGATTTTTAGGATAAGCGCTCAAAATTTTTTGAAGAAGCACTTTCCTTTCTTTGAAGATCGGGTCCTGAACTGATGTGTTCAGAAGCCATTAAGTTAAGCGCGGGTTTCGTACTGAAATATACGAAAGCCATTTTGACCTGATTAGACAACAACTTTTGGAACCCAACGAGGACTGAAAACTGGTTTTTTCGAACCCAACGAGGACTGATGTGTCAATCTGGTTCAAAGAAGTTGAATTCCAACGAGGACTGAAAACTGGTTTTTCATCTGGAAATAACACTCGCGGAATCAACGATGATTTAAAACTCTTTTTCTTTTGAAAATGGTTTGAGAAACTCGTTGTCTCTTTTGGAGTTTTAAAACTTGACACAGAGTCATTCTTGTTTTGTAGCGAAAGCATTTCAGAGTTTGAATGACTTTGCTTTGGTTTCCACACTTGCCTTACCCGTGTAAAGCGAGATTGTGGAGTTTGAAAAATTGTATTCTCTTCATGAGAATGATTTGACCTTGAAAGCTTTTGAGGAGTAAGTGTTTCATAAACTCTTGGTTTCTTCGAAAACTTCCTTCCTTTTTGCAAGGAATAGGTTGTAAATTGAGAAACCTTTTTCAAAAATGGTTTTGAAGATTCATCCGTGTAAACCTTCTTTGAAACACTACCCTCTTTGGGAAACTTATTTGAAACAGGAGATTTGCCTTTTGATCGATTGAGAGCATCAAACTTTGCTTTTAAGGCATTGTATGACATTCGCAAATCATTGTATTCTTTTTGAAAAAGATCTTGGGATGCTAATTTAGATTCTAAAGAAGCAATTTGTTTCAAAAAATGATCTTTTTCGGCTTTTGAATCATCCGTTTTACGAGCCAATTTCCGTTCGAAAACAATATTTTCTTTTTCAAGTCTTTCAAAATATGTTTCGAATTTGTTCGTTTTGTTGAAAAGATCAGTTTTTGCATCCTCAAGATCGTTTGTTCGTTGAGCTAAAAGTGTTTCAAGCTCAAGCACTTTTGTTTGAAGCGCATGATTTGCATTTTCCGTTTCAAAATCTGAAGAATTAGAATCAAACAGGGGATTTGGATAGGAAACTTTTGTAACTTGAGGCTTCAATACTTCAAACTTCTTTTGTTTCGTGTTTGATTTATGATTCAGAACACGTGAACGTTTGATTGAATCAAACAGGTTTTTGTAAGTCTGTTTCAAATGCTCATTTTCTTTTTGTAATGATGCCACAGCATGTTCCAATTCAATATTTTTTGTATCAAGTTCATCCAAATCAAACTTGATATTGGCATCATCACAATTTTCTTCAAAAATCTTTTCCTTTTCTTTAAGCACTGATGTCAAAGAGTTTTTAGAAGAAGCAATTCTTTTTGACAATTCTTCTTTGACTTCAGCTACTTCTTTTGAAAGTTCGGTGATTTTCCTTTTGAAACAAAGATTTTCAGATTTCAAAAAATATGTATGTTCAGAATCCACATTCTCATACTCAAGGCTGACAGACACCGATTTGAATGACTCAATTTGGTTTGTGAAAAATTCTTTTTGAATGTCAAGTTTTAAGCATTTTTCATCAAATTCATCTTCAAGAGAATGAACGTACTTTAAATCTTCTCTCATTTCAGTGACAAGAAATTTTTCAAAGTGTTCAAAACTGAAATTGATATTTTTCACAAGAGGTTCAATCTCATCTTTTAGTAACTTACAGACTTCACTTTTTAGCCAAGATTCTGATAACATGAGACGACTGTAGTAACGATCGGTGTATTGTTGTTTTGACCAAATGACCTTTAACGTGTGCTCAATGTGATTTTTAAGATTACAAAACTGTTTCCTTGCTTTATTTTGCCATAATTTATCATCATAAGTAGCAAGTTGAGCTTCTTTGAAAAATCTTTTCACATTTGTTTCTTTTCTTTTTAAAGGTGGTTTTGGTATTTCAGACAATTGTATACAGCCATACACAAAGCCTTGGTACGAGAGTGGACTTTTTCTTTGTTTGACTTTGAAGCGTTTTTCCTTTTCCAAATTTTCATCTTCTTCTGATATGAACAGAGCATCAGTCGGCAAAAATTTATGTTCCACCTGATCTGTATTTTCAAAACCAATTCCTGATTTTCCCTTATGAACTTTCTCAGCTTTAGGAATCATCATTTGAAGAGTTTGAACACTTTGGTCTGTTTTTCGAAGTTTTTCTTCAAGATTGTTTGCACGTTTTAAAACCTCTTGATTTTCATTCTCAAGTTTTGTATTAACAATCTTAAAATTTGAAGTGGTTTCCTGAAGCATTGAGTATCTCATTTTTAATTCAACGTTCTCTTTTAAAAGTGCTTCGATCTTTCTGTTGGCGGGGCCCATATTTGCATTCAGATTTTTAATGGAAAGTTTTTCACGTGAAAGGGCCTCGCGACACTCAACTTCAAGTTCTTTATTTTGTTTGAGAACATCTTCATTTAATTTCTGAGCTTGAGATTTAAGTTCTGAGATTTGAACGTCTTTGTAATGTGTTATTTTCTCAAAATCTTTTTTCATTTCTTTAAATCCCTCAAGCTCTTTGGACAATGAGGCATTCGTTTGCTTAGCTTTACGATTGTCCTCTTTGCATTTTTCAAGTTCACATTTGAAATTATCGATTAAAGAAGCAAATATGGCATGATCTTGATCATGAGAAGATCCATCCTGGGCAGGCTCACCTCCATTAGGATCCATATCTGGAGTTGTAGGAGTGATATTACTATCAAACCGTTGCTCCACATATGTGTCACTGATGGACTCAGGATGCGCAGGATGTGTCTTGTCATGAACAAACATATTCTCGAACAAATCAACATTATCATGATCGTTTGAATGTTGTACCATTGCCACTATTGCAATGTCGGATGAAAGTCTGATGTGGTCAGCTTCATTCCTGTGTGAACCCTCAGCATCCGAATCGTATCTTGGAGTGCTGCTTTCAACATGCTGTTCTGAAGATGTGTCTGTTTCCGTGAAGACCAAGCTAGCATAAGATGTTGTACTCTCATCAACCTTTTCTTCTTTGTTTGCCTCTTTCTCATTCACCTCTGTTTCCTTTAATAGCACTTCTTTTTCAATCTGCTCTCTTTCCTGCTTCAGCTTCTCCATTTCAATTCTTTCCCGTTCTTTCACTTTCATTTCTTCCCGCATCTCTATTAGATGAAGTGATCTTTTAGTAAGCACCAATTCCAGTGTTCGCATTCGACTAAACAACTGATTTCTAAACGTTTCCACGTCCACATATCTGCTGACGCATTTACTCCATATTTCTCTTGTTGATTCATAATCTGGAGAATTTTTGATTCCTCTGATATGAAAGTCGAGAAACCATTTAAGCTGCGTCTGGAGCGCTTGAAAGGCTTCAATGCAGTCACTTCCTTGTTCTATTTGGTTCTCTATTTGAGATATGTTGTGCAGGAGTTTCTCTCTGAATTTTTCAAAATTCATTTCAGATCCGAAGAGTCTTCCAGATATTCGATGGAATAAATATGGACTCAACATTGGTGACGTTGCTTTAGAGATTGTCACACATTGACTCTTAACTCCTTGAAAGTTTAATAGGCAACATTTCTTCGAATGAATAGCGTTTTGCACAACTGGAGACATCTGTCCCTTTTGAGAACTCGATTCCATTTTCTTGTGATGTGCGATAAAGTTGATTCAGGATCATTGCAACGAAATAGGAGATGTTGTTGTTGAAGGTTAAGAATGGTCGTGGTTGCGAAGTCTTGTTGTGTTGTTGATGATGGTTGAAGTTGCAGTTTATATAAACGAAACAAATTTAAATAAAGTTATGAAATTTGATTAGAGTATAATTAAGACAAAGTCAAAAGTTTATAATTTCGACAAAGGTTATGTAAATTGTAATTTATATAAAATGACAGTTTCTATAGAAATTTCAATTTGACCAAAATTTATATAAATTATGGCAAAATATCAATTTAGATAGAAATATATCCAATTTATATAAATTGGCAATTTATATAAAATCTAACACTCTTATACAAGAGGGTAGATATCCGTTTGTCGAAGTATTTTACACTCTTATACAAGAGTTAAAATACCGAGTTCACTTTTGAGTTGACGAAATTACGTTCGAATCAAATCCTTAAAATTTTTTTTTTTGGGTAAAAGGGTTAAAACCCTGGTAAATATATTACGCCAAAAAACAATGAAGTACAATTGACATGGGTGAATCCCATGTCCTCAGCCCGTTACATAGGCACTTACATGAATAAACATAACAGTCCCACAGGACACTAACCATAACCACTATATAAGAGTGACACACCACTCTTATAACTAAAATTGAACAAAAACTACAACGACTATAAGAATACAAATTAAAAAGTCATTAAACCACATGATTCTTCAAAAGTCGTTCTAGATGTCCATAACTTACATCGATGCAGCCTTATCCATGGTAGTACACAAACAGCACCAATCCACACCATAAAGCTTCATCAAACTCCCAGTGATCCAAATTCAATCCATTGCAAATAGCTTATGCAATACGGATCAAAAGACCACACTTAGAAACTATGGCACAATTCTTTACATGATTTATTATCACTCGCAAAAGTGAATAAGAATGAACACGCGACAAGAAGAAGCCATAGACCACCAATAGGGATTAAACAAACCCTAACTTACATTGAACGGCTAGTGCTAAGAACCACTAACCTCATACAGCACCAATCACAATCCAAACAAAGGAATGAACAACCGGATCAGTGACAGTAGGACTAGGATTTTTGAACAAGCATATCCTAAAACTTGACTTACAAAACCTCCAATGTATTCAAACAAACATCCAATGCAGCCATATGTAGCAAGTAAAGGACCGACAGAAAGTAGCTTCAATACTCACCCATGCATGCGTACATCAGTTCATCATCATACATGTCACGAACAAGGGTTTAGAAACCCTACTACCCAAGAACATTCACCTCTCTCATAACCCACATACCATAAATATCAATCCAAAAAGGAACTTGCAATAAACCAATAACCTTAATAGGTTAACTTGTAGGTCGACCAAACAAACCCTAATCGGATTTGTATCCATGAAGCACCACATTAAAACACCAGATCGAATTTAGAGAATAGGATCGAATTAATAATAGCATATTAAACCGACATGCATGTAATCATGGCCTAAATAACGATCAAAAGAACAACGAAACCCTAAACAATCAAAAAACAGAATCGATTGTATTAATGGATTGTAAAGGTTTCGACCAAGCAAAGGGAACGCCATCTTAGATATTAAACAACCTGATAGATCGATTGCATACCAAAGGTAGAGAGGCGATCTAAGCAGGATGTTTTAGCCGGAAAAGATAAAAGATATCGGCGTGACCAGTAACCCATAATATTATGCATGGAATAGACGAAACAGCGATTTGGTGATAATATAAAACCCCACCGACCCACTAATGATCTCAAAGGTGACCACCAATAAGAAATCGGAAGGAGCAATGACAATAAAATAATACCACCTCAAACGCAAGAAAAAACGAATCAATGAGGAACCGACCCACGATGTATAGTAATCCAGTAATATTCAAACCCACGTATGGTGAATTGAATATTAAAAGTTAAGATAGAATCACAAGATCGATAGTAAAAGTAATGCAAGTGAATCGTTTTTTTCTTTTTCGTCGCCAGAGAGAAAAACGTTTAGGGTTTTCCATGTATAAAGATTATTCAAATCCTTAAAAGTTATTTAACTTTGAAGTCGTTTCACAGAAGTACGAGGGCCAAAACTGCCAAACCTGAAAGTTCTTTAAGGCTGCAGGAAAGTACAGGGACTGAAAATGTCAATTTTGAAATCTGAGTTTTGTCCGATATCGCAATTGTTCCTTTGTTGTCCGATATCGCAAATGGCAGACCTGTCCGATATCGCAATTGGCAACAGATATCGGACAAAGCAGAGTTGTTGAATTGCGATAAAACTGATCAGACGTCAAATGCGATAGGTCAACTGTGATATGTCAACTGTGATAGGTCAAATGCGATAGGTCAACTGCGATAGGTATCTGAATTGTCAATTGCGATAGAGCAGTTCAGTTGCAATTGCGATAAAAAACGCGAATTGCGATAATTCGCAGTTTTTTCCTGAAATGCGATAAAACGCAACTTGCACCAACTTTTACCAACTCTTTGGACTTTTGTGCCTTTTCCACGTGACCTTATCTTGGAAGATATTATGCCTGACAACTTTCAACAACTTGGACCAATAATATCAACTAAAACAATGATTATTCACTTAAAATATTCACAACTTTCCAAAAAACACATCCAAAGATTTTGTTCTTAATATTTTTCGATCAAAAACACTAAGAACACCAATGTGAATGCAGATTTTTACCCAATATGTAAGTGAAGAATAATCACAATCTCGCCAAACCAGGAACAAACACAACCTTCACACAAGATTCTTGCTATATCGATTCCTAGAGAACCAAAAAACCACCCTCGATGTGGTTTTTTAAGAAGACAAAAATCACAGCAGTTGGTTTCTATTAAGCACAAATCGAACACAAAAGCTTCCTACCTCGTTGACCGGCTGTTGATACCACTTGTTGTAGTCGATAATCACTCTTTATCACACTTATATGGGGCGTTTAAACTCAAGAGGATGGGACAAGGTGAATATGTTGGATCGTATAAAGTAAAGAGAATAGATATGGATGTTAAAGCTTTCTATTAAACACACAACACACTCACTGTGAACCACTGCCTCACAAATGGGGAGATAAGACTTTAAGTATTACATGGTTTTTGCCTTATGGGCTTTGTGAGGGTTTGTGGGCTTTTGCACTTGGATAAGGCTTTTACAATGAATACTAACTCTAACAAAGCCCACTTTACACAAAGTTCTTAACTAAGTGAATGACCATCACTTTAACTATAAAATTAAAGCTAACAATACTCGAATCAATCCTATACGACACCCACCAATCTGCAACGAATGCTTAAACACAACCTACACGATCACAACTTCAGCACCTTTGATCCTTTTAGTCTTGATCGATCAGGACATCAACAAAAACACAGCCACGAACTCTTTGTTTTGAGAGCAAAAGAATGCCAGAATTTTTGTGTGTGTTTCGATTGTTATGAATAGAACAGAACCAGAAAGAGAAGTACGATCATATAGAGAGGAGGAATAGGGGAAACGTATGTTTAGTTATGATAATTTGCTGAGATTGGGGCGTGAATTTGGGCTAATCAATGGGAGGGAATCCGACTTTTAATTAGGATTAGAACTTCCTTAATATAAATTTTTTATTATTTAAGTTATTTAGGTTAATATTATTTATAAGGTATTATTATTGTTTAGTTAAATTTATTTGGTATTATAAAACTTAGGTAGAATTATATTAGGTTAGGAAAAATTCAAATAAATGAGAGAAAATGAAATTAGGTTAAGTGAGGGTTCTCACATGATTCCCATCAATACGGCGTATACTTTTCTAATAAAAATCTGATTTATTTTTACGAAGAGAACATACGGCGTACCCAGGATTCTGGATACAGCGTATCATCTGCAGATATTAGCAACTTTTATTTTTCGTATTATAACTTCGTTCCTAGTTTTTTGTGCTATCTTTCTTCTGGGCCCATCCTACTGACAAATTTGTTTCTGTTCGCAGGGACGATCATGGAAGATATCATTATGGATGGATATTTAGCTATGGAACAAGGGAAACTTTTGCAAAGAACAGGTTCTTCAACAGAGAAGCTATGGTTTCTAAGGAACAAATATGATGAGTGCGATACTTACGAGGTTGACTTGAGTGAATTCCCAGCAGTTCGCATTCTTGATCAACCCTCAGAAGAATCGGCATGGAATAATGAACCTTTGCGTTCAACTTTTAATGAGACTTATGATGCTATTGTTTGTGACCTTCCACCAAAGTTTGACTATCTATTTACATCAAGGTCTCAAACCACTGTTCCGGTTGTGCAATTGAATCTTTCAATGGAACGTTTTCAAAAGAAAAGGAAGCATTTAATATACTTGATGTCGAAGCCGATTTGTTTACTTGGGAAACCCCTCTTGAAACTACATTGAATGAGTTTAAACGATTAGGCGGCATGGAGAATGATTTGTTTACTTATGATTTGATGATGAGCTATACCGAAGATGAACTACTCCTCTTATGGACGATAATTGAATCCAAAGGACTCGTTTGGACAACTATTGAAGAGGATGAAGGGAGGTTTCGAATTGAGTATATGAGGAGGAATAATACAAGCATGACACAAGGAAATCGAAATCACTGTTCCGGTTGTGCATATAAAATGATTGGCCATAAAGAAATCGAAATCACAACACCTTCCTATTTCCCCTATGTTGAATAATGTAATGAATTGAATATGAGCAACCTTGATGATGAAAGGATGTATGCCGAAGCTGAGATTCTGCTCAACAATCAGTTGGTAAGAATAATGGACATCTCTGTAGAGCAGTGGCTTGACATTAAGTATGGTAACCATAAACTAGTTCCTGATGAAGATATAAGAAGAGTGGTTACTACATGGTTATCTCGTAGCTTTAAGCAACAATTCGAGGAATTTATGGAGTTCAAAAGGAGACTAATGTTATAGGGAGCTAGCTTTGATGTTAACTACAATCCGAATGACATTGATTTTGCTTATTGGTTGGCTAGCATGTTCAACGACCATAAGACTATGGATCGAGCTACCAAGAATGTACTTTGGCTTTTTTGGGTGAGAGGAGATGATGAGGAGATCGAGACTAATAATGACTCTGTCCAAGATAATGACATAGATGAAGTCTTTAGCATTGACATTGATGCGATGATTATTGATTGAGTCACACCTCGCGTTTCCGCCATCGGCGGGGTGTAATAGTATGAAGGTCTAGAAGATGGAGATTTAAAGAATAAAGCCTTGAAGGAGAAGGCAATCTTGGAAGAACCACGAGAGCATGGGAGTCATGAAGGTGCAGACTTTTTCCTTTGGTTGGAAAGATGTTACGATAATTATCCTAAACTTGATTGTCAACTTATGATGAAATTAGAAGATTATTGGTGGAATAAAAGAAAAGAGGAAACATCGCGTAATGATACTTGGAACAACTATTGGCCTCGTGATAACAAGGCATGTCATGATAAGAATAATCCACAGATGAAGGCCAAATGTGAACTTCGTGATGAGAAACCAAGATGGCTAGAACTTGCAAAATTAATTGACAAAAAGGACAATGAATGGAAGAACGATCTTTTCAAGGAATTAGGTATGAATGGATTTTTGAATGTTGAATTAGGATTAGAAGTCCTCTTCCGTGAAGAACTAAGGAACTTGATAATGAAGTATTGTAAAGGATGGGACAATAAGAAGAACGTTCAAAGGAAAATTCTTAATCGAATCAAGGAAAAGATCCGAGTCGAGTTCTAGTGATGACATGTGGTACATGGAAGAATTCGAAGAAGAAGAAAGATTGAGGTGTCAACATGAAAGGACTCGATGTGAGCCCCATATGATGATGGTTGAGACCTATGTGCTGAAAAGATATGAAATTTATGATGATAGGTGCCACGTTCGAATGAAGCGCATTAACATTGAAGATGTGCCAATAAGTGGAAAGAATATTTGGATGTTTAAAGACGAAATCATGAAAGAGATGGAAATGGAAGATCTCGTGCATATGAAGTAAGAACTGAAGATGAGTCTAACTTAAAGACTCTGGAATAACGAGAAGTGCTTACCGGGAGACAACCCGGATTTGTTATTTCTATTTTCTGTCATCGAGTCTGTCAGATCTGCACATCGATACGGCATATCCCGTAAAAAGGATGCGGCGTATCGACTGTACCGGTCATATCTATCCCTTTATTTTTCTGTATTTAATTTTTATTTCTGAACTATGAACTATCTATCAGTTGTTTTAATGCGGCGTATCCAGGTTTAAGGATACGTCGTATGAAGTTCCTGACGCGTATTTTATTCAAAGCTCGATACGGCGCATCCCATCCCATGGATGCGGTGTATCGAGTGACCTGATGAAATTTTTCAGTTTTTAATTTTTAATTTTTAGTTTTGTTTTCACTAACCATCGATTAATCAGAGACGCACTAGCTTCGATTTTCATGTCCACTAACACAGGTTGTTTACAAGAAGTGGTGATTTACATACATTTTGTATTTTCTATGTGTTGTAGCCATGTTGGCATTCAGACGCCATCACACACAGAAAATAAAAAGTTGCTCACAAACGCATCATGGAGGATCATACCGAGCAAATCTCAGGGGAGTTTTCCATTCTAATTCTTTCTATTTCCTGTTTTTAATTTCATTTTAAACAACGAGGACGTTGTTTATCTTAAGTGGGGGGATAGAGAATTAGAACGTCACTTGTCCTTATTTTTCAAAAATTTGCTTAATATGCTTAAATTTAAAATTTTTCTAGCATGTTTTTGTGAAATCTTAGTTGCATAACCGCACACATTACCCTTATTTCTATATTTTGAGAATTTAGCCTTATCCGTTTCCGAATATTTTACCCAAATTCCACAAAAATATGAGTGTGCCGGTGACTTGTTGTAAACTTTAGAACTTGGCTTTTATACTATTCGAGACCACCATAATGAGTATTATAGATATAATTGGAGTGACTTGTCTAACTTGGTAAATTTCTAGGATTACACCCAAATAACCTACATATATTGTGTTATATTAACTAACTAAACTGGTTAGTTAATCCCCATGTTAAACCCTTTAGTTACTCTCATCTATAGAGTAAGATACCCCCAAAAAAACCCTCAGAGCCATTCCTTTTGTTTCTTACACCAATATTAAATGTTTCATTACACCCTTACACCTTAGCCTACCCTGTAGATTTAAGAATTTGGTTAGTTACTTGTGTAAAGTGTGTATTTCCTTTGTTCGTGTGCGTGTTTCTTATCTTTGGTTAGGTTGGGAATTGCACAATGCAATGGGAATGTGATAGTAGTTATTTTTATTTTTCGTGTGTTTGCTGCTACCACTATTATTTTTATAATCTGAAGAATAGAAAAGTATGGAAAAATTATCCAGATTTGATATGATGGTGATATGGTAAAATTTTACACCACCAGTATTGAAAAAAAAGAAAGGAAGAAAAAGAAAATCGAAAAAATGAAAAGAAAAAGAAAGAAGTATGTTGGTAAGTGTTATAAACCAACGATGTAAAGTTATGTACTAGTAGAGATATCGCTACTACTTGTTGTATTATATTTATGGATTGCAAGGGAGTTGGCCGTTATGGGAACGCCAACTAAGGTTTATTCTTTGATTGAGACATTATTGAGCCTAATTCGTGTCTACCTACTTAAAGCGTGAGTTTCTGTGTTAAAGCATGAGTTAGTCTATCATTTGTGTCTACCTACATGTTTTTTTATTTTGTTTTTCACCAATTTATGTATTTCCCAAAGTTTTATCCTTACCGTTTACCATAACAAACACTAACGGGCAGTGTACCCGATCAATGTAGCCTAGTTGGTAAGTAGAGTGTCGATCACTAAGAGTGGAACGTTAACACCTAAGTATCTATCACTATTTTAATCCTAAAGTTAGTTCTAATTAAACCTAATCTAACGCAAGGGGGGTTTTCAGTCTGAGAGACTGGAACTATGAGTAGATTAAGTTAAACAGTATATTAAACTAATAAGGCGATAGACACACACGTACACAAATAGATAATAGATACAAATAAGAGGTCTGGCTGATAGTTAGGAAGATTTGTCACCAGTTTAATTGCTTAGCTGTATAAGATGAGTACTATAATCTATTCTCTCTGAGTGGATTCTTATGTGTATGCGTATATCATTCCAATGTCTAGATCCAATCTAAACTTCTAGATTTCGGGTATTAAGTCTTCTCGACGGACTAATCCTGTCACGATTAATGATATCTCCGCATAAAGTCCATCTTAATGATTACTAAGTTTATATATTATTTATCCCTTTTACAGGCTTACATTAACTATGCAAACGATGTTAATGAAGTAATTGTGCGAGCCTAAGGTCGACAAGGCACGATAAACATGTATATGTAATCAAAACATATGCATAAGGATCCAATAAAACATCAAATACTCTTTATAAAAGCTGGAAACAATTAAGTTCGATCAAATAGTGAAAAACACACTAACTCAACGATTAAAAGATTTCTAATAGAAATTAATCGAATCTTCCTATGAATTAAAGTACTAGCAGGACCTTCTTATAGCTCTGAATTCTTCTTTCTGGTTGTGTCTTGTGTGGTCTGGTCGTCGCCTATGTGTGGTAAAATTGTGTTTTTCGAATGGCAGACGAATGGGGTATGTATACATTCTGATAACAGGATCGATACGATGTATCTATTAAGTTGATACGCCGTATCTAGGTAACTTCGCATGGGGTCCAAGATTATTATATTCTGGAATATTCGTACACCACCATAGGATACGGCGCACCTTCAATCTTCATACGACGCATGTTCTTCAATATCTTGGATTAATCTGGTGAAGTCTTGAGATTGATACGCCGCATCTCTAAAATGTCTTGTGGCGTATTTGGAGTAGGATGAGTCAGATCTTCTTACGTTGACCAAGGTTTCATATACGGCGCATGGGAAATCCATGCGGCGTATGCTTCAAAGTCAGGCAATGTTCTTCATAATCGTCTAAGTCTTGATGTACAGCGTATCTGTCTAGAATGATATGGCGTATCTTCCTTCAGTTCAGTAGACTTTTCCATCATGATCCATTTTGCTCCAATTTACGTCCAAAATAGCTAACTTTCACCAAATGCTTGTTTATAACTGAGATTTACAAAAGTAAGCGATTAAGTATCAATTCTCATATAAAATAATATAAAACAAGCGAACAACATAGGATAAAATGATGTCAATAAAATGTTGTTATTTGATATCATCAAATATCCCCCCACTTCTCTTACGAGGGAGGGTTTTATTAAAGAGAGCATACGTGTAGAATATGAATGGAGGCCTCCCAGGTGCAATTTATGCAATATCTTTGGTCATACTAATGATCAATGCTCTAAACAGGTGGTGAGACCTCCTACACAGGAGGTAAGCCCTTCTACTGTATCTACTTCTCATGTTGCTACTACTACTGTGGAATTGGATACTGATGGTTTTCAAAAAGTGGGTAAGAAGAAAAAGAAGAAGGGTAAAGCAAAGGCTGCTAATGGGAATCCATCTGTTGGTACTTCGGTTAAACAGTTCAAATTTGTTCCTAAAGCAGTTACTAGTGAACCTAAGAAGGGTGCTAATACTATGGGTACTGCACATTCATTGCCGTCTCTGTTGAAGACTACTGGTAACGCTTCTGTGTCTACTTCTAATCCGTATGCTGCATTGGTGATGGATGATGAAGCTGGTGAAGGCCAAGTGGAGATGGTATTTGATGAATCGGCCAATCTATTTGCTAATATGGAGGCAAATTCATCTCGCACTTTTTCTGCTGGCTAGCTGTTTTTTATTCCATTTCTAGATGCATTTTTGTTTCTAGTCTGTTAGTGCTTTTGGCATGTCTTAAGCACTAGATTTAGGTGGTTATCAAGCTTTTTAGCTAGAGGTTAATATGGTATTTCAGCCATATTCCATTTGTACTTAAACGTTTTTGGTTATATATTTACCAGGGTGCAGGATTACTCCTCTTTACCCAAAAAAAAAAATAATAAAAATATCCCCCCACTTGAACTTTACTTGTCCTAAACATAGTATAGGATTTTTTATAGTTTAAGCATTTTATTCGTTTGATCACAATTGCACAACCAAACACCTCATGAAGTAGAAAAATGAAATCACTCAAATCACTCAACTAATCTATGTGGTAACATTTAAGTAATTCGCTCAATTGCTCGGTCGTGACGAATATTCTATCATAAGCTTGGCAAGGATACACATCTACACTGCTAATGCTAACGAGTGACAAGTCTAAAGCTTCGTTCAAACATCTCCTACACAAACTCACTAGATCGATGGCGCGAGTCCTTGATTCCTTAAACAACGGATGGTCACTAAGTTGGAACCTTAGATCGCTGGCGCGTCATTTGATTAGTCTAAAACTCGGATGGTCACTACCTTATTCATGCATTTGACATCCTCACTAAGCCATTACTATATCCGGATGCTCGAAAGCTAACAACGAATATAGTAACTTGGTAGTAGGGATAAAACTTTGGGAAATACATAAATTGGTGTAAAACAAAATAAACATACACGTAGATTAAGTCCTAACAGGTGTGGTTAATTACTTCCCAACCATCCCATGAAGAAGACACAAATCAGAGACTAACTCACGCTTTAAGTAGGTAGACACGAATTAGACTCAATAATGTCTCAATCAAAGAATAAACTTTAGTTGGCGTTCCCATCACGGCCAACTCCCTTGCACTCCGTAAATATAATACAACAAGTAGTAACGATATATCTACTAGTACATAACTTTACATCGTTGGTTTATAACACTTACCAACATACTTCTTTCTTTTTCTTTTCATTTTTTTTATTTATTTATTTTTTTTTTGGTAAAAGGGTTAATTCACCCCGGTAAAATATATTACGCCAAAAACATTGAAGTACAAAGGATGAGGGTGACTTCCCTCATCTCAGTCCCTTAGGACACTTACAGACTCTCATATAAGAATGACACACCATTCTTATAACTTACATAATACAACTTACCACCTACAATGACTATACAAGTGAATAAAAATAGGAATTAAACATGATTCACAAAGGTAACACCAAGAACATAGCCATCGTAGAACTTCCATCAATCTTCCATGGAGAAACCTCCAACTTGCCCAAACACTTGGATCATCACTCTTGAGCTTCAGTTCACAAATTTCACACAAAGGTTGGTGAGAGACTCTAAAACCACGGATAGAGCAGCAAGCACAAACTTGCTCCAACGGTGTATGTTTAGATGCAAAACCGAACACAATCATGAGGAAAAGTATATATAATGAACACCAAGCATGATGACCAGTAACGGATAAAAACAATCACGCGACCCCAAGATGAATAATAGTGCAACTGATCCGTTATTGTATGAATGGGGTTTTGAACAAGAGCCCCCAAAAACTTAACTTCCATATGTATCATAAATCTGTACCCATAAACGCTTCATCACCAATGAACAATACAAACATAGGATTAAACAACCCTAACTTGCATCATGGGAACAAATTCGACCAGTAAACATAGGGTAAAGGACCCTAACTTTCAGCCACCATATGATCCACACAACTCCAAACATAGCATCAACAGCAAGAGGAGTAGAAAACGAACCAATAACGCCATAATCATAGGGTAAGATCACCCTAACATCCAGGCACAACAACCCGATCTGAATAGGTGATATCAAATAAGAGGATAAATCCAGCCAAACAAATCGGTGTTGTAACCATAACGTAGCATAGGGTTGTCAAAACCCTAACATCCCATTCGACAACCACTCTCCTATAACCCACGTCCATAACCACATCATCTAAAAGGAACCCAAAACCCTAGAAAGAGGGTACGTACCAGCAGATAGACAATACCCAAACGATGGTATACTTCCAGCCTAAAGCACCAAAACCGATAGAATGTAAAAACCATAAGGTTTTATAATCATTCAGCAGCAATCCAACCAAACACCAAGAGATCGATCTATAAATTATAAGTCAGAACCGACTTACATAAACATAAGAACAGATCGATCCAAAAAACCCAAGAGGCGATTGTAAATAAATCTTTATAGCACCAAATCCGAAACCCTAAATCGTTAGGGTTTCTAGATCGTCTTCAATTCATAAACCAAACGATTAAAGAAAGTAATCGTGTAGGGTTTAGAATCATGTAACGAATAAATAAACCCTAAAGAAAGAATCGATTATAAAACCGACTATTATAAAAAAATGATTAGGGTTTATTAATACCAATCAAAAGGGGCGATTTAGGGATACAAACAAACCTCTACCCAGAATTTAACAAGCCATCAAGATCCGATTGCATATCATTCATGAGAGAGTGATAGAGAGGCGGATTGATGGTTGTTTTTTGGCCGGATGGGAAGGGATAGAGGCTGCTAAAAATCGCCCCTAGAGGGAGAGAGGCGGATTGATGGTTGTTATTTTTTGTTTTTTTTAATATACTAGTGCTGTAAAATTTCACCACATCACCATCATAACAAATTTGGATAATTTTTCCATACTTTTCTATTCTTCAGATTATAAAAATAACAGTGATAGCAGCAAACACACGAAAAATAAAAATAACTACTATCACATTCCCATTGCATTATGCAATTCCCGACCTAACCAAAGATAAGAAACAAGCACACAAACACAGGAAATACACACTTTACACAAGTAACTAACCACGGACTTAAATCTACAGGGTAGGCTAAGGTGTAAGGGTGTAACGAAACATTTAATATTGGTGTAAGAAATGAAAGGAATGGGTCTCAGGGTTTTTCTAGGGGTATCTTACTCTATAGATGAGAGTAACAAAAGGGTAACATGGGGATTAACTAACCAGTGTAGTTAGTTAATATAACACAACATATGTAGGCTATTTAGGTGTAATCCTAGAAAATTACCAAGTTAGACAAGTCACTCCAATTATATCTATAATACTCATTATGGTGGTCTCGAATAGTATACAAGCCAAGTTCTAAAGTTTACTACAAGTCACCGGCACACTCATATTTTTGTGGAATTTGGGTAAAAAATTGTGAAACGGATAAGGCTAAATTCTCACAATATGGAAATAAGGGTAATGTGTGCGGTTATGCAACTAAGATTTCACAAAAACATGCTAGAAAAATTTTAAATTTAAGCATATTAAGCACATATTAAGCAAATTTTTGAAAAATAAGGACAAGTGACGTTCTAATTCTCCACCCCCCCCCCACTTAAGATAAACAACGTCCTCATTGTTTAAACTGAAATTAAAAATAGGAAATAGAAAGAATTGGAATGGAAAACTCCCCTAAGATTTGCTCGGTATGATCCTCCATGATGCGTTTGTGAGCAACTTTTTATTTTTTGTGTGTAATGGCGTCTGAATGCCAACATGGCTACAACACACAGAAAATACAGAATGTATGTAAACCACCACTTCTTGTAAATAACCTGTGTTAGTGAACATGAAATTTGCAGCTAGTGCGTTTCTGATTAATCGATGGTTAGTGAAAACAAAACTAAAAATTAAAAATTAAAAACTAAAAAATTTTATCAGGTCAGTCGATACGCCGCATCCATGGGAAGGGTTGCGCCGTATCGAGCCTGGAATAAAATACGCGTCAGGAACATTATACGACGTATCCTAAACCCTGGATACGCCGCATCAAAAACAACTGACATATAGTTCATAGTTCAGAAATAAAAATTTAATGCAGAAAAATAAATGGATAGATATGACCTGTACAATCGATACGCCGCATCCTTTTTATGGGATACGTCGTATCGATGTGAAGGTTTGACAGACTCGATGACAGAAAACAGAAATAACAAATCCGGGTTGTCTCCCCGTAAGCACTTCTCTTTATTCCAGAATCTTTAAGTTAGACTCATCTTCAGCTCTTACTTTGTATGCACGCTCACGTGTTCTTATGTGAGCCATTTGACAATTCCTTCATCACGAACGTATTCATGTCCCAAATGCACTACTCCTTTGTAGAATCCTTTCATCTTTTGGTTTGGATACATGATCCCTCTTTCTTCATCATTCTTATCTACAATGATAAATGGCGACATTCTATAGCATACCTAGTTCGTGGCATTCTTAAATCCTGGGTGAGTGCGAGGCATCATATATGCTGGGACACGAAAAGTGTAAATCATTAGTGTAGGGACTTCTATTTATCTTTTGTAGTAGTTTAGGGTATGTTGTGTACGTTGTGTTACTTGCGACAGCATATATCTATCGCCACACTTGTATAGTTGCGATAGTATAAATACCCCCTACCTCATGGGTTATGAGGTGTGTGTTCTTTATTATCTATGCGAGACTTCACTTCTTTACTCTCGTTTCTCTCTCTATACTAAAGTGTCGACACCCACTTTATCTCACTAAGATTGTTATACTAGACGTGATATTTTTGGAACAACAATTGGTATCAAGAGGCAAATATGATTTGTTGTTTCACGTAGTTGTGTTTTAGTTTTTTTTCAATCTTCATTAGTTATAAAAGTTTTGTTTTCGTAGAAATTTAAGAACTTTCTCTCTCTAGAATAGTTTTACTTTCATACGTAGTATAAAGATTACTCTTAAACATGTTTAATCTTATAAAACGTGTGTTAGAAGAACATATTTGAAGAAAAAGAAATAGCTTTTATCATTCTACACAAAAATTTTATGCATTTAGTGAAGATTTAGGTTGAAATTGTGGTTTAAGGGTTTTTGAAAAAGTGTACTTTTTCTCGTAAAAATAGGGTTTAGTATTTTGCTCCTAAAAATTTTGTTCGCAAAATTTAAGGGTTTTGTTGCGACACTTGGATTAGAAAAAGTTGCGATAGCTTCTTTTGGTTGCGATAGGTGTCTGCGATAGCAATAGTTTGGGTTACGATAGTAATTGTTGTGATACTTGCTTTGCGAAGCTTTTGGTTACCCACTGTTTACGAAAGAAAACTTTGCCCAAGTCAAAAGAAGTTGTTGCGATAGCTCTTGTATTATTGTGATATCACAAGTTTTTGCGAATCCTGATCTTTTGAGACTTACTGTTACCCACGTTTTTGCGAAAGAAAACTCTGCCCAATTCTCACCAGAAAGTTGTGATAGTTACTGTTCACAAGACTTTGTTGCGATACCTTGACTTAAGAGACTTTAATCATTTACATATCACAACTTAAAAAAAATTCCATACACTCAACCATCTCAACTTAAAACAAACTAAAACATCACCTTCATACAAAAACATCTCATATCAAAGATCCACCATCACAATGTCTACTACCTTTGATACTAGCTATGCTACAATGATGTTAGGCACAACAACAAGACCACCCATGCTGTTACCAGGAACCTACACAAATTGGGCATTTAGGTTTAAGGCATGGCTAACACACTTTGATGAAAGTCATAATCCCAACCCAAATCAAAAGTTCTCTCTCTCCCATGGAGAAATCCGGCCGCCTATCTCCACTATTTTTCCGGCCATAAAACCTCCCCTTCACGTCCTCTCTACCCTTGTATGATCCCTGAATCGTGCCTGGGTATGCAATACGCTGCTGGAGGTGCGTTTCTATTCAAGGAGATTGGCGGCTGGTCATTCACTCTTGTTTTATATACGATTTCTCCATGTATTATACTGGTCGATGCTCTCTTGCAAATAAATCTTTTTTGATTTATTAGGGTTTCGATCATATACTCTTCTATTCACATCTATAAACCCCATACGCTTATTTGTTTCGGTTACTAATTAATCGATTTTCCTAGGGTTTGATAGTTGGTTGGTTTGCTGGGTTAGATCGTACATTTCTTTCATGGTGATCTCTTTAGATCTTTTCTGCTGTGGTACGATGTTTTTGATCTGCTGGTGTTTTAATGCTATATCGAAACCTTTGTGGTTTTGGTTATCTACTTTTTGATGGTTGTTATCATGCAAGTGAACCCTTTTTAGGGTTTGGTGTTGATTGATAGTTCTGAGGCAGATGTGTATTTAATGGACATGGGGTTTGGAGAGATGTAAGTCAAGTTTGAGGGAACCTTGTTCAAAAACCCTCCGTTCACTGATATGTACGCATATGATTCATTATTTGGTCATGTGATCGTTCTATGTTGTTAGGGTGTAACCCTTGTCGCTGGTCTATGCATTACTATGTATAACAGATCTGGTATTCTATCAGACCTGGAGGTGTTATTTGACCTGCTGGTGTTCTCTTGGAAGTTAGGGTTTGTGGAACCCTATATGATCGTTTTCTTCTACTGGGTCCTTGCTATCTTTATTGCTTGGATCTGTTCATAGGGAGAGATGTAAGTCAAATTTTGGGGAGTTCTTGTTCAAAAACCTCTGCGTTTTAATTGTGTTGGGTGCGTCAATGCCTAGGTCCGTATCATGGAAGTTAGGGTTCGTTATTAACCCTATGATCGTTTCTGTTTAGTTAGGGATTTTTAAATCCTATGAGGAGATTGTTGGTGCGCTATCAGACCTGGTGGGGATGTTTTGATTTGTATTTGGTCTTTACGATTTGTTTCATCTTAATCTGCTTGGTCTGGTTCGATGTTGCTGGTAAGTTAGGGGAGTTTACCCTATTATCGTTCGCATTGCTGATTCTCATTATCTTATGTGTTGATCGGTGGTGTGATGATCATATTCGTATATCAGACCTGATTGAGTTTTGTCTTTTGGGTCTGTTCTACGAGCATTTTGGGTCTGCTACTGTTTGAGTTGCTAGGCAGCTCGTGATGGTGGTGGTAGTACGTTAGGGTTTGGTAAGCCCTATTTGTCGACTATGGTGGGGTCTGTTTTGTTTATGTGTTCGGCTTCCCTTGTGTTTACTGATTCTGCTATGACTCGTACCTTAGTTGTAAGTGCGACTCACATGGACTGTGATCATGGGAGTTGCGGATTTATATGTAAGTCGGATCAATATGAGTAATATGGTTGTTACTATGATTGGTTCGTTGTAAGTTCAGGTTCTATGCGGATTTAAGATGTGCCTCATGGATTTATTTATGGGTGGTTTTCTGGATCGTATGGAAGATGTTTGAAGTTCTATAATGACTATGGTGGTGTGCTACCTAAGTGATGCAAGCTTTTGTTCTTCATTTTATACTCACTTGTATAGTCATTGTAGGTTGTATGTTTTATTATATAAGTTATAAGAATGGCATGTCATTCTTATATAGTGGTTTGGTCTGTTGATCATGTAAGTGCCTATGTAACGGGCTGAGATATGGGACTCACCCATATCCTTTGTACTTAAACATTTTTTTGGTTAATACATTTACCAGGGTGCAGGATTACTCCCCTTTACCCAAAAAAAAAAAAAAAAAAAAAAAAAAAAAAAAAAAAAAAAAAAAAAACACTTTGATGATGCAGCATACATGATAAACTCAATCAGAAATGGTCCATATGTTATGAAACAAATTGTTGGCCCAAGTCATCCAGTAGCTACAACACTTCAAACTGAATATGATCTAAGTGAAGATGAGCTTAAACAATACAAGGCTGACTTTAGGGCAAAACACTTCATCATGTTGGCTATCCCAAATAACCTTTTTCTGCATGTGGACAATCACAACAATGCTCATGACATGTGGCAAGAACTAACATCATTGCATGACAAAGAAGAACATCAACTCATAAAAAGAGATCTTGATAATGGAACTTACTTCCATATGGATCCTGTCTGAACAATTCTCTCTGAATCATCATCACCATACTTGCCATCTCATTATCACACTGATCCACATAACAAGGATGCAATCTTTTTCCCACCTAAGTATGATGAGAGTGACAATGAGCAATCACTAATGGACGACTTGGTCAAACTTGGTAATGACCTACAGCATTACACTTTCAATGATAACGGCAAAAATAAAATGAATGATATCTCTAAAAGTTCAACCAAAAACACCAATCACAAAATTCGTGACTCTGCATATTACAAGAAGAAGATGAAAATTGCATTCATGATGGAATCCGGCTGTGAGATTGACAAGGAGATGCTAAACTTCATGGTGGATACAGATGATGAAGCAGAAAACTTAGGACCAAGCATGGCATTGATGGCACACGCTGAATATGTGGAAGGCATGGATACATCAATGGATGATGTCTTTGAAGCTCAAGAAGAAGATGCAACTCCAAGCTATGACACTGATGCTGAACAAGATGACAATCTTGTCAACAAGCTACACACATCAGATGCTTGTGATAATGATGATCTTGATGAATTAATACATGGTCACATTCGTACCATTAGTAAGAAAACTGAAGGTAACATACTGATAAAGATTTATTTGATACCTTTTTAAGGGGTCATTTAAGCCTAAAATCGTGTTTATATGATCAAATATTGCCGTAAATCGTTTCTTTTTGCATTTTAGGTAATTGGGACGAGAATTTTGGAATTTGGCCTTTTTTTTTTGGGTAAAAGGGTTAATTCACCCTGGCAAAATACATTACACCAAAAAGCGTTGAAGTACAAAGGATGAGGGCGTACTTCCCTCATCTCAGTCCCTTAGGACACTTACAGACTCTAATATAAGAATGACACACCATTCTTATAACTTACAATAAAGTGAACCTACCAATAATGACCAAAGTACATAAAACATGACAAAACTACTCAAGAAAACACTTGAGCCTTCTATGTCACCATGGCTGTCCACCTTAACTTCCATGAAGAATCCACGTAGAAAAATCCAAGCGATCTTCAACAAATAATCTGTTTGTAGTAGCAACGAACACCACAAACAAAACCAACACAAGCCCCATCCACCAAGTCGAAACATGAACATAAGATATACTAACCAAACTTGTGAAACCAATGGACTTGTACATACAATAGGGTTAAACCCTAACTTCCAAGCATGATCGAATGAGTTTATGAATGGGAAACCAATAAGCTTCAAACTCCAAAACGACCAGCAGCAATCTGAGTAGTGATTTTTGAACAAGAACCAACTAAACTTGACTTACACAAGCTTAACTTGACTTCCACTCTCCCAAACCCACGAACCAGGATGAATCCACCACGTCCAGAAACCCAAATCATGTACCACGAACCATAATCGACTTGCAAAGATCAGAAACCTCAAGGGTTACATTCAGTAGCGAATAAAACCAAAACCCTAAAAATAGGGAATCGATGTTCATTGAAGTCCACCATGGAATGGATCGACCAAACTTAAGAACCATACGAATATGTCAATCCAAACACCAATCAATGATCGTACAGCAAAAGATAATACCATGAAAATCCATACGATCGAACCCAAACCAACCAGCATAACCCCAAAAACGATAAACCCTAAAAGGGTTTCGATAAAGCATCAAGGTTAGCACTCGATCTGAATAAATATGAAGCCAAAACCGACTTACAAACATTCAAAGGATGAAAGATCGATTAAAGAAACCCTAACAGATCGAAACCCTAAAAAAACGTCCAAAAAAACGAATTAGAAGAGATTCGACTTTAGGGTTTAGAACACACATAAAAATCGACCCTTTGTATTATATGTAGTTAAATTAGAACCGACCTATGAAGATCAGATAAAGGAATCGATTTAAAGAACCAATATTCGACCGAAACCCTAAAAAAACGATTTAGGGTTAAAATCAATATTGGTTAGGGACGATTTCAGGAAAAAATCAAACCACCTCTATCTAGAAATCAACAACACATCAAATCCGATTGCATATCCTTCAAAATAGAGGGAAAGAGAGGCGGATTGATGGTGGTTTTGTGGCCGGATGTGAAGGGATAGGGGAGGCTGAAATCGCCCCTAGAGGGGAGAGACTTTTAGGGATTGATATGTCAACTTTTAATTTGGCCTTTTTTTGACGTGTTTAGACGAAAAAAGTGAAGAAAACAACAAAGTCGCGAAAAACTGTCAAGATAGAAGCCTGACGGCGTCACATTCTACTCGGTGACGCCGTCACTTGCTAATTTAGAGCTGGAAGATTTTACACACGGTGCTTCAGAAAACTTTGAAGAATTATAACCTAACGGCGTTAGGTGTATTTTGAAGTAGGGAGTCACGTTTTAAGATTACTAGAGATGGCTCAGAGAGGTTATAAAGGGACGTCGTTAGATTGAAGCTGACGGCGTCAGAGTATAAAGTATGACGGCGTCAGAGCGGCGACTTGCACAAGACGAAACCCTAAACACGGCAGGCTCACGGCGTCAGAACCCATAACCTGACGCCGTCAGCATTGTAAATCTATATATAGTTTTCATTTTATTTTCATTAAGTGTGACATCTTTTGCTATAAAACCCTAAACGATTTCCAGAGTTATTGTAGGCCTTTTTCAGCCTTTTTCATCCATGTTCTATTGAAGATAAGTTATCCTTTTATTCATTCAATATGTCTATGTGTTGTTTGATTCTTTGTTTATCTTTTCTTCACTTTAACATGCTAGCTTAAGTTTATTTGTGTATGCTTAGATCTAATGAAACATAGTTATTGATTATTGATTTGTTGTCTATTGTTTAGTTGATTGCTTCACGTTAGGCTAAGAAAATTGGCTGACCTCTTTTATGTAACTAGCTTGAACTTCTTAGAAAACGTTATCATAGCGTGCAGTATTGGTTTTTCTCTTTGTATTTATTGCATGAATTGATGTTTATGATCCTATAATTTCTTAATAGACTTTAAGGTTATAGGTGAAATTAATGTTCATAGAGTTGGGGAATGTAGCACACCCACACGACTAGTATTAAGGAATAATTTCTTAATAGACTTTAAGGTTATAGGTGAAATTAATGTTCAACTAAAACAAGGACATGACAATTCAATAAATAAGTAAAAGATAACTACGGAGTAGTGACATCTAAGTAAACACGTTTGTCTCACCATAAGAAGTTCACCAATTTACTTTTCCCTGTTATTTTTAGTTTTAGTTTTGTAAAAATTGTTTTTGGGTTAGTTGGATAGCACCTAATTCCGCCCTTCCCTTCAAAACCGAGATTTTTTATCGCTTTCTAAAAAATATAAAAAACCACAAAAAGAATCATCTGTTGGGAATTATCAAGAGAAGACTTAATATATGAAGAACAGACTTAAGGCTGCTGGTTACATGGTTAAGTCTGCTAGTTATATCTTAGTTAAGTCTTGTAATAGTTAAGTCTGCCAGTTCAGTATTAAGTCTGGTAGACAGTATTAACATAGTTAAGTCTGGTAGACAGATTTGTTAAGTCTGTTTATTAGATAAGTCTGTTTGTTAGCAAAGTCGGTTTGCTATAAGTTAGGAAAGGATACGTATGAATATAGTTATCTTAATAGAAGATACGTATATTCTTCTACACGTTTTGTATCTAGGGTTTCCTTGGTGTATAAAAGGAACCCTACGGCTTAATAGTTAGACAGAGAGTAATACGTATAAGTTAGATATTATTATTAAAAGTTAGAAATACAAAGTTAGTTGTTGATATTGTGTTCTTCATTGTTTGTTGTTAAGATTCCGCATTAGCAATAAACAAAGTGTTAGAGTTTCTTACTTAGATTGATTTGGATTTATTCAAGTCGTCTAACAAGTAACAAGGCTACTTGGATCCATAAACAGTTTGGACCTACAAGTGGTATCAGAGCCTGTAGAGAGACTCTAAATTCAAAGAAATACAAAACCACAAACCAAAATTCACTCACATAAAACCCTGCATAATGTCTGCTAAAGGTGATGATTTCTCAAATCATACCAGTGAGGATGAGCAATCAAACCATGAAGATGAAAACCCTGAAACCAGCACATCTAAACAACAACAAACCATCTCTGCAACAACAACCATATCCAACATAAAACTTCCAATCATCCTAAAGAAAGAAGAATATGACATATGGGCCATGGAGATGGAACACTACCTGGAGTATATTGACAATGAGGTCTGGAAGGTCATTCAGAATGGTAATTCGAAGAAAAGGATTCAGGTTAGTAAAGATGGATCGGTTAAGGTGCTACCAGCAATATCTGCTGAAGAGATACGAGCTGATGAAAAGGAGAGAAAGGCCAAGAATATCCTGTTTATGGCACTTCCTACGGATTACAAGAGAAGGTTTCATGGCATGACTGATGCCAAGGAAATTTTGGAGGCTATTAGAAAAAGATTTGGGGGGAATGCTAACTCCAAGAAGATGAAGAAAGCTGTTCTTAAACAGCAGTTTGAAGCTTTTAGTGTGTCCAGTTCAGAGGGATTGGAAAAAGGTTATGATAGGTTTCAACAACTTCTTTCACAACTGGAGGTTCATGGTGCTACAGTGTTTGAGGAGGATGCCAATCACAAGTTTCTCAGATCCTTACCAACTGAATGGTCAAGTGTAACAATGATCATGAGGATGAAGGAGGAAACAGACACCATGTCAATGGATGACCTGTACAACAATCTTAGGATTTTTGAACAGGACATCCAAGTAAACCCAAAAGCACCTTCAAGTTCTAATAATGTTGCCTTCATTTCTCAAAGCAAGGGCAACACTAACAAGGATAAGTCTGGCAATGTTAATTCTGGTGGTTATGCAACTTTTTCAAGCAACAGAGTTGCTCCAGCAGGCTTTGAAGATGAAGTTGTTTATTCATTTTTTGCTAATCAACCAGAAGAAAAGGACTTTATCAGTGAAGATCTGGATCAAATTAATGATCTTGAGGTTGAAGAGATGGATATCAAATGGCAAATTGCCATGATTGCTCTCAGGGTCAAGAAGTTTCAAAGGATGACTGGAAGGAACATTAGGTTTGATAGGAAGACACCAGTAGGGTACAATATGAAGACAGTTGAGTGCTACAATTGTCACAAACATGGTCACTTTGCTAGGGATTGCAAGGAGAAGCTGAATACTGAAGGGTACAGGAAGAAGGGTTCTAACTCTCAAGATGATGATAAGCCAGAGAAGAGTGAAATGAGCATGCTGACACTGGAAGCTGGGTCTGTGAACTGGAATGAGCACACACAAGTGGAAGAAGTTCCCAACCATGCACTGATGGCTATTGGTGCTAGTAATGAGGTATCATTGTGCTCCAAATTATGCATTGATTCTTATAATCATCTTAACGCTTTATGTGATGAACAATTAAAAGAGATAAGTGATCAGGAAATAAAAATTCTTACATATGCTAAAGCTGTCAAAACTTTTGAAGCTCAAATAGTTACCTTTCAGAAACAACATGCTGATTTAAATGAAAAACTCTTCTTTCAGGCCAATAAACTATATGAACAAGATGAAAAACTTAAAAGATATAGAAGAATTGGTAAGAAAGCACAAAAAGAAAGAGATGAATTGCAAAAATGTGTAGACAAATGGAATAAGTCCAATGTAAACCTGTTTAGATTAGTAGATGCTCAAGTTAGCTCATCTACTAAAATAGGCTTAGGTTATGTGACAAAATCAGAAAGTGAGATTTAAGCTATGAGGAAGAAATGGAGAGATCTATTTTTAAATGTAAAAATGATGATTTTGTTGGTAAACCCTCATACAATAGGTTCAAAAACACTAATGATTTTAAAGGGGTGCCACCTCCATTAGGTGGAGATTACACACCTCTACAAAAGGAAGACTTTGATGACTCTTTGTTTGTATATGGTAAACATGGTCCTCAAAATCCTGAAAAAGTCAACTCAGATGATGATTCAAGTGAGTATTCTACTTGTCAAACTAATGACAGTGAAGGATCCACTAGAGATGTCTCTGAGAAGTCTGAATTAGAATCAGAGGATGAACCCAAAGCTGTTTTTGAGTCAAAAGCTAGCAAACCAGTTGTGACTAATCCACACAGATAAACCTAGTTGTGATACTCACATAAAATCTCCTAGGGAGTCTGTCAAAAGTCAAGAGTCACCAAAATTAGATAGGATGAGAAGTGAGTACAGGAATAACTACACCTTTGGTCCTAAGAGGTGTTTTGTTTTTGGAAGTCTAAATCATTTGATTAGAGATTGTGACTTTCATGAGAAAAAGATGAGAAAAGAAGCTGAACTTAAGAAAAAGAGTGTTAATCCTGGTCATATTAATACTAGACCAGTTTGGAATAATGCTAACAGGATTAATAATGCTAATCAGTTTGTTTCTAGACCAGCACAAATGAATACTGGTAGACCTCAAGTTAATTCTGTTAGGTCACAAGTTAATTCAGTTAGGCCAAATTTTAATTCAGTTAGGCCAAATTTTAATTCTGATAGGCCAAATGTTAATTCTGTGAGACAAAATGTTAATTCTGGGTGGTTTAATCAATTTAGACCCAGACAACCAGTAAATAGCCCACAGGTGAACTCAAATACTCAAAGAAATACTTTTTATAAATCTCATTCACCTATGAGAAGGCCCATTGATAAGACTACAACACAAGTTTCAAAGCAAAATGCTGTAAGGGAAAATGAGGGGTCTGCTGTTAAGGCCCCAGCATGTTGGTCTTGGGATCCATTTAAGAGTACACTTACCTATGAATCCAAGAACAACAGTGGATCAAGTTCATACAAGACTTTTAAATATGTTGATCCACAGGGCAGACCCAAGCCTGCAAAGCAGAAACTAATTTGCTTTTCTTATGTGCAGGATCATCCACTCAAGAGCATGGGAGATAGAGGAATATTTGATAGTGGGTGTTCTGGGCACATGTCTGGTAACAAGGATCATCTGAAGGATTTTCAAGAATTCAAAGGAGGTTCTGTTACCTTTGGAGGTAGCAAGGGGCAAATTACTGGTAAAGGAAAGATTGTTGTAGGCAATTTAGAATTTGACAATGTATCTTTTGTACAAGAACTAGGGCAGTTTAACCTTTTCTCCATATCACAAATTTGTGATAAGCAGCATAAGGTGCTTTTTACTGATTCTGAATGTTTTGTGTTGACTTCTGACTTTAAGATGCCTGATGAAAATCAGATCCTTCTCAAAGTTCCAAGACAATACAACATGTACAGCTTTGATATGAAGCAACCTGAACCTGCCAAAGGTTTTGCCTGTTTAGTTGCAAAAGCCACATTGGATGAATCTAAATTGTGGCACAAAAGGTTAGGTCATGTAAATTTCAAGAACATAAATAAGCTTGTGAAGAATAACCTTGTAAAAGGTTTGCCTTCCAAAGTTTTTAGGAATGACCATACCTGTGTAGCTTGTAATAAGGGCAAACAGTATAGGGCTTCTTGTAAGGCTAAGTTATATAGGTTTGTTACTGAGCCCTTACATACCTTGCATATGGATCTGTTTGGCCCTACAGTACATAGTATTAATCATGCTAGCTATTGCCTTGTCATAACTGATGATTGCACTAGATTTTGTTGGGTGTTCTTTATGTCTAGGAAAGATGAAACTACTTCATTAATTCAAACTTTCATCAGGCAGATAGAAAACCAACTTAACAAAAAGGTTAAGATCATTAGAACTGACAATGGCACAGAATTTAAGAATAGGAGCATGATTGAGTTTTGTGGTGATAAAGGAATCAAGCAACAATATAGCAATGCTAGGACTCCACAACAGAATGGAGTAGCTGAAAGAATGAACAGGACCCTGATTGAGGCAGCTAGAACTATGTTAGCAGACTCACTCTTATCCACAACCTTTTGGGCTGAAGCAGTAAGCACTGCTTGCTACATATTCAATAGGGTTAGAGTGACCAAGCCTCAAAATAAAACACCTTATGAGCTTATTTTTGGCCATAAATCAGTTATTAGCTATATAAGGCTTTTTGGGTGCCATGTTACCATTCTTGATACTCTGAGTGTGCTTGGCAAATTTGAAGGAAAGTCTGATGAGGGGTTTCTAGTTGTGTATTCACTGAATAGTAAGGCCTTTAGGGTATACAATTTCGTGACCAAGAGGGTAGAAGAGAATCTTCATGTTAATTTTCTTGAAGAAAAACCCAATGTGAAGGGACTGGGTCATAGGTGGATGTTTGACATTGATTATTTAACTGATTCTATGAACTATATTCCTATCTCCAAGGAGAATCAAGCTAACCCTGATGCAGGTTCCATAGAAGTAACTAACAATGCAGGTACTCAAGTTATTTTTGATGCAAGCATTGACAAAGAGATTGAGGAGCTTATTGTGATTCCTTCCACAGAAGTTAAACATGTTGCAGATAATGAAGGAACAAAGAACTCTTCTTCAAAGAAGAAGGAGACTGTGAACAAGCCTCAAGCACAAGAAAAAGGGGTTTCTCCTACTAAAGTTTCAGAAGATGTTCTATCTTTTAGGGATGAATTGAATGCTTTGACTAACAAGCATCTGGGCAAGAAGGCTACCAGCACTAACTCAGTTAATTCTGGTAGTGTCTCAGTCAAATCTGGTAGTGTTTCCGTTAAATCTGGTGGTGTTGCAGTTAATTCTGCTATACCAGACTCTACTCCAAATGATGATTATGATGATTCTGATATTCCTGAGCTTGAAGTCTTTGAAAATCTAAGTGAAGGGATATTTGAAGAAGCTTCTTATGATGTTGAAGGAGTGGTTACTGATTTCAACAACTTACCCACAGAAGTGGATGTAAGTCCAACTCCTACACTTAGGATTCACAAAGTTCACCCAAAAAGTCAAATACTTGGTGATCCTAAGTCAGCAGTTCAAACCAGAAGTAAAGTGCAAAAGCAACCTGAAGTTCATGCACTTTTCAGTTTTATCAAGAAGCAGCAAAGGAACAACCATAAAGATCAACAACATTGCTTGTTTGCTTGTTTCCTTTCACAAAAGGAACCCACCAACGTCTCTGAAGCATTAGAAGATGAGAGTTGGGTGGAAGCAATGCAGGAAGAGTTGTTGCAAGACGGGTTCTGGTAGATCTACCAAATGGGGCAAAAATTATTGGCACAAAATGGGTCTTCAGAAACAAAAAGGATGAAAGAGGAGTAGTAGTCAGAAACAAGGCTAGATTGGTTGCCCAGGGATATAAACAAGAGGAGGGGGATAGACTATGATGAGGTGTTTGCACCTGTGGCTAGAATTGAGGCTATCAGGTTATTTTTGGCCTTTGCATCATATATGGGCTTCATAGTTTATCAGATGGATGTCAAGAGTGCCTTTCTATATGGCACTATTGAGGAAGAAGTGTATGTTCATCAGCCTCCTGGTTTTATTGATCCAGCTAATCCCAAGAAGGTTTACAATGTCATCAAAGCTTTGTATGGTTTACATCAAGCTCCCAGAGCTTGGTATGCTACACTCTCCACATTTCTTGAAGAGAATGGGTACAAGAGAGGTGTGATTGACAAGACCTTGTTCATTAAAAGGAACAAGAAGGATATTATTCTAGTCCAAGTTTATGTGGATGATATTATCTTTGGTTCTACTAAAAGGTCTTGGTGTGAGGAGTTCGAGGCATTAATGAAGGGAAGATTTCAGATGAGTTCAATAGGAGAACTCACATTTTTTCTAGGACTGCAAGTAAAGCAAAGAGAAGATGGAATCTTTATCTCTCAAGACAAGTATGTTGCTGAGATTCTCAAGAAGTTTGCGTTTGCAAATGTGAAGACTGCAATCACTCCCATGGAGAACAAGGTGCCATTGACAAAAGATGAAGATGCTGCTGATGTGGATGTGCATCATTACAGATCAATGATAGGTTCTCTAATGTATCTAACTGCCTCTAGGCCTGATATTATGTATGCTGTGTGTGTTTATTCTCGTTTTCAGGTTACTCCCAAGACTTCACATTTTCATGCTGTGAAGAGGATATTTAGGTATCTAAAGGGCAAACCCAATTTGGCCCTTTGGTATCCTAGAGAATCATCTTTTGACCTGGAAGCCTATTCAGATAGTGATTATGCTGGAGCAAGTCTTGATAGGAAATCCACAACTAGAGGTTGTCAATTCCTTAGAAGAAGATTGATCTCTTGGCAATGCAAGAAGCAGACTATTGTGGCTACATCAACAACTGAAGCTGAATATGTAGCAGCTGTCAATTGCTGTGGACAAGTCTCGTGGATTCAGAATCAAATGTTGGATTATGGTTTGAACTTTATACTATGATTCACATAGATAATGAGAGCACTATCTGTATAGTTAAGAACCCTGTGTATCACTCTAAAACTAAGCATATAGAAATAAGGCATCATTTCATAAGGGATTGCTATGAAAAGAAGTTGATTAGAGTGGAAAAGATACACACAGACTTAAATGTGTCAGACCTATTAACCAAAGCTTTTGATGGACCTAGGTTCAATTATTTAGTGGTTAATATAGGTATGATGAACCCATAGCTGGAATTAAGGGGAGGTTACATTTAAGGGGAGGTTAAATGTCAAGTTTGTATACTAACCAGTACTTAGAAATTTCTTTTTAGATTTAGTTCTGTTAGTTAGTGTTTTTTTTTTTTTTTTAATTTTGGTTGCAAAAACATATGTTTGTGTATTTTTCTTGGTTTTGGATCTAACTTTTGCAGAAAAAAACTTGGATTGGTGATACTCAGAAGCCTTGTTGTTGCTTTTTATGCGTGTTTGTCTGATTCTTTGGTTAAGTCTGGTGAGTCATTGGATAAGTCTGGTTGACCGTCGTTAAGTCTGGTAGTGTTAACTTTTTTACCGTTGGGTCTGGTCATACTTTTAATAAAATTTCCTATTTAAATACTACCGTTGATATTTCTTTTGGGGAAAAAGGGATATATATGGATAATATTTGAGTCATTACTCATCTTTATCCATTATTTACTTCCTTCTTTAAATTTTTACACTCGACCAAAAATACTCTGTTTTTCTCTACCAGCATTAAACCCTAATTCTTTCATCAACCAACACTTACTCATTATCTCATCTATGGCTTCACTAAAGTTTGTTGACAAGCACAATCAAATTAGCTTCTTGAAGAAACCAGATAAAAGCGAAGGTTTCGAACAAATAGTCGACTTCTTGAAAGGTTCTAACCTTAAGTACGCTTTAATTCATAATCCTATTGTTTATGCATCTCTTGTTAAGCAATTTTAGGGGTCTGTTACCTCTGAAACCCTTGCTGATGGTACACCACAGTTAAGGGCAATCATTGACACACAAGAATTCACCATTACTAAAGTCTCCATTCGAAGTAATCATCAATTGGATGATGCCTCAGGAGAATATATTTTGACCAATAGTGACCTTTTGGAAGGAATGTCAAATATTGGCTAACCCACTGATGGTACCTTTACCTTTTGGAAAAGTAATTTTACACCTCAATGGAAATTTTTGATCCATCACTTATTACACTGCTTAAGTCCCAAGAGTGGTGGATGGGATCAATTTGGGAGCAATATTGCTTCTGCTTTGGTCTGTCTATCACTTGGAAGGCCTTTTAATTTTTCTAAACTAATTTTTGATGGAATGGTAGCCAATCTCAATAGCAAACATAAATTTTTTATGTATCCAAGGTTTCTGCAAATGATTTTGAACTTTGTAACAGAAAATAAAGTGCAGACATATGTAAGTGTGGCATTTACACCTAAAATCTTTGCAAATATGAAACGGGGATTTTTTGGGGCACATAGACCTTTATTGCTCGCTATGCTTATTGGTGCAACTAACCCTACATGTACATCTGTTGCTGCTGAACAAGTGGAGCCACATCTGAAGAGCAACCCCAGGATACACAGAGATCACCAACCCCACAACCACAAAGATAACCCACACCACAACATCAAGAGTCACAAACACTCACCTTCACCACCACAACATACCCAGATTCCAAGTCCTATTCAGGAGGAGGATTCCACTTCCATGACTGTGGAAGGTCTACTGCAGGAGGAGGATTCCACTTTTAGGAGGAGGATTCCACTTCCATGACTGTGGAAGGTCTACGGCGTAGCTACTATTTTATATTAATAAAAATACGGGTATTAAAAAATTATTACTGCGTAACTATAAACCCAGCTACGCCGTAGCTTAGGCCCAGTATAAATATAAACCTATGGCGTATATACACAGTTTTTACCACACAAATTCACCGCCGTAGCTACAGTAAAAATTTCTCTAAAACTTTTTTCTGAAATCTGTTTCTAAGCACTCCTTAAACATCCAATGGCTGGTAAGTGTTCTTGATCTCCTTTAATTTTCAATTTTTCTAAATTAGGGTTTTATGAAATTTGGGGATCTAGGTTTTTATGATTTGTTCCATGTTATTGACCGCGTTATTTGATTCCTTGATTGAATTATTCATGTTCCCGATATTTAATTAGTTTTCCTTTCAATTATTAGATGTGAATTGGTTAATTGGGGATATAGTAATCGCTTGAGTATAAATGGTCTATACATGTGTATATCGCTATAATATAAGTAAATTAGTAAATTCTATTGGATTTGGGTAAATTTTTATGGTTACGGCGTAATTAATCTTTCACCGGCCGTAACCATTGAATAATATTTTGCCGTCAGTTGGTATTTACGGCGTAACTAGGTTATGAAGTTACGCCGTAGCTTGTGTTTGGGAAAGTTGGATTTATTTGGGTAAAAATGCGATTACGGCGTAACCGTTAATAAGGTTTACGGCGTAACTAAGTGATGAAGTTACACCGTAATTAGTGCACAGTTTGCTAATATTGTTCATATGTTTTCAGGAAACAACAACAACAACAATAACCCCGCAACTTGGATCCAGTTTCTTGGGTATAATGAAACTGGAAGAGCTGAATGATTGAAGGACTATGCCGCTCTTGCTAAGAAAGAAATTGATACACCCGAGGCGCTTGATTTTGGAACTTTTGAAACCGTTAACAATCGTAAGGCCGCAAGGGATTTGAGGAAATTCTGTAGGGTTAAGTTCACCAATGACAATGGGAAGTTCACCTGCAATGCTTGGTGTTGTCAATATGACGGAAAGATGCTTTTACTTTCAGCTTGGCGGGGTAAGGCATAATATGACTATGAGGCAGTTTATCTTGGAAATGGGTTTGTATACTGAAGAGGAGCTGGATTTCGTCATGTTTGTGGATTTTTATGAGAATTTCTGGAGGGCAAGGCCCGACAACTATGACCCGACTAATTACCTCTACAACATCTCTACTGCAACTGGGTATAACTCTAAGCACCCACCTTCCTACAACATGATTAGGAGCCCAATCCGTCGATTAGTACATAGGCTTATTGCGGTGTCAGTCAAGGGAAGGAATTCAGCCAAGGAGAAGGTGACTTTGGATGATTTGTATTTATTGGAAAGCATGGATGGGGGGCGTTTTATTGATGTTCCTTGGCACTTGGCCAAGTTTATGTCCTATGGTGCTAAGGGATCATAGAAGAAGAGCAAGATCCAAAGGGCCTATTTCATTGGGAGGATGGCAAGGATTCTGGGTTTGATGACTCCTGAAAATTTGGCAAGGGTGACTATTTCAAAGGATACAAGCCTAATTGGGACAAGCAAGTTGATTGAGTATAACATATGCAAGCCAAATGTTATTGGAGGTGCTGATTTGGTTCCTGAGGGATCGGCTAGTGGTAGTGCAAGAGCTAGTGGCAGCCAAGCAAGTGGGAGCCACGATAGGGCTGAGGAGGAGAAGGTTAGGACACATCTGACTATAAGCATTTCGGACAGATTCAGGGTGATTGATGGTAGATTGGGTCACATGGAGACTTGCATGACCCAGTATGGGAGTGACTTGGATGATATGGCGGCAGGCATATTTGGTATGAGTACGCAGTTTGACAGTTTTTATAATGATTACAGGCAAATGCAGGCTCAACAATAGGCGTACAACCAGTGGAATGCCGATCGCACCAGTGAGATGATGGCGAGCATGAACCTAGGTCACCCAAGATGGAATGGACCAGTCTACATCCCTGAAGTTCCTAACATCGGGGTTTAGCAAGGAGTGAACTTCATGGACCCTCATCAGAATCTTGGAAGCACTACCAGCACTCCCTATGATGGCACCCAGTTTCAGTCTATGGATCATGACCACTTTCAAGAGTGAAATCTCCATAATTTGAAAAAAAATTCCTATGGTTTTCTCTAAACAATTTCTATGGCTCTTTGGAACAATTTACACTTAAATATGTCTGTAATAATTGAAAGTCTAGGACTAACTTTATTATCTATGCTATTTAAGTACCTACGGGTACAATTTTCCTGATGTTTTAGTGCATATTTTCTTTACTGAGAAGCTAGTTACGGCGTAACTATTGATAAGGTTACGCCGTAACTTTGACACAGAATGGATGAGCCTTCAATGACCAAATTACGGTGTAGCCAGCATTCTGAGCTACGCCGTAACTATTGCACAGTGTGATGAACAAGTGATAACCTTAATTACGGCGTAACCTACTATATTAGTTACGCCGTAACACTTATGACGACCATTGACTGGACTTCCTAGACGAGTGATTGAGAGGGGAGTACCTTTCTTTTCTTTCTATTCTATTTTTCATTTCTATTTTTCTTTTTCCTTTATCATTTGTACAAAAGGGACTTTGTACAATTTAAGTGGGGGGATGGGAAATAGAAATGACTCGAAAATTATAAAATTTTATACTTAACTTACTTGCCCTTGTTTTTCTAGTTTATTTTTAAAAAAATGTGCCATTTTTAAAATTTTGACATGTTTTTCTTAAACCTAACTAGAATAGACCTTAGCCGAGGACACACTTAACCCTTAATTTCCATGGTGAGGTTTAGCCTATCCGTTTCCTATTATTTTCCCCAAATCCACCTAATATTGAGTGTGCCGGTAGTGTGTAAACTTTAGAACTTGGCCTTTACATCATTTCGAGACCATAGATGAGTAATATGTCGAGTTAGCTTGGAACATTTGGAAAAAGACAATTCGAGAAGGCAATATTCTAGGATTAACACCCAAATAGCCCATACGTGTATATTAGTGTGCGTTTATCGATTAGTCACTTCGACTTTTCGACCACCGTGTTTAAACCCTCTTGTTGCACTCACTTTTAGTGCAAGATACCCCTAGAATACACCCTTTCGAGCCTTTCTTTTCGTTTCTTAACCCACTACATATGTTGTTTCGTTACACCTATTCGCCTTAGCCTACCGTGTAATCTTAGCTTGTGATTGGGAAGTCGCCATTTGTCTAAATTCGAGATCAAATAGAGAGATTCGAGAGTTACACCCTTATTGATTACACATTTGTTATGATCACTGAAGACCCCCCCAATGTTCATCAATATAATTTATCTCAAGTGGGGGGATGACTAATTTATCTTGTTGGTGCAAAAAAAAATCGTTGAATATTACCAAAAACGAGAAGTATTCCTCGTTTATATGTGAAGAAGTTGGTAACAATCTACACCAACTAAGTTAATGACCGAAGAAGTGTGCGCATCACAACAACTAATTAGTGGCACGCAAATTGATGATAAGATTTTCGCTGCATGGAGTTCTGGATAGACGACAGATGGTGACGACTTGGTTAAAAGCTAAGATTATTTGTTTTGTTCATTTTTATATTTCACCATTTGAAATATCCTATGCCTTGTCCTACCCTTTAGTTGTAAATCATGCTTAGGTGAGGGAGTTTAGCAGTCATTGGTGTCTTGCCCAGCGTTCTGGTCATGTACCAATGGTCTTTGTCGCCTTCGTCGTAGTATGTTAGTAACGACAATACACCCTAAACCATTACAGCATAATAACCCTATATTGCCTTCGAAGATTGTCTTAACCTTGGCTCTAGTGGTGGAGTTTTGTGTAACCGACAAGCTTATGATAGAATACATGCTATGACTGTGGAATTGAGAGATCACCCCAAAATTGAACACTTAGTATAGGATTGAGTGTGAGAATGTTTTGTTCCTCATTTCGCGAGGTGTTCGGCTTGGATTATTCTAGCACAAGAAATTCTTGTTTTCCCTTAATTATTCAGGGAATATCTTTTTAATGATTCTAATAAGGTCTACTTGAAGGCAAATAGAGTTTAAGTGGGGGATATTTGATGTCAATTTCCCCTTGATATTGACTATGTATGCTTTGAATTGTTATAAGTTATGCCTTATTTCCTCATATTTCATTTCAGGACTATTAATAGAGTATGGAGCGGCATTTGGACGAATTCGGACTCATTACCAATAAGGCATAGACATTCTCCTTTATCATGAAGGTTACGGCGTAACTATGTGATGATGTTACGCCATAATTGATCAAAGACTTTGAAATATTCTCACACCAAGAATTACCCCGTAACCAAACAATAGGGCTACGGCGTAATTAAGACACAGAATTGATTCAAGAGATGCATGAAGACTATGGCGTAGCTTTACATGACGATTACGACGTAGAAGAATGCCCTAGAAGATTATGGCGTAGCTATGATTCTAGGCTACGGAGTAGTTGCTGCCGCCATGGACTACGGCGTAACTATACATTTAAGTTACGCCGTAATTAGCTCAAATGGATAAGATCATATGACGATAAACAGCGTAACCACTATACAAGGTTACGCCGTAGCTATGTCATGCCTATAAATACATGACGAATTTTCACTTTACAATCATCTCCCCTTTCCCAAACCTGAACTAGGGTTTGGGGAGAGCAACCACAGAAGAAGAAGCTAGGCTAAAGATGTTGGAAGAATAAAGTTCTCGTCTACTACAATCGTTGTAACCAAGTTTGGATTCTTTTATGTTTTTCAGGTAATCATACGATGAATTTATGTTATTAATTCAAGTTTAGCTATGCTATTTACTCTCTTTTATTTCTTTATATAGATATCTTCTTTGTCCATTCATTTTTATACTAGTTTCGGTAGTGTTCAAAGCTTGGTAGTATCTAGCGGACTAGGGAAATTGACCATAGGACCTTAGCCAACTAGATTGCGAGGAATGAAAGGAATTGGCCATAGTACAACCATCCTTTGTGTGTGAATTGACCATAGGATCACCTATCAAGTGGAGGTACTTAAGAAGTTAGGAGAAATCTAAGATCCGAGAGGCCGGATTTCTAACGAATGAGATCTATTAGATTTGGCACTTAATGACTCAACCTAGTCTACCACAACCTCCGCTTACTTACAGAGGGTCGTGCCTTTGGTTCCGGAGAGGAATTCTAGGGAAGATAGGCTAAGACGACTTTACCCTACGAGTCTTAGTGACTTTTATGCCACTATATATAGTTCGATGAACTTGAATACATGCATTGATAAACTTTTTGGGTAAAAGGGTTAATTCACCCCGGTAAAATTCATTACTCCAAAAAACGTTGAGGTACATAGGATGAGGGTGATATCCCTCACCTCAGTCCCTTAGGACACTTACAGACTCAAATATAAGAATGACACACCATTCCTATAACTTACAATAAAATGAACCTACCAATAATGACAAAAGTACATAAAAATTACAATATTACTCAAGAAAAGCACTTGAGCCTTCAATATCACTATGGTGGTCCACCTTAACTTCCATGAAGAATCCTCCAACTTGCCCACACATGGATCATCAATCTTGAGATTCAGTTCACGAATGTCACACAAAGGTTGGTGAAAGACTCTAAAACCACGGATAGAGCAGCAAGCAAACTTGCTCCAACGGTGTATGTTTAGATGCAAAACCGAACACAAGTCATAAACACCAAGCATGATGACCAGTAGCGTATGAAAATAGGATTTACAAACCCTAACTTCCAGCATATACAATCACGAGACCCCAAGATGAATAAGAGTGCAACTGATCCGTGATTGTGTACATGGGGTTTTGAACAAGAGTCCCCAAAAACTTAACTTCCATCAATGACAACGCAACCATGCAAACCAGCAGCCAAATCAGTCCCAAAAACGAGTAGAGTGATTAGAACGAACAATAGCAGCAGGATCCAATCAGTTAGCGCATCAGATTGCACCATCGTTATCAACAAGAATGATGCAACGAACCTCCAGCAATACTTCCATCTCTCCCTTAAACCCACTTCCAATCACAATCAAAAACCAACCCTAAACGGGTTAACGTGCAGATCATCAAAACCCTAACGAGGGTTTACTTCCAATCAACAAAATAAGAACCTAAAAAAAAAGGTTCTATAGGCGTTAATCTCACTTCAAACCACCAATCGACCCTATGAAAACAACCCATAATCGACCAGAATATAAACAATATAAACCCTACAAATGATTAAAAAATCGTTTAGGGTTGTGAAACCAATAAAACGAAACCCTTAATAATTAGGAAGTATAACCGTGAAGGGTTTAAATAGAAAACAACCAAAAAACGAAACCCTCATAACCCAAAAACGATCAGGAAGATCGCAATGAGTAATAAGGGATCGACAGTTAGGGTTCTCTTGAACAATAAGTGTGTAACGATTTAATAAAAAAAACAGAAAGATCACCCAGCCGCCACCACTAGAAAGATAATCACAACATAATCGATTGCATACCAATTAAAACGGATTAGATCACGCCTTAATAGGTAGAGATACGATTTAGGCTGTTAGAATTTGATCGGAAAAGCATGGTAGTGGCGGCTGGAAATCGCCACACATGGAGAGAGAACGGATTAGATCAACATTGATAAACTTGGTTAAGACTTTATCTTTCTACTTCCTATATTTGTTTTCTAATTCTGTGAGATTAGACTTTAATAATTATTATCCCATAATCTTTTATTATATGAAAATACCTTAGTTCTTTTCACAACCGCTCTTAGGGACGACACTCTGCCCGTTAGTATGTGTTAATCCTTGTATGTCTTAGAGCGTGTTTGTTTTTGTTTTTGTTGCGTCTGAATGCCTCTGAACGGGCACTGTGTCTAAATCGGTCAGACATTTTGTCCGTTCAGACTGTTTGTTTTTTTTTCGTTCAGACGCATTCAGATGCAGTTAGATCTTAATGGTCAAGACTTGAGAGGGGTGTCTTAACGCGTCTGAATGCCTCTTGTTGACACAAAATAACAAAAAAAAATTTTTTTTTCCCGTTCAAACATGAGTTTTTTTTTCCTGTTCAGATGCGTTCAGATTCAGACATTTACGCCTCAGATTCAGATTCAGACCCTCTTAATAAACAAACACCACCTTAGTTTATAAATTTAAAGCAGGATGAGAATACGCATAAGGAGGCAACCCAAGCTTTTTAATTGTTTGCTTGTTTGTTTTATTTTGTCTGATTTTATATATATGTGCTCCATCTTTCTTTGTTTATTGTTCATGTCTCAAATAATTTGTGAAAATGCTTTATTTTGTCTTTAACTTCGTCTTAATCACATATAAAGGTATTTTACAAAAAGATAAGTGTAGGGAAGATCACATTCGTTTACAAGAACGAGTGGAACATTAACAATAACAAATAAGGATTGGCATATATTTATGTTTTTGTTTAGAGTCAAATGCTTGTATCGAGTCACAATGAATGTTTTGCAGTTTTCTAGGTTTTAATACTCAGATTTTTCTAGAAAATTTCCAGAAACAAAACGCAAACATTATGTCAGATCATACCTGACGGCGTCAGGCTTTACTACCCGACGGCCTCATGCACTGTATCTGCACAGTTTTCCAGATTTTGTTTTTCTGCTGGAATTCTTATATTTTTGAAAAAATTCCAGAATTTTAAATTTCCAGGAATCTGTAGACATTTATTTTGCAAGCATTATATCCTTCTTAAATTCTAGAAAGTAATGTAAGATATATATGTGCGCACTTTCTAGGATTTAATTTTTATTATATATACTATTTATCGCCGATTTTATGCGAGGTTTCGTGTTTTGTTTTCTTAGTAAATTACAAGTTATATTGGACAAGAAGATAAAAAGAAGTTGGATGAGCATTGATTGATATTTATTTTCTTGTAGGAGGATTTAACCATGTTTTCACATCGTCCATGCCGAGCAAATCAGGGGAGTACTAGTTTCTTTCTCTCTTTTATCATACTTTTATGCTTTTTAGGAACATTGGGGACAATGTTCGGTTTAAATGTAGGGAGGGTAAAATGGGATACCTTAGAAACTATAACTCCACTTGATTTTTGTTTTGTTTTAGAGTAAATGCGTAATAAAACTAAGGGAAATACTTGTTAGGGAAAATTTGGCACCAAATTTAAATTTTTTACAACATATAGGAGTGAAACTTTAGTCTTAATAAGCGTCTCATGGATAGGAATTATATAGCTAGCACAAAAAACCCTACCACTCAAAAATTTCCACCCCAAATATGTGAAGTTCGCCTTTAGATCTTTAGTAAAAACCATTCACCTTTAATGCTTATGAGTGTACCGGTAGTATATAGATTCTAGAACTTGCGTTTGTGATACATCCTGAGGCCTCTAGTGAGACTACATTCATGTAGTTAGGATTTACTATATGATAAGAGGCATTAGGATAACCCTTGTTTTAAACCTGTATTATAATTACATTGGCTTCATTGGACAAGTAATTTTCCCACACCTTTGCGATGTACTCATTTTTAGTACACGATACCCCGAGTACACCCCTCAGAGCCTATCTTTTTCGCGGTTCTCATGGTATTTCGATAGATTCTGAAATATTAATGAAGAACATTGTTTACAATCCACCCCCGAATGTACACCCAAATCGCCTTAGCCTACCTTGTATGCACTCATTTTTAGTGCATTATTGTTATTTGTTAAACCCTTTGTCAATTGTCTAATCTGTTACATGGTTGCTAAGTCGAGTCATATCTTGTAAATACAGTTTTGGGATGATTGGGACTCATGGGTAAAAGTACTAGTAGTTATGGAGTGAAAGGGGATGTCATTACCCCTTATATGCGTTAATGTCTAAAGTACTCCAAGTGTTTTAATTTTCTTAATTCGGGTCGTTAATTAGTTATGTAAAAGTTTAAGTGTAGGGAGGATGCAAGATCCCTTTGATTTATTATTTTGGATGGTAGGGCAAGAGTGTATGAAAAAAAAATCAAAAAATAAAAAAAAAATAGAAAAAGAAAAGTGAAAAAAAACATACAGGCTACCATCCGCGTCTTTTATTTTTGTTTAAGTAAATATAGTGTCTTGAAAAATATAAAAAGAGTTAGTAGTTAGCGAGTTGAGTCGAGTCTTGGCTTAGTAACGCCTCATTGTACATGTAATTGACCAAGATAATTGAACCAGTAAAATTCCCTTTATCCAACAAACCGTGTTTTCCATACCCTTACACCTAACATTACAACCCTTTAAAAGACCTCTTTGATAGTTTGTCCTAGGTGCTTACGCCAAAGTGGTGGAGGTTTGATATGTTCCCAAGCCTATGGTAATCTATGTGCTATGACAGGTAGAGAGTGTTATATTTTCCCTTTTCCATATGTGTTATATAACTTTATACACCCGAGAGATGTGAGATTCCAAACACTTATTGTGAGGTGCTAGTATATAATTTACGTGCTTATTTTGACTAATGTGAAACAATTGTGTGTTGTAATTACTTTTAGATTAATGTTAAATGACCCCAACTTGAAAATTGATTAGAATAAAAGCTCATTTGCTTGAGGACAAGCAAATCCCAAGTGTAGGGATATTTGATAAGGATTTATTTGATACCTTTTTAAGGGGTCATTTAAGCCCAAAAACGTGTTTATATGATCAAATATTGCCCTAAATCGTTTCTTTTTGCATTTTAGGTACTTGGGACGAGAATTCTGGAATTTGGCATTTTTTGGACGTGTTTGGACGAAAAAAGTGAAGAAAACAACAAAGTCGTGAAAAACCGTCAAGATGGAAGCCTGAAGGCGTCACATTCTACTTGGTGACGCCGTCACTTGCTAATTTAGAGCTAAAGATTTTACACACGTTGCTTCAGAAAACTTTGAAGAATTATAACCTGACGGTGTCAGGTGTATTTTGAAGTAGGGAGTCACGTTTTAAGATTACTAGAGATGGCTCAGAGAGGTTATAAAGGGACGGCGTCAGACTGAAGCTGACGGAGTCAGAGTATAAAGAAAGACGGCGTCAGAGCGGCGAGTTGCACAAGACGAAACCCTAAACACAACGGGCTGACGGCGTCAGAACCCATAACCTGACGCCGTCAGCATTGTAAATCTATATATAGTTTTCGTTTTATTTTCATTAAGTGTGACATCTTTTGGTACAAAACCCTAAACAATTTCCAGAGTTATTGTATGGCTTTTTCAGCATTTTTCATCCATGTTCTATTAAAGATAAGTTATCCTTTTAATCATTCAATATGTCTATGTGTTGTTTGATTCTTTGTTTATCTTTTCTTCACTTTAACATGCTAGCTTAAGTTTATTTGTGTTTGCTTAGATTTAGTGAAACCTAGTTATTGATTATTGATTTGTTGTCTATTGTTTAGTTGATTGCTTCACGTTATGCTAAGAAAACTGGCTGACCTCTTTTATGTAACTAGCTTGAACGTCTTAGAAAACGTAATCATAGCGTGCACTATTGGTTTTTCTCGTTATATTTATTGCATGAATTGATTTTTATGATCCTATAATTTCTTAATAGACTTTAAGGTTATAGGTGAAATTAATGTTCATAGAGTTGGGGAATGTAGCACACCCCCACGACTGGTATTAAGGAATACAACGCTTCAACTAAAACAAGGACGTGACAATTCAATAAATCAGTAAAAGATAACTAGGGAGTAGTGACATCTAAGTAAACACGTTTGTCTCAACATAAGAAGTTCACAAATTTACTTTTCCCTGTTATTTTTAATTTTAGTTTTATAAAAGTAGTTTTTGGGTTAGTTTTTTTTGGGTAAAAGGGATAACACACCCTGGTAAAATACGTTACACCAAAAAGCGTTGAAGTACAAAGGATGAGGGCGTACTCCCCTCATCTCAGCCCGTTACATAGGCAAAACACGTACTAACAAGTACTAACTAACAAAAACAGCCATAAACACTAAACAAACAAGACTATGGCAAAAATGAAAACTACTTCCTATGACCTTGGAGCTTCAAGCCATAAATAGACTTAAGAGCATCCAATTCCCCTGGAAGATCATAAATTTGTCTTGAGTAATCATCATAGTCATCATAGTCATCATATTCATCTTCAAGCACATGACCACCACCAAATAAAATAGCAGGTTCGTCAACCTCATCATCATCACTTTCAGACGCCACGACATCACCCACTTTAGAGAATGGGTTAACCCTCTGAGTAGAAGATGTAGTTGGAACAGAAAAAATATTAGTCATAGGAGGCCCAGCCTGCTCCTTCGTTTGCCTAACACTCACAAGCGGGACTTGTGATGTAGTACCAGTCTTAACCGACTCATCCTTATTAACATCCATTGTACTTCCAGCATCCACATCCTTAACGGTGTCATTAGGAATACCACAACCATCCGTATCTTCCGTATTAAGAGCATCAAACTGATTAGAAGTAGTGATGTTGGTTCCACTCGTACTAGCCACATCAGTAGCCTTCTTCTTACTGACACTAACCTTCTTGGGTATAGTAGGAGTCTTTCTGGGCTGATATTCAAAATGCTTGCCCACCACAGGCTTAGTAAAACCTCCTCGACCCGGATTCGAACCAGTTTGCTTTCCCTTCTTCTTATTGTTAACAGTCTGGAAACCATCACTTACATTCTTAGAGGGTGGAGCAGTCGGTATCACACCCTTAGGACAATCGACCAAAATATGTCCAAATACCTTGCATTTATCACATCGGGGTGGTTTCCACTCATATTCAACACGGATCTTCTCAATAGTCGAACCCGTACCGTCAAGTAAAGGAATCTCAACAGTAAGGCTGTCTCTAAGTACCTCATCCGACTTCACTTCGATCATACACCTAGCAAAACTACTCCTACCCCAAGATTCTTTGCACATCTGACTAGTAAAAGCATCCAATCTTTTGGGTGTCCCAATCAAAGTAGCAAGCAGACTAAGCCCGTCATCTGAAAACATAGCTAAAGGAACATCATGGAATTTAACCCACACCGGGATGTGAGTCAAATCCTCTTTCAACAAATTGGTGTTCAAAGTCCAAGGTTTAAGAATAATAGGAACATTACGGATCAACCAGGGACCATTATCAAGAACATCATCAACACCTTTCTTCGAAGTAAACTTGAAGAAAAAGAACCCCTTAGCGTTCATCATAACCTTTTGTAAACCATACTTAGCCCACGCATTACGAACATAATAATCAACGACAGGAAACGCAAGGCGTTGACCAAGGAAATAACCGTAGAGAGTGTATTCAAACCTCATGTTCACTTCTTCCACCACTTTCATTGGGACTGACAGGTCAACATCATCCTTCTTTTTGCTACATTCCAACCTCCGAAAATTAGACACGTGTTTCTGAGGTTCGTTAGAAGTAGCGCCCGCATAAGAAACCGACTTCACTCCAGTACCACTAGTAGTAACAACCTTAGGAGTATTAGGACCAGAATTAGCACTCCTATCCATACTCACCTTAGGAGTATTAGGACCACTAGTAGTAACAAACTTGTGGGTTTGCATATCAGCACTAAAACTCGAAGGAGATTTATTAGTTGCATTAACATTATTACCATTCAAAGTAGATTGAAACCCACTACCACTAGCCGTGTTCTCACCAGAAAAAGAAGCCCTATCATCAAGAATATCACTTTGAATTTTATTCATGGCTTCATCAAATCTCTTATGCGCTTTAGCAATCAATTGCTCCACATTAGGCTGTGTAGTACCATTGGAAAACGAATCAGCAGCAGATGTAGCATGAATTTGCTCCAACTCATCCAAACCATCCTTATTCTTGTCCAATTTATCAACGGGTTCCACTTGATTAGGATTAGAGCCTGCTATATCACTCACATTCAAAAGACCACTATTAGGGTTCATCGTTGAGTTAGAACTCAACTCACCAATGCTAATAGTGGCTGTAGCATCCGTATTACCAACAATATCAATTGACACCGGCGTCTCTTGATAACTAATTCCGCCCTTCCCTTCAAAACTGAGATTTTTTATCGCTTTCTAAAAAATATAAAAAAAACACAAAAAGAATCATCCCTCACCTTTAGACTTATCTCGATATACACTTCAACCTAATAATACTATTCCCCTAGAGAACGATCAATCCCCCGGATTTACCTATACTATATACTACAACGGCCAGGTACACTGCCTGGAGGATTGCAAAACTTCTTGAGATCCCTTGAGAAGTAAAACTACTTGTGAGGTTGCAATATCTCGCATCACATACGTAGCGTAAATCCTACAAGTGTGACTCCTCAGTTATCTACTAATAGTACCGATCATAATCATGCATCAACAAGTCAAGATCATGTTGATATGCTTCAAAACTATGCCACTATTCAATCTCAAATTCAAAATTATGCTAACTTGATAAAACTGGAATAAGATAAAAGTGCTTCTTTAGAAAAGAAAATCAAGGACATGTTATAAGAAGAGCAGTCTGAATGACCATTAGTGCTTAAACGCAAAATTCAAGATTTGCAAAATGAGATCTTTCTTTTTAAAAGAAGTACATCAAATTTTGAAAACATCAAAAAGAATTTTGAAAATGAAGTTTCTAAACTTAAAGAAGACAAAGCTAATTGTATTCAACGATTAACTAAAGCTGAAACTAAACTTCGCACTATCAATCAGACTTCTCAGATTATACACATGTTATTACCCAAACCAGATTCATTGATGGATCTAAAACAGGGCCTTGGTTATACTAAGCCTTCTTATCTTGATATGGTTAAACGTCAAACACCAAGTTTGTATAATGCTGATTACATGAGACGTGATACCTTCAAAGATTACATGTTTGTTCCTAATGACATCTCTCAAGAGAAAATCCAAAAACGTTTAAAGGTTAATCAAAAGAAAACCAATTTCTCCTACTTTAGTACCGATTATGGTTTGATAAATAAAGAAAATGCTCTTGTAAGACAACCAACAAATGTTAAACATCATATGGATCAGATTTCTGACAACCCATATGATTCTAGGAAATATGAGAGCTTAGCGAGAAAAACCTTTTGCAATCTCAGAAATCAAATAAATGGAACGTTATCTACTATTCGTAGAAAGCCAGAGTTTCAACTGGATGAAATTTTGAAATCCAATTCTTATGAAGTGGATGTCTTAAGGAAGTCAAGAAACAGATGAAAACATTTATCGAGCCTTCTGTGAATAGAGTTAACGATCAATTTAAAGTCTTTGAAAAGGCATTGATAACTGAAATGCAAACTGATTTAAAATATGTCACATCTCCAGAAGATGAATATGACTTTCTCAGCTTAAACTCTGAAATTCAAAAAGAATATTTTCTTAATCAAATGGAATCAATCAAACCACAGTTTGCTTTAAATGAGGAGAAAATTAAAGAATTGGAAAATAAACAAACGTCGTTAGAAATGGAAAACCTCTTACTCACAGAGAGTCTAAGAGATTGTTTGCAAAAGAACGTTGAGTTGAACGAGGAACTGTCTTGTCGTACTGCCAAATTTGAAAACTCTTGTGCTAAACTTGAAAAACAATCTTTCCTACGAAAACGCTTTGAAAACAATCTTAAAAGAGAACGAGGAACTCAAATCAAAAGTGCTTGATTTGATGAAGAACAAGAATAATGAGTTTGTTGATTCACGCCAGTTGAAAAATTAAAAAATTTCATATTTTTAAACCAACCAACCTTTGTGGCAAATCAAAAACAAAAAACTCATATTCTTGAGCCAAAACAAAGAGAGGTTTTATCTAATCCTAAAGTAATTGCCCCCGGTATGTATAACATTGGATCTACTTCTACGAGAGAACCATATGGTTCAAATGACATGATTCATAATAAAGAATTAGAAATAGATTGGAAGCATGCATTACTTAGTAAGGATATGCCTCTAGATGCACCAATGTGTTCTTTGACTCCTCCCCCTATAGAAAAGAAACCCAAAGGGTCAAAGAATCACAAGAACAAGAATCGTAAGAAACGGAAATTAGTTCAACATGATCAATCTACAAAATCTCCTAACGCAGATTTGCTTTTTGATCCAGGTTTAGACACTACTTTTAGCAAGGAGAGACCACTTAAGACATATGCATTGAAGACTAGAGCCTCTTAGCCTCAAGTTGAAAAAACCTAGATATTTAAAGCTTTCAATAAAAAACGCTCTAATCGAATAGATGACTGTAAAAACTTAAATGTGCATGGATCTGTTGCTTCTAATAGCAAGAATGCTTGTTTTAATTCTGTTCCTTATAATTCTGCTTCTGATAAATGTGTGCATGTTGATTTGAATTGTGAAAACATGAATGCCAACACCACTAGGACTGCTACATCGAATTTAAGAATCACTAAGCATAGAGAAAAATGGGCATGGATCCCAACGGGTAGAAAATTTGAATATCCTGAATTATTCCCTAGATCCTGCTTTAAGTGGAAACCCACAGGAAGAGTGTTCAAACACGTAGGTTATAGATGGCAACCAGTTAAGAAGCAATCAGCACCTACCACTACTTCATTAGAAAAATTGAATCCATTAGGTGTGCATTCTATACATATTTGCCTTATGTAACACGTTGGGATTATTTAGCTACTATGTTCACAGAAGCAATAACTGTAAATGCACCAGGGCAATTAGGGAATATTCAAGTCCCTAAAAGGGCCAGTTATATCAGAGTCATTATGTTGGAGTTAAGTAGTATAGCTTCACATTTGTTATGGTTTGGCCCTTTTATGGCATATGACCTATTCGAAGCTGCCACCGGTATGCGAATGATGCACAATTTTTTTCGTATTGGAGGAGTCGCTGCTGATTTACCTCATGGCTGGATAGATAAATGTTTGGATTTTTGCGATTACTTTTTAACAGGAATTGCCGAATATCAAAAGCTTATTACACGGAATCCCATTTTTTTAGAACGAGTTGAAGGAGTAGGCATTATTGGTGGAGAGGAAGCAATAAATTGGGGTTTGTCGGGACCTATGCTACGAGCTTCCGGAATACAATGGGATCTTCGTAAAGTTGATCATTATGAGTGTTACGACGAATTTGATTGGGAAGTCCAATGGCAAAAAGAGGGGGATTCATTAGCTCGTTATTTACTACGAATCAGTGAAATGACGGAATCCATAAAAATTATTCAACAGACGCTAGAAGGAATTCCGGGAGGGCTAACTATGTGGAACCACTTTATCAGCGGATTCCCAATTTTCTGCTTTTTTGCTTTGATGTGCAACTTGTCCAAGTGTGCCTCTGGTACCTCGACTCGGGGTTCACCCCGGCATATGACTGAGAACAGGGCACTTCTCAAGAACTTCGTAGCCAAATTCTTGGGTATAGTGCGTTTTGGGAATGATAACATAGCTAAAATCACCGGCAATGGGGATCTCAACTTGTTTAGTATTGGCCAATTTTTTGATAGCGGTTTAGAGGTGGCTTTCAGAAAATATTCATGTATTGTTCGCACTCTTGAAGGCGTTGATATTCTCAAAGGCTCTAGGGATTCGAATCTATACCTAATTGCACTTACAGAAATTACTTCACCAAAACCGATTTGTTTGCTTGCAAAAGCTACATCATCACAAGCCTGGCTATGGCATCGTCGATTCTCTCATTTGAACTTAAAAACTCTAAACGACCTTGCTAAAAACAACTTAGTCAGGGGATTACCAAAACTATCATTCAAGAAAGATCCTCTTTGTTTTGCATGTGAGTTAGGGAAGATGACACGTACAACACTCAAATCCAAATCCGAACCTAGTTCCATTGCTCCTTTGCATTTATTACATATGGATTTGTGTGGCCCAATGCGCGTGGTCAGCAGAAATGGAAAGAAATATATTCTGGTTATTGTGGATGACTACTCACGATTCACTTGGGTTCATTTTCTTGCTACTAAAGCTGAGACTCCAAATGTAATCATCAAGGTCATCAAAAGAGTACAAGTTGGTCTACTAGCACAAGCCCGATATGTGAGAACAAATAATGGAACGGAGTTCACGAATCAGATTCGTCATAATTTCTTTGATTCACTTGGCATCACTCATCAGAGATCTGCGGCTTACACCCCTGAACAAAATGGTGTAGTCGAAAGACAAAATCGTACATTAGTAGAGGCTGCAAGAACAATGCTAACTGTGAGGATCTAAACACACACGAGCCTTGTGCTAGAATACTTTGAATGTATACCAAAGAGTATGCGGAATCTACTCCTTGATACATAGAAGAATTATCAACAATATCAATGTAACAGTAAAACAATTATAAGAACAATGATATCATCAAACACTTAAATATTATTATATCAATAATACGAGTACTCTTTCTTAGTACTAGGGTTACAGTAACCTTGAAGTTATATCAAAGCGTATATCAAACATCTAAACCTAGGATCTCCTTTTATAGACACAAGGAGTCCTTTACAAGATAACTATCAATATTCTAAACATGCAGAATATTCGTATCATTCTAACTATATAAGATATATAATAAATATCTTCTTTACATATCTCTTTACACGTCTTTATCCCTTAGCAGCCTTCAGCAGTACAAAGTTTCTTCTGGCAGTACTAACTCAGTTAGTACTGTTAGTGTTATATGCAGTAGTTCCAACTTTATCTTGGCAGTACAAACTGTTAAGTGTTTTAATTCCCAACAATCCTCCCCTGAACTTGTGATTTCCCTCCAAATCATCAAGTTTCTTGAATTAAATCCTTAAGCTTGATCTTGAGAGGATTCTTCCAAACACTTTATCTTCTTTTCATCTTTTCTTCAGCTTGCTGATAGATCTTTTTTAGTAATTCCCTTACCACGTCAGTCTCTTCATCCACCATAAGTTTTGCAGATAACATTACAGTAAGAGCCCCTGCTGACAATGGATATTCTTTTTCTACTAGTATGTATACATCAATTCCAACTATTGTAGATACATGGTGAACACCACATGTATCATACAATCTCCACTTCAAAGCTAAATCAGTGGCTTGAAATTTCCATAGCTTATCTTTTTCATCTGGTTCAAAAATTCTCTTCAATTCAACCCATAACATATTCTCCTTGTCATCAGCTATCTCTGTTAGGTTGACCTTTCTCTGATAAGACTCCATAGCTTTACTAAATCTTCTCTTTCAAATGCTTTAAGCATGTCTTTAAAATATTTGTAGACCTCAGAGTGATTTCCAACCCTGATTATCTTCCAGAATTTCCCGAATTCATCTGTGTATATTTCCCAGTCTATAATTGGGTATTTGGCCTGTATTAGTTCCATATTCATACCTTCTGGAATAATAACCATCATCTGTTGAAGCTTCTCATCAGTCAATTCTGCTTCTTCTTCCTCTTCCTATTCTGTTGTAGGTACTTCTTCATCAATCTTCTGTTTCTTTGAAGATTCAGACTCCAATAATATACCTGCTCTCTTAGTGCTTCTGCTTTCTTCTTTAGTACCCATTGGAACAAATTGTTGGACTTTCTTGTAGGCTCTGAAGTATAAATTTTCAATTTCTTCATAAGTTTTTCCTTTGAGTTGAGCAACAGAGTAATGGTATTGGTTCTTTAAATATTCCTTCATGTGTTTCACCTTTTGTGCCTGAGTTGGAAGTTTATATCTTCCTGCAACACCCTTCTTTTCATTCTGCTTCTTCTTTATCATTTCAAGTAAATCATTTAGAGCATCTTCTCTTTCTGCTTCAGGAATAGCTGCCCTTTCTGCTTCATATATTCATTGAGCTAACAGTGCATCTGCTTGCTCTTGTGCTATCCTCTCATCTTCAATACTCTTGAGCTTCTGTTCAACTATGGATCTTGCAATTCTTTCTTCTTCTGCTAATTTAGCTTGCTCTTCTTCATGTACTCTTTGAGCAACCTCTGCATCATAACTTATCTGTGCTTCAACACTTTTCTTGACCTTCTTTGGTGGCTCAGATTCAATCATAATACCTTTACCTTTATCTGCACTTCTTCTTCTAGCTTACACAACACTAGCAGTATCAACTTGTACATCAGCAATACTAACTTGTTGAGTAGTACTAACTTCAACTCTTGTACTTGTAGCAGTATCTTCAAGATTTTCTTGCTCTTCAAGATTCACTGGTTCAGTACCTTCATCAAGATTTACTGGCTTTGTATCTTGCTGAACATTTTCATCCATCACAGCATCAAAGTTACCACCCATATCTTGGTCAAACCTCCCTGAAGTTCAGCATCATCATGTACCAAATTAATATTTGGATCTTGATCTATATCAGCAATCTTCCTCCCCTGTTTGGAAGAATCATCCAAATCATCATCTGAGTTATCTTCTTCACTTGAGGATTCCACAATGTTTGCTCTTCTTTTGGCTTTGAGAGACTTGAATTTTTGCTGCAATTTCTTCACCTTCAGAATAAGTTTGGTGTAGGCAGCACCATAAAGTTTCTTTGTCTTCTGCAAATCATCCTCTAAGCCAGTCACCCTGTTTGTCAATTTGGTACAAATGTCCATCAATTCTTTTAGTTTCTAACTACCCTCATCACTTCCAGGTGTGTTACCTCCCCGGAGAGGTGAATCGTGGGGAATTTCCCCCATTGTATCCAAGTGGCTGGGGAGTCCATCACATGTACCAAGGCCATGAGGACTTGACACATTATATGTTGCCATAAGTTGGGTCTTATCTATGTTACCCCTGTCCTGCCCAGCTGTTAAGCTTGAGACAGTAGTGGTAGCCCTTCCTATTCTGTCAATGACAATCTCATCTACTACTGAGGGGTGAGTAAGAGAACTAGGCTGAGAACCCTCAGTTCCCTGTCTGGACGTACTCCAAGATGGTGATGAAGTTGGTTGTGAGGCTGATGAAGTATCTGATGAACTGGTGGGTGTGTGATGGGACTCAACTGGGGTTGTTGATCCTTCACCCTGAGTAATTGGTTCCTGAACAAGCATTGTTTCAAACAAAGGAACTTCTACCCCATTATAACCCTTTGAGGCCATCCTCATGTTGTTAAAAAGCTTTGAAGTAAGGGTTGGAGTTGGATAAACAGTTTTGTGAGGTAGAAGCAAAAGCTTGTGTTTATTCAAAAACAGTTGAATAAATATTGGGTACATCAAAAATTTGTACTTACTACCCAAGTTTTTCATCATACCATCAAAAATCAGTTTTGAAAAATTAAAAATTCTTTGTGTTTTCAAACAAAATAAGAGCAGTTGCAATATTGCTACTGAATTGCTCCCATGAAGTTTTCCTAGAACTTAAACAGTGCAGAATGGTATGAATCAAAAATCTCCATTGAGGGGCAAATTGTCCTTTCTGAAACGTTAATTTGTGATCAGTGGACACATACCCCATCCTTGAAAGTGTTTAAAAAATTTCAGTATTTGGCAAATTACTAATACCATTATCATCTATTAGTTTGAGATGTCTCCTAATAGATGACTCAGTAATAGAAAAGGTTTTGCCATCAACTGTTGCAGTTATCTGTTGTTTTCCTGTGTCACTTGTATTGGCAGTAGCATTCTGCCAAAACTTTGTGATTTGAGAACTAAAGATAGTTGGATTCACAGTGAGAGCATACCTGAGGTTAGTAGCAGTGATGAAATCCAATATCTGATGAAAACCATTACTTCCCTATGTTTTCTCCAAGAAAGCGAATCATATTGTGCTTATCACAAAATTCCATGTTAGCCATTTGATGAATAAAAGTTTGATTTGTATGCTGGTTTATGATCGATTATTAGTGAATAGAAAGTTTGGTATAACCAATTGAGAATTTATAGAATATGCTTAGGGTTTCAATTTGAGCGATTTGATAAATATTTTCCTTATCGTGAAGAAATCTGTTAATTAAAGAAAAGATAAGGATTATCCAATATTATGAAACCTATAAGCGAAGTAAGTGCCAAAAATATCTCAACGGCAATATTCGAAAAACAGTTATGACCAAACAGTACAAACGGCTATCCAGCAGTACAAAGTTTTGCCTAGCAGTACTAAGTTTTAACTAGCAGTACAAACCTTTTGTAAAAATATTTTCTCAGCAGTATCAACTTAATTTTCTTTCAAAACAATACTGTACCCAATCTTTTTGAAGGGATTAAGTGTAAAGGAAGACACTTAATAAAAAGTTCGGTTTCATTTAACCTCTGGTTGTGTGAGAACCAATGTTTTCAGTATAAATACTGCCTGTGATCAGATAGACTCATTAAAAGAGCCTTCTTGACATGGTTTCCAGCTTGTGGCAGGTGTTACCTCCAATACAAATGTGTTAGATTCACTTTTGCTCGCTGTTCTCAATACCAGATGTCATTGGACTAACACACTATCATGAATATATGATAGAAGGTAAAGAGTGAGTTAGCTCAGTTACTATCTGACTTACTATGACCATCAATTCATGTTCAATGTACCAAAAGTGGATTTCAAGAAAGCGATCTTAAAGAACCTCTCAACTCAGGTGTAAACCCTTGTCAAATGATCCCCAAATCCTACCTATCATGAATCAAGTTCTCCATTTTTGAACAACATCAGTACAAACATTCTACCACTTTTTCTTCTCACACAACTTCAATACCAATCATACTACTTGCTTTACCTGCAAATGTTAGTCTAAAACCAAGAAAAACACAAACCAAAGCATGTGCTTCATGATAGTATAAATTATGACTAACAGTTCTATCACAACAGACTTAATTTGCACTAGCAGTACAAATTATACATAGCAGTACCAATTTACACAACTAGCAGTACAAATCCTTTTCATTTACAAAAACACAAAGAAATTAAAACATTAAGGATTAACCATTCCAATACTTTCAACCAAGTACTGAAATCTTCCAGCATCAAAATCTTTAGTAAGTAAATCTGCTATTGTCAATGAAAATCATGGTATTCATAAAATTGTACCCATAGTCCAGCATTTGATTCTGAATACATAGTACTTGACCACAGCAACTAGCAGCAGCCACATATTCAACTTTAGTTGTAGAAGTGGCCACCATAGTCTGTTTCTTACATTGCCATGATATCAACCTGCATCCTAGGAATTGACAACCACCTGTTGTTGACTTCCTATCGAAACTTGCACCAGCATAGTCACTATCTGAATATGCCACCAGATCAAAAGAAGACTCTCTAGGATACCACAAACCCAATTTAGGTTGACCCTTGAGATACCTAAAAATCCTTTTCACAGCATGTAAATGTGAGGCTTTAGGTGTAATTTGGAACCTTCCACATGCACACACTACAAACATAATATCTGGTCTTGATGATGTAAGATACATTAGTGATCCAATCATGGACCTATAGATATGAACATCAACATCATCACCATCTGAATCTTTGAGTAAAGGTTTGTCTGGATCAATAGGTGTGCTGGCTATTTTGGCATCTGTGAACTGAAACTTTCTCAATATCTCAGTTACATATTTATCTTGACTGATAAATATCCCTTCTTCTTTTTTCTTCACTTGCAGCCCCAAGAAAAAAGTGAACTCACCCATGGAACTCATTTGAAACTTATCATGCATCAACTTCTCAAATGCAGTGCACATCTCCTTCTTAGTAGATCCAAAAATATTGTCATCCACATAGACCTGAACAAGAAAAATATCCCCTTTTTGCTTCTTGATAAATAAGGTCAGATCTATCTTACCTCTGTGAAACCCATTCTCCAATAAATAGTTGGCTAAGGTTTCATACCAGGCTCTGGGAGCTTGATGCAAACCATAGAGAGCTTTCACCACCTTGTAGACTTTGTCTGGATGATCAGGATCTTCAAACCCTGGAGGTTGAGAAACATAAACCTCTTCTTCAATTGTACCATAAAGAAAGGCACTTTTCACATCCATTTGATATACCATAAACCCCATGAAAGAAGCATAAGATAAGAACAACCTTATTGCTTCAATCCTCGCTACAGGTGCAAAAACTTCCTCATAGTCTATTCCTTCCTCCTGAGTGTACCCCTGTGCTACAAGCCTTGCTTTATTGCTGATCACAATCCCTCTCTCATCTTTCTTATTCCTGAAAATCCACTTTGTACCAATAACCCTCATACCCTTAGGCAAATCTACCAGTACCCAAACCTTTTGTATCTTGAACTGTAAAAGCTCTTCTTGCATAGCCTCCACCCAGCTTGAATCTTGTAGAGCCTGAAGTACATTCTTGGTTTCTTCTTGTGATAGGAAACATACAAACAGACATGTATTTGTTCTTCATGAGTTTTCTCTTCATAAACAGTACTGAGAAAACCTTGTTCATCTGAAGTCATTGTCTGTCTTCTTGTCTTTACACTAGACTACATATCACCAATCACAAGATCAAGTGAATTCTTGTGTGGGGAGTTGAGGGAACTTCATATGTGATAGGAATGTTGTTCAAATCCACTTCAAAGTCATCAAAAATCAGCCCGTGGAGTACGATTAACTGTTGGATCAACAGTATGAATATTTGGTCCACCAGTACTATCTTTTGGCCCAACAGTACTATCATCATTAGTACTGTTTTCAGGCACCTCTTGTTCTTGATCATCTATTCCACTTTCCTTACTGACACCAGCATCATTCTCCTTTCCATAATCACTAGGAGATGGTGGATCATCATTCTTTGAAGAAGAATCAAACAGTGAACTATCTTTCCAAATTGGCATCAAAATTTGATCTTGGCCAGTCTCTTTCGCCATGATAGATTCACCTGTATCAACATTATCTTCGGAACCTGCAATATCATTAGTATTTGTACCTGCAACACTGGTACATAGTTCATAGATTCTGATAGAGCATCAAGGTCAAACAACCACTTAGGACCTTTACCTGCAACATTAGACTTATTTTCTAAAAATGCAACATGCAGGTTTTCCTCTACCTTCCTGATTCTAATGTTGTATACCCTAAAGGCTTTACTATGCATAGGGTAACCAACAAAGAATCCCTCATCTGACTTTCCATCAAACTTTCCCAAATGATCTAAGGTATTAAGGATAGTAACATGACATCCAAATGGTCTCATGAAGTCTAGAGAAGGTGTTCTACCTCTAAATAGTTCATAAGGAGTCTTGTTGTGAGGTTTGACTACTAAAACCCTGTTCTGCACATAACAAGAAGTATTAACTGCTTCAGCCCAAAATGAAATAGACAGCTTAGGTCCAGCTAACATGGTCCTAGCAGCCTCTATCAGTGTCCTATTCCTCCTTTTAGCAACCCCATTTTGCTGATGAGTTCTAGCTACACTAAATTCCTTCTTAATACCTTTTTGTTCACAAAATTCATTCATAACTCTATTTTCAAATTCTATCCCATTGTCACACCTGATGACTTTTACTTTCTTATTAACTAGGTTTTCTATCTCAGTGATAAAGCTCTTAAGAATGTTACTAGTTTCATCCTTATTACCTAAAAAGAAAACCCATGCAAACCTGCTATAATCATCAGTGAAAACAAGGCAGTACTTCTTATACATTAAACTACTTACAGATGTAGGATCAAACAAGTCCATATGAAGCATGAATAATGGTTGAGTAATAGAGTTTTGAGTCTTGGCCTTACAAGAAGCTCTGTGTTGTTTTCCATTAAGGCAAGCAACACAAGTTTGGTGATTTTCAAAACGTTTTTGAGGTAAACCTCTCACCAAATTATCTTTAACATTTTGTTAATGGTTTTAAAATTAACACGACCAAGTCTCCTATGCCATAGCATTGACTCATCCAATGTGGCCTTTGCAACAAGACACGTTAAACCTTCATTAGGAACAATATTCTTCATATTAAAACTGTACATGTTGTTCTTTCTAGGAACTTTAAGTAAGACTTGACTTTCATCAACTAACTTAAAGTCAGGAGACAGAACAAAACATTTTGTTTCAGTAAAAAGAACACTGTTCTTTTTGTCACACATCTGTGAGACACTAAAAAGGTTAAACTTAAGCTCTTGCACAAAATACACATCTTTAAAGTCAAGCTTACCAGTCCTGATTGTATCTTTACCAGTAATTCTACCACCTCTAGCTCCTCCCCCAAAGTCAACATATCCTCCATCAAATGCTATAAAATCAGTGAGGTAAGACATGTTCCCAGTCATGTGCCTGGAACATCCACTATCAAAATATCTAGGATCTTCTTCTCCTTGTTGTGGATGAACCTGTACATAAAATAAAGGAAATTAGTTTCCTTTGGGGACCCAAGCCAATACTGACTTGGATCTGCCTCATGCATCAATATAGTCATATTTCTTCATAATGATTGATGCACTATTGGGTTTGGTAGGTCTCCACTCCCAACATGCTGAGACCTTAACAGCTGATGCGAGATATTGCAACCTCACAAGGAGTTTTACTTCTCGAGGGATCTCAAGAAGTTTTGCAATCCTCCAGGCAGTGTACCTGATCGTTGTAGTGTAGTATAGGTAAATCCGGGGGATTGATCATTCTCTATGGGAATAGTGTCGTTAGGTTGAAGTGTATGTCGAGATAAGTCTAGAGGTGAGGGATGATTGTTTTTGTGTTTTTATGTTTTTTATAAAGCAAATAAAATCTCGGTTTTGAAGGGTAGGGCGGAATTAGTTGCTATCCAACTAACCCAAAAACTACTTTTATAAAACAAAAATTAAAATAACAAGAAAAGTAAATTTGGTGAACTTCTTATGGTGAGACAAGCGTGTTTACTTAGATTTATAGGTAATGTAATAATAAAATAACATATCAATTCGTATATGTTCATGGTCGGTTCGAGATCTGGAAGTTAGGGTTATAAACCCTATTTGGCAGTCATCAATTCGTATTTCAGACCTGGTATTTAATCTGTTCGTGATCTGTGATTTCATGTTTTGGTCTGTTATATAATCAGTTCGTAATCCCTATTGGAAGTTAGGGGTTTGTGTTAGTTAGGGTTTTTTAACCCTATTTGGAGGTCATTGATTGTATTATCAGTTTTGGTGGTGCTTTTCTATTGATTCGTTTATCAGACCTGGTGGTAGTGGTCGAGTGTTAGTACTGGAAGTTAGGGTTTAACCCTATTTGGTGGTCGTTGATGTGTAGGACCAGACATGCTGGTGGTTTTCATTTATTTTCTGTCCTGTACGCATCAGACCTGGTTGTGTTGGAAGTTGGGGTATTTTTAACCCTATTGTTGCTGTGATGCATATTACCTATGGTGGTGTTTTTAGACCTGTTACTGGCCTTTTAGCATACCTGGTAGACTTATTATCAGACATGATATGTTCATGTTCTGTTATTTCATTGGTCATATGCTCGTGTAATGGAGGTTGGGGTTCTTTAACCCTATTGGTGATCATTGATCAGACCTGGTGGTGATGTTGTTAATGTGGTACTGCTTGGGTTTGATCGTCTTAGCTGGTGATCATTGATCAGACCTATGTGTTAGTGATTTGATCTGGAAGTTAAACAGGTCCTAATGCTCTTTGATGCTGATGTTCCTATTGATTGCTTAGGATCTGTCATTATGTTGTGATTTTGTATAAGTTAGGGGCTGATTTCACCCTACGGTTTGTCGATGGCAGCCTCTCAACGCTTGGGTTTCATTCAGATTTGCATGTGGTGCTAATGAAGAGCCATGTGGAAGTTCCTAACGATTGTTAGGATTTTCGGTTGATATCCTAATGTTGGTGTACTTTTATGCATCCCTTATGGGAAATGGCATGGGTTTCGCCGTATATTGGGTGTTCATTTGTTGTGGTGATTCATGTACAAGCTGATGGTGGGGAATGATGCATTTGGTTCCTATTTTTTTATGTCTTCGTTACTAATTCCAGCATATATGATCGCCGTTGAAGTGTAAGTTCAAGTTCGATGTGGATGCATGACGTGCCTCATGGATTTATACTATAGGGTGGTTCTGGATCGCATGGAAGTTGATTTCAAGTTCTAAGATGACTATGGCTAAGGTTACCTAAGTGATGCAAGCGTTTAATTCTTATTTTCATATTCACTTGTATAGTCATTATTGAATGTTAGTTTAATATGTAAGTTATAAGAATGGCCTGTCATTCTTATATAGTGGTTTGGTCTGTTGACCTTTGCTTGTAAGTGCCTATGTAACGGGCTGAGATATGGGACTTCACCCATATCCTTTGTACTTAAACGTTTTTTGGTGTAATGTATTTTACCAGGGTTTAGGATTACTCCCCTTTACCCAAAAAATAACATATCAAATATAAACGCAGCGGAAAAACATCACCAACAAAGGATCCATATAGCCATATGATCAATCAATTAAAATACAAACAAGTATTTATACCTTTGTAGCGTGATCGGTAGAATCGTATGGTCACCATCACCAATATACACGAACCACCTATGAAACCAAGTGACCAAAGGAGATCACCTCTATGCTTGATCCACACTACACGTCATCGATCACCACCCGATGCTAGTCTTGAACACGTAACACGCGATCTAGCCTTGAACTACTCTAGAATAAGGTTAGATTGGATCAAAAACCACAAACCCTAATAAGGGTATGTCTAATTTCGTGGCTTTTGGGGAGAGGAAGGAGGAGAGACATTTGGTAAGTTGTTATTCTCATTAATCTCCTTAATTGACCAAATCAATAGGAGGTTATTTTAAATAATGTTACACTTAACCCCTTGCTCTTATTTCCTCTTGTTTCCCACCATGGCCGGCCATATGGGGGCCCTAAATGGGCTTGCCCATTTGTTGGTCCACTTCAAAAATGCTAAGTCTAACTTAGTATTTAATGGCCCGTTATAAATCCCGAGTTATGTAGTTGATTATATATTGTAAATACGATAAATACAATATATAAAATGATGTCTCTGTGTATAAGTGTGTGACCCCATAGGCTCACATATGTCTAGCCATATAATTATTAATTATGACACGAGCATACTCCAACAGCTCCCACTTGCGACGTCATAATAATCAAGTAATTATACAAGCAATGGTTAGCGTCTAGCAACACGCCAATGCCCCTAGAAATATGTGAGGTTAGTTTCTTAAACGTCTCATTTTAGATGGTTTATATGTCATCTATCCTTTTGTTACAGATACCGTGTTGAACATTAGACATGGATCAAATGTCATTCTAATAGTTCAACTATTATGTTTCTCGATATAGATATTCAACAAGATTACCAAGTGAATTAAGATTCATCTTAATCTCATTTGGGTACGGCCATACAAACATCTGTCCAATTCATCGAGGGGCCCAATAGTATCTAACTCCATAACATGTGGAGGAACAAATCCTGTTTTGACTACACGTGTCATTCACATGCTTCATATCACTCCTGATAATGGCCTTTATAACTACCTTATTCAGGACATCGTTTAACCATATCAAGGAATGAAAGTCCACACATGCAAGACCTGCTTGCATCTCAAGTCTAAGGATAAGAGACATAACCTCTTGCGAGATTTCACTATTGACGATGATCCATGTAGTGATTACTCATAGGTTGGGTCAATCCAATGTTCATCACAATGAACAACATGTGAGTGTGGCAAATTAATCACCAACACGCTCACATTTGACTTAATTTGATGATACTTCCGTATCGTCAACCGACAATGGATAATTTTAGAATAAATGAATTATTCATGGATTAAACATGCAAATATAGAACACAGTAGTATAAATGAAGACGATCATACCAGGTATATCAATTCATTGTATAATACGACTGCGTACAGTTCCATTATCCAAATACTAAAAACAGATATGCATAAGACTACTCATAGGTAGGAATCCAATGTTCCCACCATGATCAAATTATGTTGTACAAGACAACAAGTAGTCATCCGAGTAAACTTTGAGAATACTTATTTCAAAACTCATGAAAGGTTTGAATGATGATTGTCCTTTGTATGTGTGCATCATTCAAGTACAAGACGAGTATTGCAACAATACATTCCATAGGGTGTTTGAAGCCAGCAAAACACCCACATTAGACAGTCATCTGTACAGTTTCTCAAACTATAAAGTATTCTTATTCTTTTAATGTATAACGCACTAGTGCTCTCAATCGAGCACTTCTAGTCAGCAATGTCATCATTCATGATGACATCCTACCACGACTAGCGTTGAGTATCATCTCAGTTAAATAAGCATCAGCGTATGCAAACAAAACAGAGTTCCTCAAATATTCGTAAACGTTTGAACATATCTTTGGTCCTTTGTAGGTCCATGTATAATGTTTGTTTAACAATTATCTAATGACTTTCACTTAGATATTTGTTGTTATCAACTCATCTTGCATTTATGCAAATGATAAATATAGTCCAATGCGTAATATGACTTACATGATGAATCCTTTAGTCGAACTTAAGATTTCCATTCATGTGTTCAATCTCATCAAGTGAGATTGATCATTGAGACTCCCCTCAATAACGTGTCATATTGTGTTTAGACTTAATAACTGCTTATGTTTATTCTAATAAACATATACATAACAAGGTTGTATGTCTTATTTTATAAATCCCTCAAGAGAAACTTCATTCCAAGCTAAGGATTAAAGTCTAGCTTAGATGGAATATTGTTTCTAATATGTTAATGACATATGAGATTTAAGAAAATAAATACAGTGCTCCAACTTGCTCTTAGTGTACTTAGGAGTAATCTTATTAATCAAAATAAATGAATTATTTTATAATTAACTCAAGATCTTTGCTCCTAGATGCATGATCTAATCCACACATGGATTATTTTATCTTGTATACATAATAAAGATTATATGGATTCATAAACCCTTTTGATTACTCATCGTCCTCGCAAAGGTAATCAACAAGAAAAGTGTTTTGATATCCTATTGTCATATTTCATATACATGAAAACAGGTATGACAATTAATCATCTTTATACATTTAATGTTTGTAGCTAGGAAGATTTAATCATAGTCAATTTATTGAGTACGAGTAAACTCCTTTTACTACAAGTGCATTAAATGTGTGTACAAGTTTGTCCTTTTGAGTCTTCTCATCAAGAAACTCATTCTTAACCTCACAGTCTAACTGATTAGTAAGAGATCAATCAAGCTCCAATAGTGATTGTCTTTCAAGGACTGCATCTTAACATTCATAGTTTTGAAGTATTCATCAGATTCAAGATCTGACAATACATCTCTGTAGTTAGCAGGTTCACTATGATCCTCTAACGTATATCTCTTAGAATTGATATAAAAACTATATCATTCAGGTGCAAGAGGAATCCTTGCGGATTTAAGAATGAGAGATATCAATCTATGGTTTAACATATGCATGTTCAACCTTAGTATGACATTAGCAAGTGTGCTCAGAAGGTTGTGTATTTAGTTCTTGAATAACTTCAAGGTCTAATGGTGCTCCCACTTGCTTTTGTATGTAGAGACTAATCTCTAGATATTTAGCATCTTGAGTAACAATAAATTGTTTTCTAGTGGGAAATCCAAAATACATCGTTAGTTCTTGACTCTAGTTTGTTAATTACTTACTCTTAGGTAGTTAACAAATTCAGAACTTCAATCAAGACATAATGAGATTCATCCCATGCCATAATACAATGGTGTCTTAAATTCCTTCTGGGTTGGAACCATACTGAGTGTACACATGGCACATCCAATTTCTAACCTTGATAGCTTTGGAGGTAAAACAGTTTAAGTCATCAAAGATCAAACAATATTAATAGAGTTTGATTTTCCATGATGGACATACGATAATAGTTGTGGTATTCCATGAGGACTGATGTTGTGAGACTATCACACAACTCATTAGATGAACTTATACTTTTGGCTTACATATCTGCTAACCAAGTCAAACCAGATGGCATCAATTGTAATTTTAGCCTATTGCATACTTTACTTCATGTGTATGTTTTGACTAAAAAACATAAACATTTAATATTATACGTCGTAAGTGTACATGTCTTAACAAGAAGACATAACAAATCAACGTCTTACTTTACGTTATTAGTCTTTCAACAATTAACGGAAATTATGTTTGTGTCTTTACAAGAGACCTAAACATATTCAACTAAAGTAATTACGAGCGCCGACACTTGGCCTCAATAGTAATTTCAAGTTAACTTCATACTTCATGATTATGGCTTTACAAGAAAACATAATCATATTTACTAAACAATTCAGTGAATATGTTGAAGTAGCTTTTCATGTTATCTTGATATTTGTTCTAATTAGGGCAACCTACATTTTATGTGTAGAAGTCCTAGTAGAATCTTAGTTTCTTACCTTTCAGTCAAGAAAAACTATTAGTCATATTGTTATATGTTGTACCTTGCACACACTTAAGATTTCTCCCACTTGTGCATGGCACAACATCATGAGAGCAATATGACAATGTCTAAGATAACATATAATTTTTAGTCAAAATCAAAATAAAGATATGTAGAACTTTATCGTTTTAATAATGAATCATCATAACGATTTTATAGATAACATTTCAGGAAGCAACATCAGGAACGCAACAAGTTATCTTATAAAATTTATGCAATGGTTCTTATATAAATTATGATGCTTATCATGTGGAAAGAAATGTATTATTTCAAGACAATCTGGAAATAAGATGGGCAAGTTGTAAGGTATTAAAGCTTATAGCTCCCACTGGATTAGACAACATTACATGTGTTTCATCACCAGTAATATAATCACGTAGCTCCCACTGGATTAGACAACATTTAAAAGTGTTACGTCACCAGTGGAGAGTGAGTGGCGATTGGATACTTTCCATCTTTCTTTGAATATCTACACATTATTGCTAATGTGAGTCACTTTGACTAGTAAACATGTACTTAGGTATTCAAGGAAGTGCATCAAGTTATAACATATAGATGATGGGCTAGCCATCATTGCTATTTTAACTTGAAAATAGGCATGCATTTCCTTCATAATTGGTCTACTTCACCACAAGGGTATGTAGGACCATAGTGGGTTTATTGGGTTATGACAAACTGCTAGGTAATCATGCTAGTAATTGCCTTTACCACTTTGCGGTTTATTGATATTTCCGTCTTCTAATTATTTGAACTCATTTTAGTATGGTAGCTAGTACGAAATAAGTCGACCAAGCAAGAACATGCAAATATCGCCAAAGGTCTGACCAATGAGCAAAATTCGCCATGGGTTGAAATGGCCCTAAGGTCTGACCAAAGAGGTCAAGTCAAATGCACGTGTTCTCTAGTTATCCAAATATCTTATATTTCTTAAAGGTTTCAAAACCGAAACTAGGGTTATGAAACAATCTTAAAAGAATAAGATGTGTAACCATACTTAATCGTTTTGACTTTTACAAGACATCACGATTTCTAGAGTAGGTGTTCATTGAGTTTTATTAGAATTAGGAAAATTCAAATATTCCTATTATGGCTTTTCCTCATAAAGAAAAAGGATAGGAACAAGTCTCTATCTTACAAGGAAATAACGACTTAGTTCGTCCTTTTAACAAGAAAAGAACAAACTCTTTTTTACGGTTTGTGTTGCATTAATTCATTAATTGAATTTACAAAGTTCATATTTAGTATTTTCGATAATTATCCTTTTGTAATTTAACTACCCCATGTTTACAATTTAAAACAATTAATTTACGAAAAGGCTAAGATCCACATTGTGCTTCTACTATCACATCAGTTGATCTGCTAGCAATAGTAGATTCAATTGGTAGGCGACGATCACCAATTGTATTACATGTACAACTCTTAGATCCTTATGGGACTCATGGCATCTAGTGTCAAACAACTAGTGTCATGTTGGCATGTTTAGTCCCATCTTTGCCTCGTGTCAGGGTCTGACCGCATAACACGATTAAGTCATCCAATTTGAAAACTGTGAGAATAATCCTAGGTCTGGCGCATAGAGAATAGTCACCCTGGGTTACAATTCAGCCTAGGTCTGACCATAGCCAAAAGGTAATTGCAAGTGTTCTCAGAATTGGACGGCATGACTTAAATTTTGACGAGTAAAGTGTTTTGATGTAGATAAAAAACCTGTACGAAAGAAGCATGCATTCATTCTTCGTAGCACAAGTTAAAAACTTTTCTTAACTTAATCTAATCATTGTTTTAATTTATGTGTGTCAAGTTGTCCATTTTCAAGACTAATATAAATCCTAAGTGGATTATAATTAAGTTTGGACAATACAATAAATAAATAAATAAACAAGCTTAACTATTTAAGTGTTATTTAGAAAACAATGATTTTAAGTTTTAAATCATATTTAAACTTAGTTAAACTAAATCATAAGACTTAGTTCAAAAATGGTTTGTGTTTCGTTTCAAGTTTTAAGAAAACATTTTCCGTTTTACATATAGTCACAACATATATAAAACAACCAAACAAACACACAACCACAATATGCAAAGCCTCAACCGATGAAAATACTATGCTTGTTCTCGTGAGCCATCACAAGAACCAAGAGTCAACTAGGGACATATAGCACAACCACACGGAGGGCTCCCACTTGCCCCAAGACAATCATGGGCAAGTAAAGGCCCATAATGCACATGAAAACATGATTCTGTCAGCCCAGTTTTTCTGTCTTTGGAGGCCCAAACGGCCTAGAAGATGACCTCCTCATGCTTCGGCCCAGTTGACAAAGTTGTAGGCCTATGTCTTGTGAACCTGCACCAAAAAATTCAGCCCAAAATACCTTACCAATCTCCTGGAAATCGCGTTTTCCCATCAGGTGTGCAGCAGCTAGTTTTGGTCCAAAATCCTTCATTCTTTTGCCATTTGATTCCAAGCTTTCGGTTACATAATATAAAAAGTAAATTACTTCTAATCTACTTTCTATCTGCTGTAAAAATGCCCAAACAATGGCAAAACCAAAATGAAATACATTGCAAAAGTGCCGAAACAATGGCAAACCCCAAAACAAACAAAACAACCAACAATCACAACATCACAATGCATAAGTGGTCTAGGTTTTCCTTGTTTCGCTATTTGCTGTTGCTGCTTTTTGGTGTTGTGTCCGATTTGGTTGTGTGTTTAAGAGAGATGGAACAGTTTGGTGATATTGATTTGAGTGCTCTTGCTGCTAGAATGAAAAGGATGAAGGGTGTTGATGTTGGTTCCGCTGATGTTATTCAGCCCAGCAAAACTGTTAGGGTTGTTCAAAACCCTAATTTCGAATCTTCTTTAAACTTTGAGAATTCAGTTCTCAATGATGCTGCTGCTGTTGCAAACCCCTCAGGTACATTCGATAATTCTGATTTTCCACCTCTTGGTGTTGTTAACGAGCAGAAATCTGATGGTGTTGGTCTTTCTGCCAATGAATCGTTTGGGGCTAATGGTTCTCTTGGGGCTGATACTAATAATGCTCCTAATGATAATGTTGGTCATAAGCGTGAGGCTATTGATATTTATCATGATTTTCTTCTTGGGGTGTTTGGGGTCTCGCTTAAAACATGCTTGGAGCTTGACTTATTCGTTAAAGAGATTGAGGAGGGTAAATCTTCTATTTGGCCTAATTTGGATAGTCATACTCGTTCACTAGTGGAGGAGGCTGCTTGTGGTTTAATGCAGGCTTATGCAAGTAACATGACTAATCAAACTCCTAATTTGAATGAAAGTATCTCCGATACTACACCAAAGGTTAATGTTGATGTCGCTGCTCCATGTTCTGTGGTTGAGGAGGCTGTTTGTGAAGGTGTAAATGTGTCTATTCCTCGTAGAGTTGTTGAGAAGGTTAGTGCTCGTCTTGAGCACACACTTTATGGCTACTTTATTGGTAATAGAATGGCGTTTCCTGTGGTTGATTATTATGCTAAAACTAACTGGGCTAAGTATGGTTTGAAGAAGATCATGATGAATGCTAATGGTTTTTTCTTCTTTAAATTTGATACTAAGGCTGGTTTAGAAGAGGTTTTGGAAAAAGGACCTTGGTTGATTCGTAAGTCCCCAATTATTCTCAAGAAATGGTCTATTGATACTATCTTGTGTAAGGAAGAGCTTACTCGTATTCCGATATGGGTTAAGTTTTATGATGTGCCTCTTCAAATCTTTGAAGATGATGGTATTAATTTGATTGCTTCATTTATTGGCAAACCTATTATGATGGATTCTTATACTAGCTCTATGTGTAAGGATTCTTGGGGTAGAAGTAGTTTTGCTCGTTGCTTAATTGAAGTTGGTTCAGAGGATGATTTGGTGGATGCTATTTCTGTTGGTGTCCCCTCTATTGCTGGTGATGGGTTTTCCAAAGTATCTATTCGGGTTGAGTATGAGTGGAGGCCTCCTAGGTGCACAACATGTAAGATATTTGGTCACACTTATGATACTTGTCCTAAAAAAAGTGGTTACTCCTCCTGTTGCTACTAATGTAACTGTGGACAATACTGCTACTATGCCTTCTAATGATGGTTTCCAGAAGGTGAGTCGTAAGAAGAAAAAAGGTAAGGCTAAATCTGGTTCAGGGAGTCAGGTTGGTACTTCTGTCAAACAGACGATCAGGTATGAGCCCAAGAAGACTACGAGTGAACCTAAAAAGGGAGTTTCGAGTAAAGTGCCTACATCGTCATCTACGTTGAAGTCAAAAGGTCCTGAAGTTTCTACATCAAATCCTTATGCTGCTTTAGCTACAGAAGATGATGGTGATGATGATTGTATTGAAAACAGGTTTAATGACTCGGCTAACTTATTTTCTGATTTTGATAAGGGTGGAAGTTCATCTTTCACGGATGCTGCTGGTTAGCTTGGTTTGTTTTTGTTTTTTCTAGGTTCTTTCTGATTCTAGAGGTGTTTTGAGCTTTTGGCATGTCTTAAGCTCTAGGTTAGTTGTTTTTCAAGCTTGTATAGCTTGAGGTTAATGTGGTACTTCAGCCACATTCCATTTGTACTTAAACGTTTTGGTTTAATATATTTACCAGGGTGCAGGATTACTCCCCTTTACCCAAAAAAAAATAAGTGGTCTAGGTTTTCATCGGCTAACTCCATGGACAAACATGCATGTATTTGCCAAGGATAACAAAATAAATAACAAGAATTAAATTGTTAGCCAACGAATCGAAGAAATAATTGACAAGAATTAAAACCCCGAATGGTACGCGTGACAAATGGCCATAGACTCAAAACCCACTCATATTAGGACCTTCTTAACATCATTTTACCACAGAAAAATAAGCCTCATGGGCTGATTTGAAATCGGGTTACAAATCTATCAAAAACACACGTTTTTAGGCCATTTTACGGGTACCGAACAAGAAAACAATTAATGTATGCATAACAAATGGCCATATGATCAAAAATTCCAGATTATTAGACCCCATATGGGTCGACATATTTTCAAAAAAATAAGCCTCCGGGGCTGTTTTGAAATTAAACCTTTAAATCCATTAAAAACACGCGTTTTTAGCCATTTTTATGCATACTTGATGATCATATGACATCATATGATGGCTCGTGATACCACTATAGGTGATGTAATAATAAAATAATATATCAAATATAAGCACAGCGGAAAAACATCACCAACAAAGGATCCATATAGCCATATGATCAATCAATTAAAATACAAACAAGTATTTATACCTTTGTAGCGTGATCGGTAGAATCGTATGGTCACCATCACCAATATACACGAACCACCTATGAAACCAAGTGACCAAAGGAGATCACCTCTATGCTTGATCCACACTACACGTCATCGATCACCACCCGATGCTAGTCTTGAACACGTAACACGCGATCTAGCTTTGAACTACACTAGAATAAGGTTAGATTGGATCAAAAACCACAAACCCTAATAAGGGTGTGTCTAATTTCGTGGCTTTTGGGGAGAGGAAGGAGGAGAGACATTTGGTAAGTTGTTATTCTCATTAATCTCCTTAATTGACCAAATCAATAGGAGGTTATTTTAAATAATGTTACACTTAACCCCTTGCTCTTATTCCCTCTTGTTTCCCACCATGGCCGGCCATATGGGGGCCCTAAATGGGCTTGCTCATTTGTTGGTCCACTTCAAAAATGCTAAGTCTAACTTAGTATTTAATGGCCCGTTATAAATCCCGAGTTACGTAGTCGATTATATATTGTAAATACGATAAATACAATCTATAAAATGATGTCTCTGTGTATAAGTGTGTGACCCCATAGGCTCACATATGTCTAGCCATATAATTATTAATTATGACACGAGCATACTCCAACAAGATTTCACTACTCCCTAGTTATCTTTATTGATTTTTTGAATTGTCACGTCGTTTGTTTTAGTTGAAGCGTTGTATTCCTTAATACCGGTCGTGGGGTAGTGCTACTCTCCCCAACTCTATGAACATTAATTTCACCTACAACCTTACAGTCTATTAAGAATTATAGGGCCATAAACATTAATTCATGCATTAAATACAACGAGAAAAACCATAGTGCATTAATACGATTGCCTTTTCTAAGAAGTTCAAGCTAGTTACATAAAGAAGTCAGCCAGTTTTCTTAGCCTAAGGTGAAGCAATCAACTAAACAATAGACAACGCATCAATAATCAGTAACTAGGTTTCATTAGATCTAAGCAAACACAAATAAACTTAAGCTAGCAGGTTAAAGCAAAGAAAAGATAAACAAAGAATCAAACAATACATAGACATATTGAATGATTAAACAAATAACTTATCTTTAATTGAACATGGATGAAAAAGGCTGAAAAAGCCATAAAATATCTCTGAAAATCGTCTAGGGTTTATTCCTCCCAAGTGTCACCACTTAATGTCACACTTAATGAATACAAATCGAAATCTATATATAGATTTACAATGCTGACGGCGTCAGGTAATGGGTTCTGACACCGTCAACCCGCCGTGTTTAGGGTTTCGTCTTGTGCAAGTCGTCGCTCTGACGTCGTCACTTGTAATCCTCTGACGCCGTCCCTTTATGATCTTAAAGCGTGACGCCCTTCTCCCAATTACACCTGACTCCGTCAGCTGTAAATACTTGAATTATTTCTAACGCGACGTGTGTTAATTCTTCTAGCTTCAAAATAGAGAGTGATGGTGTCACAATGCATAACGTGACGCCATCAGGTCTTCTTTTCTGACAGGTTTTTCTTGACTTTGTCGATTTCCTCACTTTTTTGTCCAAATATGTCCAAAAGCGCCGAATTCTAGAATTCTCGTCCCAAGTGCCTAAAATACAAAAAGAAACGATTTGAGGTAATATTTGATCATATAAACATGACTTTGGGCTTAAATGACCCCTTAAAAAGGTATCAAATAAATCCTTATCAACAGCATTGCCCCTTTGTTCCCTAACAGCATTTCCATGCCAGCAGTACTAACTACTAGCCTAGCAGTACAAACTGCTGGCTTAGCAGTTTTAACTGTTTGATTAAATTTCTTGTTAGTTAATGCTGTTTTGTTATCAAAGGGCCTTATAACAGGTTGTTGTGCTAAGTTAGAAAAACAAGATTTGTTTTTAGCATAAAAAAACTGTTGATTTGGGGTGAGCAGTACTAATAGGCCTAACAATATTAAAAGGTATAAGGCCAGTTTTCATTAACAATGCTCTGGGAGCCATGTGACTTAGAGCATTAGGGTGATTCCTTTTAGCAAAATAGTTAGTGTTCTCCCTAGTATTCCCATTTACCACCCTTTCCCTTTGGTGGTATTTGCAATTTGCCTGAACATGATAAAAACTTCCACACACAAAACATGCTTTATTATACGTCAAAAAATCACTTCCTAGCTGTTTAGAATTTAAATTATTCCAATTTCTCTGGTTTCCTCTAGGACTCTATGACCTACTTTGTGACCTATACATCTCTGCATATCTAACTTGTTTCCAAACTGGTTTTTCAACTTCAATTTTAGCCACATTAGGAACATCAGTTTTCTTTTCTACTTTAACTTCTGACACATTTTCCTCAACCAATGATGTGTTACTAGCACTCTCAAAAGATTCCTTAACCTCTTCAGACTTTTCTACACTAGGACTCTCACTAGTCTTTGGTCCATATTCAAGCTTAGCATCTTGAAATTCCTCCATACCAGTGTGTGCCAAATCAATGCCTGGGGGTGAAGATACCCCTCTATAGGGAGGTGGAACAGACTTATATCCTAGACCAGACTTAGCTTTGTTAACAAGCTGACACTCTATTATCTTGTTAACCCCTTTAGATGCATATTCAAGTGTATATACACTTAGTTGTATGTTTTCTTTTTGTTGCTTAATTTTATCTAATTCACTTTTAATCACACTTATCTCAGCATCTTTGTATTCTATATCTCTTTTCAACACAGCTATGTCCTCAGTAAAACAGATTCATTCTTTTTATAAAACATAAGTTGTTCTTCTACAACTCTTTAACCTCTCTTATAGTTTGCAAGATTAAACTCAGATTGGTTAAGCACTATTCTCAGGTTAAGAGATTCATAGTTTTTCAAACAAGTCTTAGAACAAGTATTGTTTGTATATACCTCAGAGTCTGAAAAGGCCATCAGTGCCATGTTGGTAGGAGCTTCCTCTTCAGCCATAAAGCTCCAGTCAAATCCAAGCCCATCTATGGCCACCATAGCTTTTAAAGAAGTTTTTTCTTCAACCACAGCCTTCCTGGTGCTATCCTGATTCCTAGAACCTCCGTTGTGTTGGCCTCTGCTCCTGTTGTCTTGGTTCCTTGGCCCTCTGCACTCCCTAGCAAAGTGTCACAACTTATGACAATTGAAACACTCCACCTTTGACTTGTCATAACCAGCAGTATCACCCCCATTGATGGTGATTTTCTTTCCAGTCCTCTAGAAAAATTTCTTTGCCCTCATGCTTAGCAATGCAAGCTGCCACTTCAAACCATCTCCCCTAGATCATCATCATGGATTTGTTCTTGGTCCTCATGAACAAGTTGGCCAGGAATGCATAGGCAGTTGCATCACTTAAAGTAGCAGTACTATTTTTAGGGCTAGCAGTAATAACATTGGTGTTAGCAGTACTAACTCCATAAACACTATTAACATCATCTCTACTGCTTCAGAAGGGTTTTCTTAGTCTTCTTGGTTGCTTCATTGCCACCAAACCTTGTTGTTATGGCCTCAAACAAGGTCTTAGCATCCTTATGTTTGCTGAATGTCAACACTTGGTCATTGGGGAGAGCCATCAGCAACATACTCTTAGCTTTTACATCATTCTTCTTCTGCAACTTCTCTTCTGTAGTAACAGGACCTGATACAGTTTGAGTTGCAGCACCACCTTCACTTGTACCAGCTTTGACTGTTGGCTTGAAATGAGTTGCCATTCTCTATGATTTCCCATAGAGCATAATCATGCACTTGAAAGTACTGTTCAATTATGAGCCTCCACATCTCATAGTCACCCTGCTTGAGAGTGGGTAGTTTAGCAGTGGCGATTGTTTGAGTAGATTCTGTGAGATCCATCTCTTCTATTTGTGTAGGAAATTCTTTTGTAGAGTTTCTTCTAAATCAAAGTATCAGAACCTGGCTCTAATACCACTTGTGAGGATCTAAACATACACGAGCCTTGTGCTAGAATACTTTGAATGTATACCAAAGAGTATGCGGAATCTACTACTTGATACTTAGAAGAATTATCAACAATATCAATGTAACAGTAAAACAATTATAAGAACAAAGATATCACCAAACACTTCAATATTATTATATTAATAATACGAGTACTCTTGCTTAGTACTAGGGTTACAGAAACCTTGAAGTTATATCAAAACGTATATCAAACATCTAAACCTAGGATCTCCTTTTATAGACACAAGGAGTCCTTTACAAGATAACTATAAATATTCTAAACATGCAGAATATTCATATCATTCTAACTATATAAGATATATACTAAATATCTTCTATACATATCTATTTACATGTCTTTATCCCTTAGCAGTACCTTCTTCCATCAGCAGTCTTCAGCAGTACAAAGTTTCTTCTGGCAGTACTAACTCAGTTAGTACTGTTAGTGTTATATGCAGCAGTTCCAACTTTGTCTTGGCAGTACAAACTGTTAAGTGTTTTAATTCCCAACACTAACCTCCGCAAAACTTCCATTGAACTTATGATCGATATCAATATCAACCGCTTGTTTCACACAAAACCTATCAATCATTCATAAAAGATTCAACAAAACTCCATATCACATCCTTCACAAACGCAAACCCGATGTAAAATACTTACGTACTTTTGGTTGTCGTTGCTACCCTCTTATTGAACGTGAAGATCTTGGTAAATTAAAAGAAAAAGGGGATGTAGGAATTTTCCTTGGATATTCTACACAATCAAGTGAATATCGTATTTGCAATCGGAGAACAAAGTTGATACAAGAGACAATCCATGTTCACTTCGATGAAGTAGAAGAATTGGCTTCTGATAAAGTAAGCTCAGAACCCGCACAAAGGACTATGACTTCTGAACAAAACGGTTCAAGACTCGTACCAAAACCAACATCATCAACACCAAAACCTAATCAAATTCAAAAGGAAGCGTTAGATGGATTGTTTGAAAACTTCTATGATGAAACATGTGGAGGTAATAAGATGAAGATGTCTACAATATCCGCTGCAACTCGAATTATCGAAGTAAATCCTCAAGAAGACATACCATCTCCTGTATCTGGTTCATCAACAACTACTTATGAAGATGCTGATCCAGCACCAGATACCCCTCCAATAATACATATTCAACAAGAACTTTCACCAAACAATACCACTCCAACCTCCAATGTTAATGTTTTTTTTGGGTAAAAGGGATAACACACCCTGGTAAAATACATTACACCAAAAAGCGTTGAAGTACAAAGGATGAGGGCGTACTCCCCTCATCTCAGCCCGTTACAGAGGCGAAACACGTACTAACAAGTACTAACTAACAAAAACAGCCATAAACACTAAACAAACAAGACTATGGCAAAAATGAAAACTACTTCCTACGACCTTGGAGCTTCAAGCCATAAATAGACTTAAGAGCATCCAATTCCCTTGGAAGATCATAAATTTGTCTTGAGTAATCATCATAGTCATCATAGTCATCATATTCATCTTCAAGCACATGACCACCACCAAATAAAGTAGCAGGTTCGTCAACCTCATCATCATCACTTTCAGACGCCACGACATCACCCACTTTAGAGAATGGGTTAACCCTCTGAGTAGAAGATGTAGTTGGAACAGAAAAAATATTAGTCATAGGAGGCCCAGCCTGCTCCTTCGTTTGCCTAACACTCACAAGCGGGACTTGTGATGTAGTACCAGTCTTAACCGACTCATCCTTATTAACATCCATTGTACTTCCAGCATCCACATCCTTAATGGTGTCATTAGGAATACCACAACCATCCGTATCTTCCGTATTAAGAGCATCAAACTGATTAGAAGTAGTGATGTTGGTTCCACTCGTACTAGCCACATCAGTAGCCTTCTTCTTACTGACACTAACCTTCTTGGGTACAGTAGGAGTCTTTCTGGGCTGATATTCAAAATGCTTGCCCACCACAGGCTTAGTAAAACCTCCTCGACCCGGATTCGAACCAGTTTGCTTTCCCTTCTTCTTATTGTTAACAGTCTGGAAACCATCACTTACATTCTTAGAGGGTGGAGCAGTCGGTATCACACCCTTAGGACAATCCACCAAAATATGTCCAAATACCTTGCATTTATCACATCGGGGTGGTTTCCACTCATATTCAACACGAATCTTCTCAATAGTCGAACCCGTACCATCAAGTAAAGGAATCTCAACAGTAAGGCTGTCTCTAAGTACCTCATCCGACTTCACTTCGATCATACACCTAGCAAAACTACTCCTACCCCAAGATTCTTTGCACATCTGACTAGTAAAAGCATCTAATCTTTTGGGTGTCCCAATCAAAGTAGCAAGCAGACTAAGCCCGTCATCTGAAAACATAGCTAAAGGAACATCATGGAATTTAACCCACACCGGGATGTGAGTCAAATCCTCTTTCAACAAATTGGTGTTCAAAGTCCAAGGTTTAAGAATAATAGGAACATTACGGATCAACCAGGGACCATTATCAAGAACATCATCAACACCTTTCTTCGAAGTAAACTTGAAGAAAAAGAACCCCTTAGCGTTCATCCTAACCTTTTGTAAACCATACTTAGCCCACGCATTACGAACATAATAATCAACGACAGGAAACGCAAGGCGTTGACCAAGGAAATAACCGTAGAGAGTGTATTCAAACCTCATGTTCACTTCTTCCACCACTTTCATTGGGACTGACAGGTCAACATCATCCTTCTTTTTGCTACATTCCAACCTCCGAAAATTAGACACGTGTTTCTGAGGTTCGTTAGAAGTAGCACCCGCATAAGAAACCGACTTCACTCCAGTACCACTAGTAGTAACAACCTTAGGAGTATTAGGACTAGAGTTAGCACTCCTATCCATACTCACATTAGACCCAAACTTCTGGGTTTGCATATCAGCACTAAAACTCGAAGGAGATTTATTAGTTGCATTAACATTATTACCATTCAAAGTAGATTGAAACCCACTACCACTAGCCGTGTTCTCACCAGAAAAAGAAGCCCTATCATCAAGAATATCACTTTGAATTTTATTCATGGCTTCATCAAATCTCTTATGCGCATTAGCAATCAATTGCTCCACATTAGGCTGTGTAGAACCACTGGAAAATGAATCAGCAGCAGATGTAGCATGAAGTTGCTCCAACTCATCCAAACCATCCTTATTCTTGTCCAATTTATCAACAGGTTCCACTTGATTAGGATTAGAGCCTGTTATATCACTCACATTCAAAAGACCACTATTAGGGTTCATCGTTGAGTTAGAACTCAACTCACCAATGCTAATAGTGGCTGTAGCATCCGTATTACCAACAATATCAATTGACACCGGCGTCTGTTGATTTGTTTTAGCATCCTTAATCACGTTACAATCTGAAGCTCCTTCAATATTAGTATCATCATGAAGATTAGAAGCACTTGGAACTTGCAAAGGATCCACAGAACCATCACTACGACCAGGTGTGACCTGAGTCACATTCAATTCGGTAGTGCTTAGAGGTGTAACATTCCTCCAAGCTTGCCTAGGCTGAACAACATCGGCGTTCTCAGCCTCACCCTTTTTCAATCGTTTCATTCTAGCAGCCAACTCATCCACATCAACCCTTGGATCGATTTGTAGATTAGGAATCGTGTTCGCTTATCGCCAGAGAGAAAAGGGTTTTACCTCCAATGTTAATGTTGATGATCAAATAATTACCAATGCATCATCTGAAGATCAACCATTCATTAATCCATTCGCGACTCCTGAACCTGAGGTCGGTGAACCCTTTGAGACGTGAAATGGTGAATCTTCAAACATGCAACCGCTATACCAACAACTTCCGCACAGAAGAAGATGGACTCACGATCACCCTCTACAACAAATAATTTAAAATCCTTCTCAACCCGTTCAAACAAGAGGTTCTTCAGCAGATTACTGTTTCTACAATTCTTTCCTTAGTCAAATTAAACCTGCCAACGTTGTAACACCCCCTAAATTTCAACTTGAACAGCGGAAGACTAATAGGGTATTACTTAGAGGATCACAGTCATAATCATAGAAAACGGCTCTAAAGAGACGTTTTTAAAGTTTAAGTTATCATTCATCAAAACCAAGTATTCAAGTACAAAAGTTGTTTCATAGTTTAACATATCATGACAGACGTGAATGTTAAAAAGGTGAATGGTAAAAACATTTATTTAACACCCGTGCCAGGATTTAGTGCCCACTCTGTGCCTTGAGTTCCATCATTTAGTTACCTGAGATAAACATGCTAAAAGTCAACAAAAGTTGAGTGATATTCATAGGTTTAAGTTTAGTAGTTCAACACAAGTTATAGGTGTTAATTGCATCGAATTAAAATTAATCAAGTTAAAATTAAGTTGTTATTGCCTTAAGCTCATGACACGCAAACGTTAACATGGCATCATAAAAATGATGAAAAGTAACAAGCCCTCGGGTAGGTATTTGCCAATAACCTATACTGGACCAAATAAAGTGCGTTTGGTGGCCTATCCTGGCAGACACAAACGGGGGTGTCAATCCCAAGTAGATCTATTCACAATATTCACGCTCACTCGCACGACTAAGGCTCATGATATGAAGGACTTTCGGCAATAGGGTACTTAAGCAATAACAATATCAGGCATAGCATACCAATAAAAATACTTGTGTTCATGTTTATAGCATGTATCTCCCCACGAAATAGTTTAATCATATAAAGGTGGGCTATGAACTCACCTCAGTGGTACAGTAGTAGTGGTATCGTAAATTCAAACGAAGTAAGGGAACGACTCCAACAACACAAACCTGAAATATATGGCAAGTCTTAGAGTTCGATAGTCTAAGTTTGGTTTTTATCGCGAATAAAGACTTTTGAAATGTATTGAATGATAAAATCATTTGTGACATGAATAGCTTGTGTGTTAAAATGCCTAAAGTTCAAAAATAAAGTTATATATAAATATAACTTGTGAGTATGTGATCCTTTATCGAAGTAGTGAGGTTTAAAGATGAGATCGTCGTAGTCAAACCAAAGTTGGTGAAGTATATGAAAACGTATCGATATATTTTTGGTTTTATACGATTTATTTATGTTTATCTCAAATTATATGTTTATGAAATATTAATATGAATATATAAAATATAGTTTCTGAAAAATCCTACAAGTTTCACAAAGTTTACACTTTTCACCCTAACGGTAAAACATTTGCGTTTCTAGTCCAAAGTTAATTATATTTTCATATTAAGTCCAAATCTCTTGAATATTACCTTTTTATACTCAACATTCTCATAAATTCAGTTTCTATCCTCAAGCAAGCCATCCTAGTCAATGCTCCACTGCAACTCAATTCACGTTGTTCTTCCTCCTGTGCGTGGAAACCACCCATGTAGTCACCACTGTCTTCATACCATCCCGTCCAGCTCCTGCTTCAAGTCTCCATTCATATTAGTACAACTAAGATGAATAGAGTCGATAGAACTGTGTGCTTCAATAAAAACAGTTTCCTTCCATCTTCTAACATAGCTAATCTTCCGCCGTCTTGCTCCTGAGCTTCTTCATGCCTGCCACAATTCATGCGTCGGATCGTTCAATTCCCACGGTTCAAATGTGATGACGCATAAACAATAATCTTCCCGTGTTGCATAAGGACATAGCTAGTTCTTCCAAATTCTTCCCTCATTCTTCATCCCACAAAAGTTACTCTTCGAAAATATCACAGAGGCTTCTTCTGACGTAGAATTGTTAGCACAGAACACGAAGATGATTCTCGTGTTTCTCTTCCGTCTCTGAACATACCAATATGCCATACTATGACGATGGTCCTAGTATTCATGGAAGACACGATTTATCAATTTTCATAGGAGCAGTCGGAGTTGTAGCCAATACAATTGGCATCACAACACTCATAAAGATCATAATGGATACGAAAAGAAATTCTAGGAATATCTCGCTCTTCACACAAACATGCTACGATTTATCTTTCAGAATCAATCCACAGCTTCATGCTATTATTATTCTTCTTCCCCGAATAAAACAGAAACACAACGAAGATACACATATTGCACCGATGAAACCACTTCCTAGAAGCTGGTTCTTCAATTCTTTCCTTCAACTAATGTTGTTCAATACGGAGTTTTGGGATTAGGCAAAACGTCGCTCTTATACGGATAGGGTTCTGTCTCATCAAATCTTACTGTTCTCAGGCACTTATCAAAGACATCCTATGATCCCAATAAATTCAGGTTATATGATGGAATTATTATCACGCTGGCCAGACGTCATAATACTTGCATCATATAAACATGCCTTTATTGATATCACATTATACCTCGAGTCATGACAAAACAACTTCTCATAACCAGATCAAAACAACTTCACATTCCGATGGTAGTCTTGGCAGTTCATTAAGGAATACGTCGCGAACAGCTTCAAACGACCGAAGAACTCTCGAGGCGAGTTTCATCAAACGAAGTATCTTCACAACCGCGAGGGATAAACGCACGAGTTTTTAAGGTAGTAATGATAACAACGGGTTCATCAATCGGAAAACATGGTAAAAGGAATTCAGGATGTTCTAATCATTCAAGGTGTACAGTACGACGGTCGTTAGCACCTTGATGCTCAGTCAATTAACTCATACCAGAATAACATCTAAATTACCCTTCCAAAAAGGCAGGTCGGCTAAGTGAATCTTATCATTCAAAAGTGAGGGAAAATATTCCCATACTCATGGTTAAATACCACAAGACTTCTCGTAGGAATAGGAATGGGTAGGGTGAAATCTAATAGTGTCGGGAAAACTTAAATATGCTTAGCAAAAGCAAGAGAAATCACGGATTGTGTCAAACACATCATGATCACAAAAATTTTCAGAATGCTCGAAGAGGCATCTAATTCATTTATAAATGAATCAGAGTTAAAGGTTGGAATCAGAAATAAAGTTTATATAGTGTCAGACATTACTACATAATTCTCAACGCATTCTAAACTTACTTGGTCATTAATCTTATGTTGTGCAAAATAATAAGTCTCTAACCTCCAGAGGGATTGATCTTGAAAGGGCTTAACTAAAAGTAAGGCACAAATCAGAGTGATGCGGAAGCAAGATGACTAACCAACTTCTTATCATATAATATACCCAATCCTCACCGGTCATACTAAAGTTCTTAAGGGGAGAACCTAAAGCAAATCTTTCCAAGGTTATTCCATAAGCTCCTAAAGTGCAAATCTAAGGGTCCAAGTTTCCACATGTCATAACTTATGTACTACAAGTCGCAGCCTGGGCTCTGATACCATAATTGTAACACCCCAACCCGACAAGGGTAGAAGTATCACATTATGGTGCCAAATCAGAACATACAACGCAAGCGGAAGACTTATAAACATAACAATTACAAAGGTATTCTAAGGAAACAGATTAAAGTCTAACTCTATACAATATGTAATACAAATCCAAACTAATCCAATCCAAGTCTAATCAAGATGCAAATGGGCTTCTAATCCTCAGGGTAGTCCATTAAGAGCTCCTATGCACACTTCACTCAAACCCAGCTTCCAACCTAAAACCTGCCGCAGGAAAAGAAATGCGGTTGAGCTTAAAAAGCCCAGTGAACAGATATATAAACAAACGGATAATCGAAACGTATATAAGTATAAGAAAAGAAATCATAAGCTTCTGCTGAAATGAATATCATCTGCCAAATGAATAAGGGATCAACGGTCAACTGAACAAATATCATGAGTTAACTGAATAAAGAACATGAAGAATCAAAGGATAACAGGATATGCTGCATTGGGATAAACATAAGGTATAAACAACGGTATAGAATAGTGTAAGGAAATCAGAAATCTACCACGAGCCCAAAATAAACCATATCATATCATATCATATCATGTCATATGTAAACAATATATTCGGAGGGGAGACCTCAGAATACCAAATGTATTAGGAGGGGAGTCCTCAAGGTAACCAATGGAGTAGCGAGCTTCCAAAATTTATGAAAGGACTGTATTGCACACAGCACCAGTCACCAAATATATCATATCAAATCATATACAAATCAAATCTAGGATGCATCCATACGCCCCGGCAAAACAATCATACTGGCCAAACATATATTCTTGAGCTCATAATCATATTACAAACAAAGGGACGGGGTGGCACAGCACTCGACCACCCTGGAGTCATGCCATTGGTGCATCAATGACACGGAAATGGAACCCCCATGACTAGTGAAATGGCTCAGGTATCAAACTGAAGGGTCAAATAATGTCATAGTAATGACACAAAATCCAAAGTCATCATAATATCATAATCATAGGTTCATATCAAAAGGTTGATATCAAATGGTTCAAAGGTTCATAGCAAAGGTTCATAATCAAAATAGCTAAAGATCAAAAGATGTGTAAGAGATCATGAGAAACCTTAAGAGAAAGGTCAGAATATATGTACCTTAGCAAAATGAAATGAAAGTGAACGAGAATGTGAACACAAGGAAACAACGTCACGCCTTCTTCAACGAATCTACACGAGTTAGGGTTAATATGTTACTTATTAGCTCAATTAATGACACAACGGATTCTTAATTACTTATCATCATTCATTAATGTGATTAGGGTTTCGTTATTGGAATTATGTTAACATGTGACCAATAATATCATAATAAATGTTTAAGTGCATTTTAGGGGTTTATACTTATTAATGAGTCTTAAATGATATAATACATACATGTGCTTCAAATGACTAGTTTTATAACAAAATAGGTCCACTTAACGAATTTTGAAAGTGTATCAGAATTCAAAACTAAAATTCAAAAAAATTCTCACAGAAGCTATAATGTCTTAGGAGTCTACTTGAATTTTACCAGATTTTATTATTAAGTATTAGTACCCTTTCAAAAATCATATTTTCAGACCTACCCAGAAAATTAACTGCACATACATGTAGAAAGTTAGCATTTGGTTAGCCCATTTATACACTTCAGAAAAATCTACAAAAATTCCAGGAAATCCCACATAACTTAAATATTACTTCTGTAATAGGAGAGATCTTAACTCTTGATGGTTTGAAAATAAAAAATCAAAAACTCCAACTGATTTAGATTTCTGCAAACACCGTTTTGACATACGATCACATAAAATTCAGAAACATGCCCAAATCAACTCCAAATCACTCCAAACCAATTAGTTAAAGTTAGTTTTAGCCTCAAAAATCTTGCAAAAACACGTTTGTATCATTAACTTATGACCCTTGCGACATGACCCAAAATCTGGTCAGCATACTTTGAGACAGAAACAACACAGCCTTAACCCCCTTTAACCCCTAATCGCCCTTAATTAATGTCTAGGGTTTCAAGCTTTTATTACCATTGATTGTGCCATGCATTTTAGGGTTATAAACTGATTAGAATTCATGTGCATAATTCGTGATCAAAACAGAATGATGAGATCGATTTATAATAGAATCCGATTAGGGTTTTAAACCCCTCGTTACATTTATATGCGCATGGTGTGTTATCTTTATGACTATAACGGATTATGACATGATCAATAGATGATGAAAGACGAGAATCAGGAGTACTAGAATACCTTATCGTGGCAGCAAATGGAACGAATCAAAACCAAGAAGAAAAAAAAAAAAAAAAAAAAAAAAAAAAAAAACCAAAACCGATTACCCAAAGACTTGTTTATATCCGCAACCAAAACCTTCCTTCCAAACCCTTTTTGCTTCGTGTACATGGAGACCAAAACCACCAGACCTTTCTTGTTCTTGCCTTCTTTGAGCCGTACTATGTGTGAGAGATATTGAAGAGGGAGAGAACCGTATAACTTGATTGGGAGAGGATCATTTGATTATGGCAAGATTTTAGGGAAACCGTGTAAATAGATTAGGGAAATATTCATGGGCCGTATCTTTTTTTTGTTTTTTGTTTTTTTTTGGGAGGTTTGGTGTGTTTTATTTGTGCTTATCTTCATCCAAAATGTAGTAAATTACTAATGTAGGGCGCTTTATTTAAGTAGTGATATAGGGATCATTATTTGTTAATTATAATGTAAAGTTTAATTAAATTAGGTAACTTAAAGAATTAAACTTAGGCTAAAAATTTATAATACTCTTGCATAATTAATTGTGTGTTCTTATAAATTCAAAGTTAGAGGGGCAAAATCAGAATTTCAAAGAATGGAAATTTTAGGGTTTTACATCATCACTTGAGCCACTATCTCAGCAGTAGAATCTGGCTCAGTAGTAGTATGAACTTCACTAGCAGCAGTATGAACTTCAGCAGTAGAATCACCCAACTGAGTAACTTTTTCAAGTACAACTTCATTTCCTTCTTTATCAGCCACCACATAATCATTTTCATTTCCACCACTTTCCAACTCCAAATCTACAGCATCACCTTTAAACTTTGTAGTCTCAGCCTCCCCTGAATCTGTTGTTTCTAACCTCCCCTGTTTGGTAGCATCCTGCTCCAAACTAACTTCATCTGAGGAACTAACTCTTTGTGTGATACCCACCTTCTTTAATCTCCTAAGGTGAGTAGCTCTTGACCTCTTTCCCTCCAATTGTGCAACTCTCAGCTTTAACTCTTTAATTTCTTCACCCTGTGCAGCTGTTAGTTGTTGAAGGCCAATAACCTGTTCAGACAATTTCGTACATTTTGCCATCAATTCAGTTATAAGTTCCATTCTATCCTCACTACTTTGACCTGTGTTACTTGGCCCGAGAGGTAGATCACTGGATGTAAACTCAGTATCAAACCTGGTTTGATCAGCTGAGCCCCCAAATTAGCCATTTGGCTGGGGTTTCCATCACCTATTTCAGGTTCATGAGAACCTTCAACATTAGATGTTGCCTTGGTTGGGGTCTTATTGATGTTACCACTGACCTGCTCTTCTTCTAAGCCAGTAGCAGTAGTGGCAGCCCCTTCCAACATGTCACTCACCACACCTGTGACAGCTTCATCTGCAATACCCATACTGACACTGACCTGAGGGTGCTCAATGTCCTCATTTGGTGGAATCCCTAGGGGTTTGGGTCTTTTGAGGTTGTTGTGATGATTGAGCAAAAGTGGATGTGTGTTGGGTAGCAGTTGTGATTTCTGCTCCTTCACCCTGGTTTTGAGCTAATGACAGTATATAAGGAAATAATACTGTCACAGTCCCAGAAAAATCCTTGCCATCCTTTTTCAAATAAGAAAATAATTTATTTTGAAGCATAGGGCAAACAAAAACTCTTTTATGAACAATAGGATTTGCCATTTGTTTGTTCAAAATAAGTTGTAGAAATCTTGGATAAATATAAAAATTGCCATTTATATTCTTTTTCATACCATCAAAAACCATTTTTGAAAAATTGAAAGGTTGTCCTGTAGCCAGTCAAATCATAGCCGAAGCTTGAGTTGTGCTGAATTCATTCCAACCTGAAGTTTTAGGACTTAAACAATGCAAGATGGTATGAATCAAAAAATTCCATTGAGGACTGAGAAGACCTTTATAAAATTTTAAACTGTTATTTTTCTTCTCATACCCATGGTTTCAAGTTGCTCAAAAATGATAGAATTTTCAAGACATATTATTTCTTCATTATCTGCAAAGGAAAGAGCTTCCCTCACCAGATGACTCAGAAATAATAATCCTGTGGCCATCTACCTTAGCCTTTAACTGTTTTTTTTTTTGGGTAAAGGGGAGTAATCCTTTTTTTTGGGTAAAAGGGTTAATTCACCCTGGCAAAATACATTACACCAAAAAGCGTTGAAGTACAAAGGATGAGGGCGTACTTCCCTCATCTCAGTCCCTTAGGACACTTACAGACTCTAATATAAGAATGACACACCATTCTTATAACTTACAATAAAGTGAACCTACCAATAATGACCAAAGTACATAAAACATGACAAAACTACTCAAGAAAACACTTGAGCCTTCTATGTCACCATGGCTGTCCACCTTAACTTCCATGAAGAATCCACGTAGAAAAATCCAAGCGATCTTCAACAAATAATCTGTTTGTAGTAGCAACGAACACCACAAACAAAACCAACACAAGCCCCATCCACCAAGTCGAAACATGAACATAAGATATACTAACCAAACTTGTGAAACCAATGGACTTGTACATACAATAGGGTTAAACCCTAACTTCCAAGCATGATCGAATGAGTTTATGAATGGGAAACCAATAAGCTTCAAACTCCAAAACGACCAGCAGCAATCTGAGTAGTGATTTTTGAACAAGAACCAACTAAACTTGACTTACACAAGCTTAACTTGACTTCCACTCTCCCAAACCCACGAACCAGGATGAATCCACCACGTCCAGAAACCCAAATCATGTACCACGAACCATAATCGACTTGCAAAGATCAGAAACCTCAAGGGTTACATTCAGTAGCGAATAAAACCAAAACCCTAAAAATAGGGAATCGATGTTCATTGAAGTCCACCATGGAATGGATCGACCAAACTTAAGAACCATACGAATATGTCAATCCAAACACCAATCAATGATCGTACAGCAAAAGATAATACCATGAAAATCCATACGATCGAACCCAAACCAACCAGCATAACCCCAAAAACGATAAACCCTAAAAGGGTTTCGATAAAGCATCAAGGTTAGCACTCGATCTGAATAAATATGAAGCCAAAACCGACTTACAAACATTCAAAGGATGAAAGATCGATTAAAGAAACCCTAACAGATCGAAACCCTAAAAAAACGTCCAAAAAAACGAATTAGAAGAGATTCGACTTTAGGGTTTAGAACACACATAAAAATCGACCCTTTGTATTATATGTAGTTAAATTAGAACCGACCTATGAAGATCAGATAAAGGAATCGATTTAAAGAACCAATATTCGACCGAAACCCTAAAAAAACGATTTAGGGTTAAAATCAATATTGGTTAGGGACGATTTCAGGAAAAAATCAAACCACCTCTATCTAGAAATCAACAACACATCAAATCCGATTGCATATCCTTCAAAATAGAGGGAAAGAGAGGCGGATTGATGGTGGTTTTGTGGCCGGATGTGAAGGGATAGGGGAGGCTGAAATCGCCCCTAGAGGGGAGAGACTTTTAGGGATTGATAAAGGGGAGTAATCCTGCACCCTGGTAAATAAATAACACCAAAAAACGTTTAAGTACAAAGGATATGGGTGAAGTCCCATATCACAGCCCGTTACATGGGCACTTACAAGCAATGATTAGCAACCTAACCACTATATAAGAATGACAACAGGCCACTCTTATAACTTAAAACAAAGAGAACAACCAAAAGTGATTACAATTCATAGAACAATACATTACCACTCATGTACAGCACATGAGTCTTCAAATCATTTTGGCGCTCCACTTCGACTTCCACGAAGGATCACGTATAATATGGCAGAAAGAAACACCCAAAGATCGTCCACAACCCCATATGATAGCAATCCCACGATGTAACAATATGATTTACAGCTCATAGAACGACACTTCAAACCATACCAATCAATTCCCAATCCATTGCAACTGCTATTATTTGTTCTCAAACAATAATAACCTAAATAGGAGTGAAATATAAGCAATATGGATCAAGAAAATAATAATAGGGTCACCGACCCTAACATCCAGCATCATATCGACCATATGAACATCAACACCAACCAAATTTGATAGAGCAGAAACACCAGGTCTGAACGATCAGATACAATAACGCACCAGGCCTGGTTCAATGCATCAATGGCCATCGATAAGATAAAAGGGTTCATAAACCCTAACTTACAGTAGACAAAAACATGGCAGCAACCACGAACAGATAATAGGGTTGATGAAACCCTAACTTCCAATACAAGTCATATAACAGACCATTAAAGATAGATCGAATAAACGACCATCATCCATAAGCAGGTCTGGAATGACAAGCGTACGACCACCAAATCACCCATAGGGTTTTTGAACAAGAACCCTAAGAACTTGACTTACTACTCTCTCTTGAAACCCACGAATATACGCCTTACATCTGATGCAGAACTTTCAAATAACAAAAAACCCTAATACGGGTTACTTGCAGCCTATAAGCATATACATTATCATCATGAAGAAGAAACACAGCCCTAAAAAATAGGGTTGCATTGAGCATGAAAGACCAATCGAACACAAAACCACCAGATCGTAATAAGAATCCCTAAAAAAAGGGTTTGTAATCGTTAAGCCACACCAGAATACGATCTTTAAAGACCAAAACCCTAAATAAAAGATAGTCATTTGTTATTAGGGTTTATGATAAAGCACACCGCCTCTTGAATAAAAAACATCCCTAACATCGATTGCATACCATTAAACAATCAAAGATTGTTTAGAGATAGAGAGGCGATTTTAGGGTTAATTTTGGCCGGAATAATGAGAGGTGGCGGCTAAACACCCCAAACACGCCACTTCTGTGATGAAAACACAACCTTAGAGAATCGATTGCATACCAAATAAACGAATCATAGATCGTTACACGGTAGAGAGGCGATTTTAAGGTTGGATTTGGCCGGAAAAGAAAGGTAGAAGTGGCGGCCAGGAGAGGGCAGAAATCGCCCCTAGAGAGAGAACTTAGGTTTTGAGAGAGATTTGATTAGCCTTTAACTGTTCTTCCCCATTTTAAGTTGTGGCCTTGACAGTAGACCAGAACTGATCAATGTGGGAAACATATATAGTTGGGTTTGCTGTTAATGCATACCTTATATGGGTAGCATTCAAAAAATCAATAATTTCAGCAAAACCATCAGCTTCCTTCGGCTTTTGAAGAAAAGCGACCTGATTGTGACTATCAGAAAACTCTCTTTGCGACATAATGAATTAGGGTTTGGAATTGGAGATTTTAAAATTAGATGTTAAAAGTTGTGTTAGGGTTTGATTTTGAATGATTTATGAGCGCATAAAACCAAGTATGCGAATCAATTAGGTTTTTAAACCCTTTGGTGAACAAGTTACAAAATCATTCCTGCACTTACAAAACAAGCAGTAGAATACCAGCAGTAGAAAGTTTTGCCTAGCAGCAGAAACTTTTTGCCTAGCAGCAGAAACTTCGTGCCAAGCAGCAGAATCTTTTTGCCTAGCAGCAGAAACCTTGCTGAACTCCACAAACACCTTTTCTCAATAATTAAGCATTCTCCATTGACTTTTCCTGCAAAAGATTAGTCCAAAACCACAAAAACACAAGAATTTCTTTGCCACAATAATAACAATTCTCAGTTATACTTAGCAGTAGTATAACAACTAGCAGCAGAACCAAGTATAACTAGCAGCACTATCCACAACAAACAGCAGAAACAACTTTTTGACTTAATAACAGTACAAATCCTTTTTAAAAAATTACAAAAACACAAAGAGATAAGTTTTCAAAAATTAATCTTTCCAATACTACCAATTAAGAATTTAAATCTACCCACATCAAAACTTTTTGTGAGCAAATCTGCAACATTATTGTCAGTATGGATTTTAACAATTTGAATTAACTTTTTCTCATAACAATCTCTTATAAAGTGATGTCTTATCTCAAAATGTTTTGTTTTAGAATGAAAAACAGGATTTTTAATAATATACATTGTACTGCTATTGTCAATATAAATTATTGTATTCAAGAAATTATACCCATAATCAAGAAGTTGATTCTGAATCCAAAGAACTTGAGCACAACAACTTGCAGCAGCCACATATTCAGCTTCAGTAGTAGAAGTGGCCACCATAGTCTGCTTCTTGCACTGCCATGAGATTAGTCTGCATCCTAGGAATTGACAACCACCAGTTGTTGATTTCCTATCCAAGCTTGCACCAGCATAGTCACTATCTGAGTAAGTTACTAGCTCAAATGGAGACTCCTTAGGATACCACAAACCCAAGTGAGAATGGCCTTTAAGATATCTAAAGATTCTCTTCACAGCAGTCATATGAGATAGCTTAAGAGTGACTTGAAATCTTGCACAAGCACAAACTGCAAACATGATGTCAGGTCTTGATGATGTGAGATACATCAGTGACCCAATCATGGACCTGTAAGTATGTACATCAACTGCTTCACTACTTTGATCTTTCAGAAGCAGATGTGTGTCTTTTTCAGCAGGGGTGCTAGCAACTTTAGCATCAGTAAAGTTGAACTTCCTTAATATATCAGCCACATACTTATCTTGGCTAATAAATATTTCATCCGGTCTTTGATTCACTTGTAGCCCCAAAAAGAAAGCAAGTTCCCCCATAGAACTCATCTGGAACTGATCTTTCATCAGCTTCTCAAACTCTTTGCACATCTCCTGTTTGGTAGAACCAAAGATGATATCATCCAGATATACTTGAACTAGCAAAATATCACCTTTGTTCTTCTTTATAAAAAGAGTCTGATCAATTCTGCCTCTATGAAACCCATTCATTAAGAGATAAGTAGCCAATGTTTCATACCAAGCTCTTGGAGCTTGATGCAGGCCATATAGAGCTTTCACCACCTTATACACTTTGTCTGGATGATCAGGATCAATGAAACCTGGAGGTTGAGAAACATACACCTCCTCTTCAATTGTGCTATAGAGAAATGCACTCTTCACATCCATCTGATATACTGTGAAACCCATGAAAGAAGCATAAGCTAGAAAAAGCCTTATTGCCTCAATTCTTGCAACAGGGGCAAAAACCTCTTCATAATCAATTCCTTCTTCTTGTGTATATCCCTGAGCTACAAGCCTTGCCTTGTTCTTTATTACAATTCCTCTTTCATCAGTTTTATTACCTCTGTTATAAAAGTCTTAAGGATACCAGCTGTCTCATCCTTAGTTCTAAGAAAGAAAACCCATGTGAACCAAAAACTTTACCACCAATACCTCCTCCAAAGCTAACATGTTGACCATCCAGAGGTGTAAAGTCTGAAAGATATGACATGTTGCCAGTCATGTTGCCAGTCATGTGTCTGAAAGATAGTACATGAATGTTCCTGCACACAAAATAAAGAATTAGTTCCTTTTGGGGACCCAAGCCATTACTGACTTGGATCTGCCTTGTGCATCAATATAGGTATATTTATTAAAGATCATTGATGCACCATTGGGTTTGATAGGTCTCCATTCCCAATGTGCTGAGGCCTTCACAGCATCTCCCATATTTGCCCTTTTGGTGTTTACAATCCTAGCAGTAGAAACATTTGGCCTAGCAGTAGGAACTTCTGGTCTAGCAGTAGAAACTGCTGGCTCAGTTGTTTTAACTTTAGGTACCCATTTTTGATTGTAAACAACTCTTTTCTCACAAAAGGACCTTTTACCTGTTTGTGATGTTTTAACAAAAGTTGTTATTGGTTTTGCACTTAAAACAGGTTGTTTTGGGAAAGCAGTCTTATTTGGTCTAGCAGTAGAAAGTTTGTTGCCAGACTTCAATAGAACTGCTTTGGGAAACATGTTGCTTTTAACATTAGAGTGAGAATTTCTTTGAAAATAGTTATCATTCACCCTTGTTTTCCCAAAAACCATCCTTCTCCCCTTATGGTAGTCACATTTAGCATGCAAATGGTCAAAACTTCCACAGATATGACATGCTTTATTATTCATCACAAAGTCACTACCAAGTTGTTGAGATTTTAAATTTTTCCAGTTCCTTTGGTTTCCTCTAGGAGCTGGTGACCTATTTCTATACATCTCAGCATACTTAACTGTTGGCCTAGATTGAATAACTTGTTTTCTAGGTGTGACCACAGTTTTATCTTTAACCACTTCCTTAACCACATTTGGAACAGTGGTTTCTACTTTACACTTATTCTCAGACACATTTTCATCAACTAAATAAGAATCACTAGCACTCTCAAACACTTCTTCTAACTTAGGAATCTCAGTAGATTTAGGACCATACTTAAGTTCAGGTTCTTGAAATTCATCTAATCCTGTGTGTGCAAGGTCAATACCTAGAGGTGAGGGAATACCTCTGTATGGTGGAGGAACAGAGTTATATCCAACACCAGACTTAACCTTGTTAACTACCTGTGCTTGCCAAATTTTATTGACTCCTTCAGACTGATAAGCTTATCAACAGAGATTTGAACATTTTCATTAATCTTTTTAAGTCTCTCTATTTCTGCTCTAAAGGCCTCATTTATAGTAATCTTATAGTCTAAATCTAGCAAATTTTCTAACAACTCCAACAATCGTCTTCGCACTTCATCGAACACAAGGAATCAAGCTGTTATCAAAGATGGACGGGTCAAAGTGCAGAATCGTAATTATGGACGTCCGATGGGCTCTGGAGGTTATACGGGTAATTCTGGAAGTAGAAAAGGACAAGGGTTTATTACAAATGCTGGGAATAGGAACAATGCTGGTGCTACTCAAAGAAGAGTTGAGATTGTTGAAACTGGAAATTCATCAACTGGGAATTCTGGACTCAGGTGTTACAACTGCAATGGGAAAGATCATCTGGCTAATGCATGTCCTAAACCAAGCACAAGAGGCAGTGCTTTTCACAAGGAAGCTCTACTTTTAGCTCTTAAGGATGAAGCTGGAGGTACTCTCACTAGCAAAGAAAACAGCTTCATGGCCGATGCTTACTCAGATGATGACATGGAAGATCTGGAAGCAAATGCAGCAGTGATGTTAATGGCAAACATGCAGGAACTCCAAATGAGTGACATAGGCCCAGTGTATGACACTGATGGTCAATCTCAGGTACCTGATTCTGAAACATGTCTGATAAATGAAATTGTCTCATCATCTGCATCTGCATCAGACAAGGAAAGAATTGTTCGGAATGATTCATTGTTATTCTCTCAATAGGATGAGCACATAAACACTTTTGTTACATTTGATGATCCAAATGAGATTGATAACGATGATCAAATTGAACAGTATGAATCTTTGCCTGATCCAGATTCGGAACTTATGACCATGCTTGTGACCACCCAATCCCAAATTGATAAATGCAATGATATTAACCGTGCTTTAAATGCAAAAGTCGCATCATTAACTGCGGATCTTGAGTGCTCAAAAATACAACTCACAAATTTTGAAAACCAAGCTAATCGAGAAAAGAGTTTTGAAGTTGCTTTTCAAAATGCGTGCGTAAAAGAACAAGAGTTAAACCATCAAATACGCGAATTAGTTGCTTCCAAAAACAACTTGATTTCTCAAATGGAACAAGAAAAATTCCAACACAAACAACAAATTGATCAACTCAATTCTGAACTCTTCAAAACAAAAACCGAGTTGTCAAATTGTCAAGCTAGTTTTTATGAATATAAACAAGTTTCAAAGAAACGAGTTGATTCGTATCTGGAAGAAATTGTTGATTTGCAAAACAAAGTCAAAGAGTTTCAAACAGTTGTTTACAAAACTGGTGAGTCTGTCACAACGATCCAAAAGTTTTCTTTAAAGCAACATGGCCAAGGTCATGGATTTGCTATTGGTGACGACAAACCACATTTTCTCCACAAAACACTCAAGGAAAATCCAAAGCTGTATAGTGCTGAACAGCTTCTTGATAATTCAATTGTGCGTGTTGTTGTACATAACTGTGAGGAAGAACAGGAACAGGAAGAAAAGAGTCGATCAAAAATGAGCAATGTCATGTATAACAAACCATTTGATTATTCAAAATTGCCTCATCTTTTTGATACTTTTGTTCCTCAAAAAGAGAAAGCTGAACAACCAGGGTTTATTCAACAAATTCATGGATCCATTACTGATGTTGGTCCCGTTAAACCAGTTACACAAATTGCTGGTCCTTTACAACCATTATCAAAACGATGTCTTGTACTTCGTTATTTTGACACATTTTTGGAAGATATCAAATTGTTGGAAGACGCAATTGAACGAAATTCGGAAATCAAAGTTTCCACTTTTCAATCTGTTATGCAAAAGAACAGAGACAAATTTTTCAAAAACAGTTTTTACCTCATGTTCAACATTTGCGTCTTCGTGCAACACACTGGGAACGGGAACTTCAAAATGAAGTGAAATCCATGATACAAGTTTTTAATGCAACAGAACATTCCTTGACTAAACAAAAAATTCGAAACAAAATTCTTCAAAACGAAGCAGATCGACTCTTAGAAGATGTTCTGAGTTCTGATATTATATCGGTGTTCATGAATTCTCTTTATGTGTCATGTAATTCTATGCTTGTTGATGATCACATTTCTAATTGTGAAAAGTTGAGACACGAGATTGAGATTTTAAAAGATGAAAAAGTGAGAATTCTGAAACAAAATGATGATGTTCAAAATAAACTTTCAAACGAGATTTTTCAACTTCAAAAGAGACTTCAATGGTGTCAAGCTCATTGAGTTTGAATTAAAGTTGCAAAAACAAATGCAAAATCTGGTTTTTTATAACAAATCAACCAAAGTTGAAATTCTTGATATTGAGAACGCAGTCTTAAAGTGTCAATTGTCAAAGTATGAACAAGAAATTGCAAAAGTAAAAGATGAATACAAAACAATTTTTGACTCTTTGAAAAAGAATCGGTCTCAACTTTTGAAAGAAAACGCTGAATGTATGGATGACCGTGCTGATACTGTCAGGATTAATAGGCAACTTGATTCTAGAATACAGGAACAGCAACACATCATCATTGAGTTAAAAGGGAAACTTAGTGCATATGAAAAAGGAAAGCTAGTGAACACTAATGTAATTGCACCAGGAATGTACAAAGTAGACACAACATCTAAGAAGAATGCTACAGACACTAATTTGAATGCCTCCACTTCTACAGGAATAGTCACCACTACTACCATTAGCAGGTCAAAGCGTAAGAGCAACCAAAAGAAGAATAGGATCTTGAAACGTAGGAGTGGCACACTAGAAGTCACTGAAGTAGAAGATCATCATAGGAATTCGAATAAAAAGCATGTTGCTTCTGATTTAGATTCAAACTTTCAACAATGTAATTCTAAAATCGATGTAACGAATGCTGTGTCTTTAAACGTTTCAACCGTTAAAGCTTCTTGTGTTTTTTGTCGAAAATGCATGTCTTCTGGTAATCATACTCAATGAGTTGCTAAAACCCTTTTATCTCGTCATAAGAAATCTACGTCTGGCAATACCTCTAGGCCCACTGATGCTTCTAAGTCTGTGCTAGGTAAGCCGCCAGTTGTAGTTTCTACCAATGCCTTAGACAACCCCATAGTTGCGAAAACAAATCCTAGGATAGTGCAATCACCTAGTGACTTCACTCAGAACAAAGCACGAAATAGTTGGACATGGCAACGTTGGTTACAAAGGACACCCTGTTTCAAATGGTTACCTAAAATTGTTAATGTGTGTGCCTCTAACCCAACGGAACCCACAACTTCTTTGGGTTCCACCCTTACCATTGTTCCACCTTTGTCGTCTTCGTGTGATGCAGGTGATACAAATCGTTCTATGGATTGTTGATAGCGGTTGCACCCGACATATGACAGGCAATCTCAAACTGTTAGTTAACTTTGTCTCAAAGTTAATTGGCACTGTCAGATTCGGGAACGATCATTATGCTGCTATCATGGGCTATGGTGATTATGTCAACGGCAACATCAAAATTAGTCATGTGTATTATGTTGAAGGACTTGGACACAACCTTTTCTCAGTTGGTCAATTCTGTGATGGAGCTTTGGAAGTCGCATTTAGGGAGAAAACATGTTTTGTTCATGATTTACATGGAAATGATCTCATGTCAGGCTCTCGTGGAACAAACCTTAACACAATCTCAATGTCTGATATTATTGCTTCTTCTCCCATATGTCCCCTCTCCAAAGCAACTTCAACAAAATCTTGGTTATGGCACAAACGAATGTCTCATTTGAACTTCAAAACCTTGACTGATCTTGCAAAACACAAATTAGTCGACTCTTCCATGATTCCGATTCGCAAAAGATCATCTATGTCCCACTTGTGAACAAGGAAATAGCACTCGTACACATTTTCCTCCCAAAACTGAATCCAATACTGATCACGTTCTTCATCTCCTTCATATGGATTTATGTGGCCCGATGCGTGTACAGTCAATAAATGGCAAATGCTACATTCTGGTAATTGTTGATGACTACTCCAGATGGACTTGGGTTTATTTTCTCAGAAGTAAAGATCAAGCTCCTCAAATGATCATCACCTTTCTTAAGAAAATTCAAGTTCAGCTTCGTAACACTGTCAGAAAGGTTAGAACAGATAACGGAACTGAATTCAAGAATCAAACTCTTCGTACATATTTTGAGGAAGTGGGAATTGATCATCAGACATCTATTGCTAGAAGTCCTGAACAGAATGGTGTTGTTGAAAGACGCAAAAGGACGCTAGTGGAAGCTGCAAGAACAATGCTAATTAATGCTCAACTTCCTGATTACTTATGGGCAGAAGCTGTTTCGACTGCATGCTATACTCAAAACCGTAGTATGATCAACAAATGCCACAACAAAACACCTTATAAGCTTGTCCATCATCGTAAACCGAATGTTAAATACTTTCATGTATTTGGTGCTCTCTGTTACCCAAATAATGATCGTGATGACCTTGGAAAGCTCAAAGCCAAAGCGGACATCAGAGTGTTCATTGGATACTGTGAAAATTCAAAAGGCTTTCGCATCTGGAATCGTCGTACTAGAGAAATGGCTTCTGAGCAAAACAGTTTAGGACCCGAGCTTAAAGCAATGGCTTCTGAGCAAAACAGCTTAGGACCCGCAACTAACCGTCTAAACATCCCAGATCATTCAGCTGCACCTTTTTCTCTAAACCGTAAGGATTTGGAAACCTTGTTTGCTCCGTTGTTTGATAATTTCTTGGAATGTCGTGCACCAAGTGTATCAACTGTTTCCGCTGCTCAACCTGATAATATTCCATTACCCGATACTCCTGCAACCACGACAACAAATGCTGCAACAGATGCACCTCCAACTGAATCTCCAATAACAACAGCACAAACCGCTTCCAACACTGAAACTGCAGCTGATGATCAAAATGAACAAGTACCCGCACCTGCAGATTATGACGGAAATGCTTTCTTTAATCCATTTGCTCCGGCTCCAACCATTCCTGATATTGCAGAGTCATCATCAAGCAATTTGTATTCGTCTAATATGCATGATGTTTATCAACACCACCCTTCGACACATAACTGGACTCGAGATCATCCCATAGTTCAAATTATTGGTCATCCAGATGCACCAGTAATGACCAGACAACGACTTCACTCAGATGGAGAAACTTGCATTTATGCACTCACAGTATGTCATGATGAACCCAAGAACATTAAACAAGCAATGACTTACGAGAACTGGATTGAGTCAATGCAAGAGGAACTCAATCAATTCAAAAGATTAGAAGTCTGGGAGTTAGTCGAAAGACCACATGGGATTTATGTCATCGGTCTGAAATGGATTTGGAAAAACAAGCTAGATGCAGAAGGCACAGTGATTCGTAACAAATCGCGTTTGGTAGCAAAAGGATACACTCAGGAAGAAGGAATCGACTTTGAAGAATCTTTTGCTCCAGTGGCTAGACTTGAAGCTGTACGCATTTTTCTAGCTTATGCTGCTCACAAAAACATGGTTGTTTATCAAATGGACGTGAAAATGGCATTTCTGAACGGGCAACTACGTGAGGTGGTGTATGTTAGTCAACCAGAGGGATTCGTCGATCCAGAACATCCTAATCACGTGTACAAGCTCAAGAAAGCCCTTTACGGCCTTAAACAAGCCCCGAGGGCATGGTACGATAAACTGTCAGCTTTTCTACTTACCAACCATTTCACGAAAGGTTCAGTGGATCCAACTTTGTTTATTCAAAAACACGGGGAGGACATTTTAATTGTTCAAATTTATGTCGATGACATTATTTTTGCTTCAACACACAGAAAGTACTCAAACCGTTTTGCAAAATTAATGAAAGATAATTTTGAAATGTCCATGATCGGTGAACTTACGTTCTTCTTAGGACTACAAGTTCATCAATCACCCCGTGGAATCTTTCTAAACCAGTCCAAATATGCCCTTGAGATTCTTAAGAAACATGGAATGACCAGTTGTGATACGTACAATACTCCTATGGCTCATACAACAAAGCTAGATGCTGACCTACATGGGACATCTGTTGACCCTACAAAATACCGAAGTATTATTGGGTCACTTATGTATCTCACAGCTAGCAGACCAGATATAGTATTTGGAGTGTATATGTGTTCTCGTTATCAATCTAAACCTACTGAAAGACACCTCTCTGAGGCTAAAAGAATCCTTCGATACGTAAAGGGAACCATTAATTTGGGGATCTGGTATCCAAAGGATTCTAGTTTTGAACTAATAGCTTTTTCAGATGCAGATCATGCAGGTTGTCTAGATTCACGCAAAAGTACTTCTGGTGGTGCTCAATTTATGGGAGATAAGCTCGTATCATGGCAGTCAAAGAAGCAGGATTGCACTTCATTGTCATCAACTGAAGCGGAATACGTGGCCATTCTGCTTGTTGTGCTCAAGTTATTTACATGAGATCACAACTAATGGACTACGGATATGTTTTCAACAAAATCCCGATGTACTGTGACTCTAAGAGTGCCATTGCCATCTCCTGCAACACTGTTCTTCATTCCAAGTCCAAACACATTGCTCTCAGTTATCATTTCATCAAGGAGCATGTCGAAAAGGGCACAATTGAATTATACTTTGTGGGTACTGAATACCAATTGGCAGACTTGTTCACAAAAGCGTTACCTCCATCAAGGTTTGCTGAACTAGTTCACCAAATTGGTATGCGGTGTTTGACTCCAGATGATCTGGCAAACTTTCTCAAACACAATTAAGAAAGTCAAACACCAAAATGCTTTTGTAAATATTTTATTAAAAACCAAACACAAAAATATAAAACTAAAAACAACAAAAATATTTTCCATTTTTTCTTTATTAAAAAAAAAAAAAAAAAAAAAAAAAAAAAAAAAAAAAAAAAAATCTAAGTGAGCAGTATTCACAACTTCAAGATATGTTTTTCAATACAAAACTTTCTCATTTTATCAAAAACATATTTTGAGGGGGAGAAAACTTTTCAAATCATCATGAATACCGCACACTCTTCTTAAAATCTTCGTCATCAATTACTTTCATCATGTTACTCTTTCGTATACTCTTGTACAAACGTTTTGTCAAAATTTACAATCACTGGTGAGTTCAAGGGGAAGAAGTGTTACAATCACAAAGTTAAAGTCAACTTGGACTTTACATGATACAACATACACCCTTGAGGGATTGTTTGTGTCATATTTCAATACTTTGTGACACTTGGACTGAATTTGCAAAATAGGGAGTTAAGGGGCCAAAGTTGTCAATATCAAGAACTTAATCCTATATAATGAAAAACAATACAGTCTTTAATACTCACAAAATTCAAATATTCAAACACTTGCCGCCATTTTCATTCATATCAAGCTTTTTCATCAATCTTCATATTTTCAAACTTGTAAGTGTTATAAAGCTTTGTTTATATCTTGCATGTCCTCGCCTAATTTCTTACTAGCTGTCTGTGGCTTAATCTGTCTCAATTGCAAATTAGGGTTTATGCTTCGAAATTGGGCATTTCTTATCTGTTGTGTTTTAGGTTAATTAGATTAGACCATTTGCTTTGGTATGAGTTTAATTGTTCAATAGCATCACTTAATTAGCCTAGGATTCTTTACAGAGATGGATTTATGTGTATTAGGGTTTAGGCAGTCGTATAATTGGCTGAGTCAAAATGGCTTAGTGAATATGTGTTTTGATAGTTGATTATTGCTTCTATATGATCCCTAAACATGCGTCTTAAGTTTCATAGTCTAAGAGTTACAAACGCATGATTTTTGATTAAATTCGACATGAACTTGGCGAGTAAGGCTTGAAATTAGCAAGTTAGGCTAGAACTTGGCGAGTAAGATTAGAACTTGGCGAGTAAGGTCTGAACTTGGCGAGTAGGATTAGAACTTGGCGAGTAAGGATTGAACTTGGCGAGTAACCTTTGAACATAGCGAGTAACACTTGAAATTGGCGAGTAAGGTTTGTACTTGGCGAGTAACGCATGGATTCTGGCGAGTAACAAAAATGTCTCCGAGTAAGGAGTGTATCATCAAAAACCTTCGAGTAAGGGTTTTTTCACTTATCTCCAGCGAGTAAGAAGTCCTTTTCAAAAAATTTCAAAATACTGGCGAGTAAGGATTTTCTTTGCTCCAGCGAGTAAAGATTTTCTTTGCTCCAGCGAGTAAGGATTTTCTTTAATCTAGCGAGTAAGGATTTTTCTTGTTTCGGCGAGTAAGGATTTTATTCCTGCGAGTAAGGAATTTGTTTCAAGACTTAGAAAGTTTTTAAGATTTGAAATTTTTTCTTAAAACACTTATTTGATTAATTTGGTTACTTGGAAATCTTTTATTGCTAATAGTGTTCCATCTCTCCATGATCTGAAACATAAGCTCTCTTATTTCATACCAAAAGTAATCATGGATTGTAATGCTCACACTAACATAAATATGCAACCCGTATTGTATTTCTTGTTTGTGTTTGTGCATTTCAGATTCAACATGTCTCAAGGATCAATTGCGAGAACTGAACTAATTCCAGAAGGAGAAAGAAAGATCAGTGAGTCCAATATGAAGGTTGATCTTGAGAAACTTCCCTGTCATCCTACGTGTCAGATCGTTGTTGAAATTCTGAAGAAGCACTTCATCAGACATCTCCTCACCAAATCTGCTAGAGTACCTGAGGTTTATCTAAACCAGTTCTGGCATTCTCTCATCGTCATCCGTGACACCAAAACTATGACAGTCACCATTGATAAAAAAAAGTCATCAAGTTTGACGTCGGTTTTCTTCGCACCATTCTTGGTTTACCAGAAGCTACAACTGGAAGATACAAAGAATTGTCTGCCTTTCCATCTTATGAAAGAATTGTCAGATCCCTCAAACACATGGGATATGATGAATCCATCACACCAATCACCACTCATTCCTCAATCAACAGAAAATACATCCCTCAACCTTGGCTGACAATGTATTCTATTCTCACAAACTGTGTTACGGGCAAAGAGACCGGACATGAGCATCCTTCTCTGGACTTTCTACAAATTTTCTGGGGAGTTCTTAACATAGCACATCTGGATTATGCTCAGCTCATATGGAATGACATGGTTCTCCAGGCTCGTCAATTTGTCAAAAGGAAAACCTCCAAGATCCCATTTGCCTATTACACAAAACTTCTCATTTCCCACTTCATGAATGAAGACCCTGAGATTGATAGAAGACTTGATCATAAATATCATACAGAAAGCATGGATCAAATGCTTTCAAGGGTCAGAATTCAAAGCACAAGCACAACCAAGCAAATGCTTTCGTGCTACTGCTGCTTTTAAAACTTATGGATCAAATGCTTTAAAGGGTCAGAATTCAAATGCTTTCGTGCTACTGCTGCTTTTAAAAGTTATGATGAAGCTGAGAGGTCAGGGTTAGTCGGAATCACTCTTCAAAAGCCTAAAGAGTCAACAAGAGGTAGTGGTAGAGGGAAGAAGACTACTGCTTCAGGAACTAAGAAAGTCACTCGAGAAACCACCAAGAAACTAGTTACTCGAGATGAACCTTCTGATGAAGACGATGATGATGATGAGGAAAGTCAAAGGTTGGCGCTCATTAAGGTCAAAAAGGAGAAAGATACTCTGGGAAAAGGAAAAGAAGATGAAGATTCCGATGAACATAGTTCACCTCCCATCTCGGAAAAGGAAGAAGCCAAACTGTTAAGACTGACAATGCTTGAAAGCCAAAGGTTGGAACAGGCTAAGATTGAAAAACTTCATAAGAAAGGTGAAGGTTCAGGTACTAAAGATGATGAAATGAAGAAACCTTTATCGGAAGAGGAAGATGACACTGAAGGAACAGTTTCTCATACCGATGAAGAAAAGGATGATGAATTTGATGAAGAACAATCACAATCTGGAGAAGATGAAGATGATACTGATAAAGATACTGACAATGAAAACAAAAGTGATGAAGAAGAAAAAGTTGTGAAAGATGATGATGATGATGATCAGGATGATGATGATGATGATCAGAATGATGATGATGATGATGATGATGATGATGATAATGAAGGAGGAAAATATGAAGCCCGAACTCACACTCCACCTAAACAACCACATCAAACTACATCTTCTCATGATCAGCATTCGAAGACATCACCTCCTTCGCCAAAACATGTTCTACAATAGCAAACCCTCTCTACAGCAGTCGCAGATCACACTTTACTTCTATCGTTACAGCAACAACTCAATGCTCTACAAACTAAAGTGGAATCTCACGACAAAGACACTGAGGAGTTCAAAACTTACAACCTTGATGCTGCCATGGAGAATGTTGTTCACGATAACTTACCGGGTCTAGTTGAGAAGTACTTACGTGAGGCAATTCCTTCTGCAATGCGCCAATACGCTAAAGACAAACTTGAAGGGATTGTGGCTCACAGATTTCAAAGTACCCCAATCACTATTCAGACAAAGCCGTCAAGACCAACTGCTTCAGACCTTAAAGGTCAACTTCTTGAGGCTATAGTGAACGACCCAGAGGAAGAAGATCTTCGCAAAGCATTGGTCAGGTTAATGAAAAAGGCTGAGAAGAAGGATGAACCATGCAAGAAGCCAAAGCCAACTAAGCGTCATCACGATGATACTGACAAAGATGACAATGCCAAACAACAAGACAAACGAAGGAAAATGGCTGGATCTACTGCTGGACATCAATCTTCTGCCAATGTTAACCCTACGTTTGGCGATGAGTTTCATCCACAGAACACCGAACTTCTTGAAGACACGGAACCAATGGATGACATCTTACCTGAAGTGGCTGAACCCATTCCAGAACTGCCAAAAGATGCACCCATGGAACATGTTCCTGATTGGATTGATCCATCTGCCCCTACTCATAACTGGTTTAATGAAATGGTCTACGGTTATCCAGATATTCCAGAGACCGAAGCTCCTGCTGACGGATCAGTTATTGACTTCACCAAGCGAATCAAACAAGTAATGAAGATTCAGAAGTTGAAACTATCCGACATTGCCAACATTAGGAAAGCAGGCTTCTCTCAATACAAGACTTCTCTTACTTCACAGTTGGAATTCGAGTATAATCTGGAACAAGTCGCTAGAGCACTGTCAGAGAATATAAGTTGGGATGTCACGTTACCTGCACACCAACCGAACACATTCAAGTTTCATGACTACTCCCAACCTTTACCTCTCATAGGTCATGAACACAACCCTAAGATTCCAAAGCCGTATTTCTTTAACCACGACTTGGATTATCTTATGTACGGTAACACTGACCCTGCAAAACGATATGCGACATCTCTTACAAAGTTCAAAGCTGCTGTATATGCACAAGAAGGCCTTGAAGACCAAATCACCGACTTATTCAGATCTTCAATTGACAAATACAATGATGAAGCAGAGTTGCGCATTTTTCACTGGCCAGAGATGCGTAAATGGTTTTACAAATGGAAGCTAACGTCAATTACCAAAGGCAAGGTCTACTCAAAGCACAAAATCCTTTCCATCAAAAGTGCTGAAACTGAATCCAGATATGGTTACAATTTTCTGACAGAGATCAAGGTTCGACGTCTCGATGATAATGACTATTTTTTCAGTGAAGCAGACTATCATCGGTTGAATCTTAATGACATCGAAGATAGTACTTGCTCAAAATACAAGGCAAACTTGAGCATCTTCCGGGCAGTCTTCAGTACGATATAATCAACTCCATTCTTCTTTACATTCGACAAATCGCAATTAAAGCAAGAGTTGAAGACGCTTATCTAGGGGCTGAAAGTTATCAGAAGAGACTCAACCTCACCCAACCGGATCTTAGACCTTCGGGAATTGCATATATGAAACCATACAAATTCAACAAACGGCCTTTTGGAGTTGTATGCGTTAGATCAGGGATTCAGAAGTTCATGGCTTACAATGACATTCACAAGTTCAGCGACCAAACATTACAAATGGTGAAGACAGAGCTGGATACCATTTTAGAGAACCACACTGAGGGACGAAAACAGGGTTGGCTGCGACATATGACCTGGAGAAGGAATGATGTGAAGGAAGCTGTCAAATTCCTGGCTTGTATCGAAAACCGCTTAAAGTTCAGAGATCAGATGAGGAGATTGGAAAGCTATGTTGGTGGAAGAGCTGCGATACCAAATCTTCTCACATTTAGTCGTCCTGAATGATCATCAGCATAATGGAGTTAATGGGTATTATTTGTTAACATTTAATCATTCATTGTAATAAACATTAACTCTAAATAATAATGGTTTGTGTACATATAACAGTGCACAACCCGTACTTGTATAGAAAGGACCCTGTGGTACGCTTCAGTGCCTCAATCCTAACAAAAGGAGCGAAAGCTTCTTACTTTTGAGTAGAATTAATCAAATTTCAGTTTTTCACAATTCTGCTCAAAAGAACAAGTATTCCCTCTCGTAAACAAAACCTCAAAAAGTTATTTCACTTATTGAGGGGGAGTATTTGTAACAATCTTTGTTCAATACGAAAACGTTCTTGTTGAATTTCTTCCCACAAACCTCAAAAAGCATATTTTAATCAAAGTTTCTTCAAAAACAACACATATGCTAACACTTATATGGAATCTCATGAGAGCTCGACTCAGATATTACCAACGAATTGACGAAACTCAAATGTCATTAATCGAAAGGACTTGTCCTGGCCGGGTAATAATTTCAAGCTGGTTATCCAGTGATGTAAGCGTGTCTCGAAGAGGACTTGTCTGAGTAGAGTGTACCGTTTCGAGAAACTTTCAGTGGACATGACCAGGCCGGGTAATAACTTCAAGCTAGTCTAACTAGTGATGTAAGCGTGTCTCGAATCGGTCATGAATACTGTAAGTGGATCAATTCTAAAAGTGCAACTCTACCCAACATGTGCAAATTTACTTCAAATACTTATGAGCACATGTTAAGGGGGAGTATTTCTGAAAAGACCAAAACTCTCAAAGTGTTACAAAATATGTTTCATAATCATAAACACTTTGAGATATTTTCAAATATTTGGTTTTATGGCAACATAGGATAGTCGTGAAGTTATAAGGTGACTAAGGTTAGGAAAATCATCCTATGATCCGCCAGAGCTGGAGGGATCTACCCAAGGACAACACCAATAGTTTAGTACTAGAAGTCCTTAGGCATGATTAAAAAAGGGAGTAATATAAGAAAGGAGAAAGAAGGGGTTGAAGAATTAAAAAGAAAAGTTATGAAAAGGGTGAAAAGAAATAGCCCTCCAAATGTTCAACCTTAGGACAAACACCGGGTTCAATTCATATGCTACTAGTTGTTACTAAGGTAACACCGGTATTGAAGAAAAAGACGTCATGGACCCAGTGACGCACTGCACTTAACCTTCTAAGCAACTCAAGTTCTCTCAAAAGAGCTTGTTTCATTCTCACGGGGAACCCTGCATAATCTATCGACCGCTCATTACGAGTTATGTTGATATTGAAACAGGAGACACCGCTCCAGTCTCTGACTACCAAATAATGCACTTATTGAGTCTAGAGCCACGAGATAACATTAAAAGATCTCATAGGAACACATGATACTTCTACACTGGGTGTTCAACATTAAAGACACCAGTTGTAAACTTAAGAGTCCTACGCAGATCTTAGCAATCTGCCAAAACGTTTATGAGAGGATTTACAAATGTAATTCTCAATGATTGACCGGAAATCCTGCCAGGGACAACATCAAACAGCCCTGACAGCAGGTCACTTCGGTAATCCCTTGTGGGTTACGCTTAGTGTTCGCGGTAGTCTCAAATGGTCTATAGTCGTGGGGTGATCTCCAGCGGCTCACCTGAATCGTTGATGTACTTTGGTATATCTTGTAAGCCCTCTCGGGGGCATCCGGTTTAGGAACGGCCTTGGCAAGGATTAGAGAAAGTTTTCACACTATGCTGTTTACGATCTCGAAGTCTGAACCTATAAGTGCCGGATGCTTTATTGCTAACTGTTTTGATGCTGGTACATATGGAGAACCGGAGTTCCATATGTGACCATTACTACCTCCATTATCATCAACGACGCTCCACTTCCACATGCTCATACCAACATCATTAAGAAAGATGAAGTATATGAAAAGTTCAAAAGAAAGTTCTCATCAAAGATCAAAGTAAAGAAAAGTTCAGAATGATTCTACATCAAAGTCAAAGAATCTACAAAGTTCAAAGACTAAGATCAAAAGACTTGTGAAGAGAACTCGGTACACATGACGAACAAAAGTCAAAAGAAGTATGAGCATGATGGAAAAAACGTAATCACACCGGAGACAAAGACGTTGATGAAAGGCAGATCATTCCATTACCATATCACAACAACAAAGAACAAAGAACAAAGATGAAAGAGACATCAAAGCCAAAGAAGCAAAGAAGACGTCAAGCAACCTATGATGACCCATGATGACCAACCCTTAGGGGGAGATTGTTGGGATTACGTTTTAGTAATGTCAAAGTGTCGGTCATTTAATTATTATATCGGTCATTTAGTTATGTAATAGGTTGCTAATTATAAGGCTTGTATGTTTATTACAAGGCCCGCTCATGAAGCAAGCCCATGAGCGGCCCATTAGTTAGGTTTAGGGAAAAACCCTAACATCTATGTGAGACTATAAATACTCCTTCCCTTGAAGAGAAGGAGGTTGGTTCTTTTGGTTTAATCAATATTCATTATTCACACACATAAGAGCCCTCCACTCTCTCTCTCTCTAACCTCATTTTCTCTCTCTAGAAATATATGATCATTGATGCGTGCGATGTGTCGTTGCGGTTTAGCAGTTTTAATGCCTACTCAAGTTTTAAATTTATATTTAGCCGACTTATCAATAACACACACACTTAACGAGCAGTGTACCCGGTCAGTATGAATATAATGGTAAGTAGAGTGTCGATCACTAAGAGTGGAACGTATTATCTAGTTATTCTAATCAGTATTTTAATATATTAAGTTAGCTATACAATCTAATCTAACGCAAGGGGGTTCAGCCTGAGAGACTGGCACGATTTGGTTGCAATTAAATAATAAACTAAACCAATAGGCACGAATCAGCAAGTAGCACACACGTACACAGATAAATACTCGAGACAATAAGAGGGCTGTCCTGATAATAAGTAGTTTGTCACTTGTTTTATTGCTAGTTTTATATGAAGTGTATAGTTCGATGCAAAGCACCGAGATTAAGTCCTTTCTCGATGGTTCTAATCTTATCGGCGAGTAAACCCTTAATGATTACTTATGACTATCCTATTTATCTTTCTCCTACTTTTCTACAGACCATAGAATGCATAGGCGATCTAATAAATAGGCGAGGGCAGAGGCATGGCGACCCGATCAACGCTCAGCTAGACACAGAGGTTATCAATGCACTAATAAAAGTCACCAAAGACATCAACATATAAACTTTAATTAATGAGAAAGCAGTTTTAAGGGAGTGCAATCTTTCCGTTGTCACATTACACAAGCCACCAATCTTGATGAATTAAAGTTTACTAATACAATAAAAAAAAACTACTTAATGAATTAAACACATGCAGCACCTTTTTACAGCTCTTGTATCTTTGATTTGGGTGTGTCTTGTTCTGCTGCCTTGACTGAATTCGTCCTTGGTTTCTGTACTTCGGTTTCGTATATAATATATGTCCCCCCGAATTCGTCTGGTCTTGGGGTATTTATAGTTTCTGTCTGAGGGTAAGATGCGGCGCATCTAGTAAGTAGATGCGGCGCATTTACTTAACTTCGCGTGGGGTCCAAGATTATAATATTCAGGAATATTCGTACACCGCCAGAAGATGCGGCGTATCTTTATCTTTGGATGCGGCGCATGTCCTCTTGTATCTTGGATCGTATCTGGTGAGATCTTGATAGTGATGCGCCGTATGTGATAAGCAAGATGCGGCGCATCTGGAGCAGATTAGTCTTGATCTTGTACATTTCAGTAGACTCTTAACTTCTTGCATGTTTTGCTCCATAATTAGTCCAAAATCGCCAAGTTTCACCAAATGCTTGTTTTCAACTGAGAATTACAAAAGTAAACGATTAAGTATCAATCCTCATACATAATATAATAAAACAAGTCAAATTAATAGGATAAATGATAGTAATAAAATGTACTTATTTGAGTTCATCAAATATCCCCCCACTTGAACTTTACTTGTCCCCAAGTAAACCTTAGAATTATTCTTATGAAAATGTATCCTAAAAGATATTAGGATTTATTTTTATATTTAAGCATGTATTCATTTTTGTCATAATCACACAACTAAACACTTAACGAATTAGAAGTAAAATAAAATATTTTGATAAAAGCAAATCTAATCGTTTAACTGTCCAGTCGTGACGAATATTCTATCATAAGCTTGGCAAGTATACACATCTCCACCACTAAAGCTAAGGAATAACAAGTCTAAAGCGGTAAAAAGGGTTTTGAGGTTTAAGGGTTAATTATTCTTAATCTCTATCGATCTCAAATTCCAGAAAAGGCGACAAAATCACAAATACATGATCGAATCCACGAACACGATACTTGCAATTGCTCAAATCCTTAACTCGAATAGGCTAAAGATAGGTCCAAACTTCACCAATAATAATATATCAAAAAGGGCGACAAAATCATAAATACATAGCCGAATCCACAACTACGATACTTAAGATTGCTCAAATCCCTAATCTCAATAAATCAAAGGTTTGGTTGGATAAAGAATAATACAGGGCATGGATAATATTTGGGATATAAATTGGTGTAAAAATAAAAAATAAACAAAACAAATAAATTAAAATCCTAAGTGTGGTTAATCACTATCCCAACCATCCCATGAATAAGACTCATATCATAGAATAACTCACGCTTTAACACTTGAAACACACGCTTTAGGTAGACACGAATTATACTCAACAAGATCTTAATCAAAGAATAAACCTTAGTTGACGTTCCCATAACTGCCAACTCCCATTCAATCCATAGATATATAGTACAACAATTAGTGGTGATATCGACCACTTACATAACTTTACATCGTTGGTTAAATCAAACATCCAACTTTTTCTTTTTCTTTTTCTTTTCTATTTTTTTTCGATTTTTTTTTTTTTTTTTTTTTTTTTTTTTTTTTTTTTTTTTTTTTTTTTTTGACATCAACATATATGTGTAAAATTTCACCACATCACTATAATGATAATTCTGGATAATTATTCCATACTTTTCATGACTTCAGAAATAACGGTAATAGTGAAAGTAGTAAACACACGAAAAATAAACTCAAAAATATACAATATTTACTTTCACTCCAATCGCATTGTGCAATTTCCCGACCTAACCATAGATAATGAATTACGCACACGAACACAGGTAATGTAAGGAAACACACTTTGCCTATAGCAATTAACCAACCACGGACTTTAATCTACAGGGTAGGCTAAGGTGTAAGGGTGTAACGAAACATTTTAACAAAGGTGTAAGAAACGAAAGGAATGGCTCTGAGGGTTTTTCTAGGGGTATCTTACTCTAAAAATGAGAGTAACAAAAGGGTTTATACGGGGGTTAACTAACCAGTGTAGTTAGCTAATAACACATAACATATAAAGGCTATTTGGGTGTAATCCTAGAAATTTACCAATTTAGACAAGTCATTCCAATTATATAAATAATACTTATTATGGTGGTTTCGAATAGTATTCAAGCCAAGTTCTAAAGTTTACAAGTCACCGGCACACTCATAGATTTGTGAATTTTGAAAAATCAAAATTTTTGAAAATAACGTCATGTGTGCAGCTATGCAACTTAGACTTTAAACAAAAACATGCTAAAAATTTTAAATTTTGATATATTAAGCACATTTTAAGCATATTTTGAAAAGTTTAGGACAAGTAAATGTTAAGTGTTCTAATTCTCCAATCCCCCCACTTAAGTTAAACAACGTCCTCGTTGTTTGTAATAAAGGTTAAAAACTGGAAAATAAAAGAATTAGAACAGAAAAACTCCCCTGAGATTTGCTCGGTATGATCCTCCATTAGTATTAGAGCAAAAATCATCTTCCTTGTGGATTAGAACGTTTAAGCATCATATTCGACGTTTCCACAGGAAATGCAGGAATCTATAATACCACCAAGGCTTCAAAACACACCTAAGGTAAGAAAGGTTCAACTTGCATAATACATTAGTAGTTAGATAACATAAAAATAAAAAATGAAAATCATCAGGTCAGTCGATGCGCCGTATCGAAATCATTATGGAAGTAGATACGCCGTATCGAGCCTGGAATAAATACGGATCAGAATAGAAGATGCGCCGCATCCTTAACCAGGGATGCGCCGCATTGAAATAAACTGATAAAAAGTTTTAAAGTCGAAAATAAAAATATGCGGAAAAATAAAGATATGACCATTGCAGGAGATGCGTCGCATCTCAGGATTGAGATGCGCCGTATCCTCTGCGGCCTGAAACAAAAATAAAACGAAATAAAGGATAGGATGCGTCGCATCTGTTATACCAGATGCGGCGCATGTGTTCACCAGCCAGACTGCTAACAGTCTGTTGTAAAATGGCTCGTTCCATGGTTTTCTCTCACGTCCTCTCGTACTCTCATGCTGAACTTAATGCCAGTCTTCGTCAAGCACATTAAGAATATAGAGTGGAATCGAGAGATCAAGGGTCAGTCTGGTCGTGTGGGTGGGTCCCTGAGGTGCTGGCATCATCAGTCCTAGGCCGGACTCTGCGAGCGTATGCACGTGTCACTCCCGCAACATGAGTACCATCTGAACGGGTGTGGGTAATACCCTGCTGCTCCAAAAGTCTGCTCACACTCATAACCAGCCACTCTGAGTCCCTCCTCATACCATCAACAATGCCTCTCAAGGCTCTCAGCTCTCCCTCGACTGCGTCAACTCTCTGACCCATGGTACGTACAGGGACTGGTGGGGGTACTGGTGCCTGCGGCTCCTCCTGATGGTAACTCCGCCATCAGGAGAGGTCCATCAATCTCACCAACTTGCCATGAAATAGTAACTCCGCCACAGCATAAATCCTTTCATCGTCCAGATAGTTCTCATTTAATCCCCAGTACTGTTCGGAATAAGGCATGTAAGAGATTTGGGTATTGCCTCCACCACAGCTTTTGTTGCTTGAGTCCATGTATGCAAGGTAGAATTTCCCATCATCTTCTTCGATAGTAGTCCAGTTCAATCCTTTGGATTCAATGATAGGTCATAAGAGCGACAATTCATCTCTAGTGTACCTCACAAATACATCATAAGAGAATACCCCTTTGTCAATGTTGCATAAACGCATGAATTCCTTAAAAGCAGCTTCAAGAGGGGTCTCCCAAGAGAATAAATCTGCATCGATCATGAGCACATTGAATGAATCCGAAAGCAAGCATTCCTTAGCAAGATATCCGTTAACTGACATGCCTTCCATAGCAAAATCTGTCATCAAAGGTAAAATCATCAGTAGGATTTGTTCGCTAGAAGAGAAATTAATGAATATAGAAACGGATATAAGAATACAAATAGCTGATATCTGCAGACGATGCGCCGTATCCAAAAAGTTGGATACGCCGTATCTTATAATCGTTAAAATTAGATCAGACTTTATTCAGAAAATAGATACGCCGTTTTAGAAATTAGAATGCGCCGTATCTGTTTTAATTATCAAAAATCGATATTTATAAAAATTAAATGCGTCGTATTAACAAAAGTTAATGCGCCGTATTTTCGTTACGTTTCAAAATATAAGATTTTTGATTCAGAAGATGCGCCGTATCGATAGAAATCGATACGCCGTATCTGTTTAATAATTCGAAAACTGTTTTTAATTAAAATAATAGATACGCCGTATCTGCTAAAGCAGATGCGTCGTACGGCGTTAACGTTTAGAAAAAAAAATTTATCAAAAACAGATACGCCGTATCTTGGGGAAAAGATGCGTCGTATCGAATTATTTAAACGCGTTGTATTTTATAAAAATTAAACGCAATACGCCGTATCTGAAAAATTAGATGCGCCGTATCGTTTGATTTAGCTCAGTACAACGATAGCAGAACACAAAAATTACGAAAAATCAAAACAAATAAAAACACACGAAAATAAACACAAATAAAAGCAAACAAATAACACACAAAAACAGAAAATATGCAAAATAATACAATGAATGCAAATTAATCTAATACACAACAAAATTAGCGGTTAGATAAAAAATTAAAAACCTAATTAAAATACTAATCAAATTAACAGATAATAACAATTCACTCCCCGGCAACGGCGCCAAAAACTTGATGCGTGCGATGTGTCGTTGCGGTTTAGCAGTTTTAATGCCTACTCAAGTTTTAAATTTATATTTAGCCGACTTATCAATAACACACACACTTAACGAGTAGTGTACCCGGTCAGTATGAATATAATGGTAAGTAGAGTGTCGATCACTAAGAGTGGAACGTATTATCTAGTTATTCTAATCAGTATTTTAATATATTAAGTTAGCTATACAATCTAATCTAACGCAAGGGGGTTCAGCCTGAGAGACTGGCACGATTTGGTTGCAATTAAATAATAAACTAAACCAATAGGCACGAATCAGCAAGTAGCACACACGTACACAGATAAATACTCGAGACAATAAGAGGGCTGTCCTGATAATAAGTAGTTTGTCACTTGTTTTATTGCTAGTTTTATATGAAGTGTATAGTTCGATGCAACGCACCGAGATTAAGTCCTTTCTCGTTGGTTCTAATCTTATCGGCGAGTAAACCCTTAATGATTACTTATGACTATCCTATTTATCTTTCTCCTACTTTTCTACAGACCATAGAATGCATAGGCGATCTAATAAATAGGCGAGGGCAGAGGCATGGCGACCCGATCAACGCTCAGCTAGACACAGAGGTTATCAATGCACTAATAAAAGTCACCAAAGACATCAACATATAAACTTTAATTAATGAGAAAGCAGTTTTAAGGGAGTGCAATCTTTCCGTTGTCACATTACACAAGCCACCAATCTTGATGAATTAAAGTTTACTAATACAATAAAACAAAACTACTTAATGAATTAAACACATGCAGCACCTTCTTACAGCTCTTGTATCTTTGATTTGGGTGTGTCTTGTGCTGCTGCCTTGACTGAATTCGTCCTTGGTTTCTGTACTTCGGTTTCGTATATAATATATGTCCCCCCGAATTCGTCTGGTCTTGGGGTATTTATAGTTTCTGTCTGAGGGTAAGATGCGGCGCATCTAGTAAGTAGATGCGGCACATTTACTTAACTTCGCGTGGGGTCCAAGATTATAATATTCAGGAATATTCGTACACCGCCAGAAGATGCGGCGTATCTTTATCTTTGGATGCGGCGCATGTCCTCTTGTATCTTGGATCGTATCTGGTGAGATCTTGATAGTGATGCGCCGTATGTGATAAGCAAGATGCGGCGCATCTGGAGCAGATTAGTCTTGATCTTGTACATTTCAGTAGACTCTTAACTTCTTGCATATTTTGCTCCATAATTAGTCCAAAATCGCCAAGTTTCACCAAATGCTTGTTTTCAACTGAGAATTACAAAAGTAAACGATTAAGTATCAATCCTCATACATAATATAATAAAACAAGTCAAATTAATAGGATAAATGATAGTAATAAAATGTACTTATTTGAGTTCATCAATCATATATTACTAAATGGTGACCTAACATTCCAGCATACCTTGACGATAGGGATACGACTTTGTTTCAGTTGTTTGACTTCACGATCCATGATTTCTACAGGTTCTTCTACGAAATTGAGTTAATCATCAAGATGAAGTTCTTTCATCGGAATGACGAGAGATTCGTCGGATAGGCATTTCTTAAGATTAGAAACGTGGAAAGTATTGTGAACATTACTAAGCTCTTCCGTAAGCTCAATTATGTATGCCACTGGGCCAATCCGTTCAAGGATTCTAAATGGTCCAATGTATCGTGGATTAAGCTTTCCTCGCTTTCCGAAACGAATGACACCTTTTCGAGGTGATACTTTCAACATAACACGATCTCCGACTTGGAATTCTAAAGGCTTACGTCTTATATTGGCATAACTTCTTTGTCGATCTCTTGCAGCTTGCAAGCGTTTTCGGATTTGAACGATTTTCTTGGTGGTTTCATGGATTATCTCTGGTCCTGTAAGTTAAACATCTCCAACTTCGGCCCAGCAGAAAGGTGATCTGCACTTTCGACCATAAAGTGCTTCGAATGGAGCTGCCTTAATACTGGCATGATAACTGTTGTTATAGGAGAATTCGATCAACGGTAAGTGTCTCTCCCATCCTTTTCCAAAATCTATCACACAAGCTCGAAGCATATCTTCGAGTGTTTGGATAGTTCGTTCACTTTGACCGTCGGTCTGAGGATGATATGCCGTACTCATGTCTAGCTGAGTACCCAAGGCACTTTGCATTGATTGCCAGAATCTGGATGTGAAATGAGTGTCATGATCCGATATGATAGATATTGGCACTCCATGCCGGGAAACTATTTCCTTTAGGTACAACCTTGTAAGGGTTTCCATACTATCAGTCTCTCGGATAGGGATGAAATGAGCAGATTTTGTAAGACGATCGACAATGACCCAAATAGTGTCATGTCCGCTTGATGTCTTAGGGAGTTTTGTAACAAAGTCCATAGTGATTCTTTCCCATTTCCACATGGGAATTTCTGGTTGTATCAGTAAGCCGGATGGCTTCTGACATTCAGCCTTCACTCTGGAGCATGTTAAACACTTGCCCACATATTCAGCAATGATTGCCTTCATGTTAGGCCACCAATAGTGTTTCTTCAGATCCTGATACATCTTATAAGAACCCGGATGAATAGAGTACTTTGATTTAAGGGATTCGTGCATGATCAAGTTTCTCAAATTACCAAGATGTGGTAACCAACTTTGATTCTTGATACAACGAGTTCCATCAGGACGTACTTCAAAAGCTTTGTCCATTCCTCGTAAGTTCTCAGATTTGAGATTTTCATCTTTGAGGGCTTCATTTTGGGCTTTGAGGATTTGTGAAGGTAGATTAGGATAAAGAGTCATAACTAATGATCTAACTCGAAGAGGTTTGATTCGTTCCTTTCGGCTCAAGGCATCTGCTACAACATTAGCCTTGCCAGGGTGATAACGAATCTCACAATCATAATCAGCGAACAATTATAGCCAACGTCGTTGTCTCATGTTCAACTCTTTTTAATCAAGAATATGTTGTAGGCTTTTATGATCGATGAATACTGTACATTTTGTGCCATACAGATAGTGTCTCCATATTCTTAGAGCGAATACGACTGCTCCTAATTCGAGATCGTATGTGGTATAGTTTTTCTCTTGAGTCTTGAGTTGTCGAGATGCATAGGCAATGACCTTTTCTCTTTGCATCAACACAGCTCCTAGACCTTAGTGAGAAACATCACAGTAAACAACAAAATCGTCGTTTCCTTCTGATAATGCCATAATTAGGGCTTCACACAACTTCTTTTTCAACAATTTGAAAGCTGACTCTTGGTATTTTCCCCAGATATACTTCTTGTTCTTCTGGGTTAGCTCAGTCAAAGGCTTTGCAATCTTTGAAAAGCCTTCGATAAACCTTTGATAGTAACCAGCGAGTCCTAAGAATTGGCGTATTTCCGTGGGTGTGGTAGGAGATGCCCAATTCTTAACTGCTTCGATTTTGGTGGGATCAACATGAATTCCTTGATTTTCAATCAAGTGTCCGAGAAATTGCACGATGCTAATCCAAAAATCACACTTAGAGAACTTTGCATACAGCTTCTCTTTCTTGAGTAATTCAAGGATTATTCCCAGGTGATTGGCGTGCTCTTCCTCGTTATGAGAGTAGATGAGAATATCATCAATGAACACAATTACAAATTTATCGAAATATGGTTTACACAAACGGTTCATGAGGTCCATGAATACCGCAGGTGCGTTAGTTAAACCAAATGGCATCACTTGAAATTCATAGTGTCCATATCTTGTTCTGAAAGCGGTCTTAGGAATATCTTCATCCCTCACTCTCAGTTGATGATAACCAGCTCGTAAGTCAATTTTTGAGTAAACGCTCGAACCTTGAAGTTGATCGAATAAGTCATGGATCCTGGGTAATGGGTAACGATTCTTTATGGTGAATTTATTCAACCCCCGATAATCGATACACATTCTAAAAGATCCGTCTTTCTTCTTGACGAATAAGACAGGAGCTCCCCAAGGTGATGTACTTGGACAAATGAAACCTCGGTCAGCTAATTCCTGAAGTTGATCAGATAGTTCCTTCATCTCTAAAGGAGCTAATCTGTAGGGTGATCGGGCTACGAGTGCCGCTCCGGGAATCAAATCGATTTGGAATTCTACTTGACGAACAGGAGGAAGGCCAGGTAGATCCTTAGGAAAAACTTCCAGGAATTCCCTAACTACAAGGATATCTTCCAGTCGTTTCTCGTCTGGCTTCTTCTCCATTACTTGAACTACGAAAACTTGACAACCTCAGGATATATACCTTTCGGTTTTGATACATGAGATGAGATTTAGTCGGGTTTTACTCCGATCTCCTCAGATGATTAAAGTTTCACCGTTGACAGGAATATGAACGGTTTTCTCGTCACAAAAAATCTTGGCATGATTCTTGGACAACCAATCCATACCAATGACAACGTCGAAACTACCGAGTTTAATCGGCATGAGATCAATTTCGAAAGGTTGGTTTAACAAAGCTAGGGTACAACCCTGGATAACGGTGTTCGTGCCAACTAGGTTTCCGTCGGCCATTTCTATATCGTAATATGTATCTAAGGCAATGGGTGGAGTACTAAGTTTAGAAGCAAGAGATATAGATACGAAGGTTTTATCGTAATATGTATCTAAGGCATGACAAGTGATCGTCAGTGGTAGCTGATTACTCCCAGTGGTTGGTCCCTTGTGTCTGCAGTCTTTGGTCTGATGGCCCACCTTGTTGCAAGTATTACACTTAATAGTGCAAGGTCCTGTGTGATGTAGAGCACATCTTCTACATAGTGGGAGATTTCCAGCATAACCACTCTCCTTAGCTGGAGTGGCAGCATAAGCTCTAGTAGCTTCTTGCCTTTGGTAAGGATTTGTGGTATGGCTATTGGTGTTGGTGTTATAGTAATTGTTGTTGTTGTTGAAAGTTCTTCTGTCGTCAAACTTTCGTTTGTTATCTCTGGGTTCTTGCACAGAGTTGTGCTTTGTTACTTGATCCATTAACCTTTGAGTGATGGTAATGGCTTCCTCTAAAGTCTGAGGCTTAGAGGCAGTAACATTCCCTTCGATACTTCGAGGCAATCCCCTGATGAAAACTTCCATTGTTTTCTCAATAGTTGGCACCATGGTAGGACATAAAGTTGCCAATTCCTGAAATCTCCTAATGTAAGTTTGGATATCATTCCCCTTCACAGTCAAGTTATAAAACTCATCTTCCATTTTCTTGACTTCAGTTCGGGGACAATACTTCTTTATCATAAGCTTCTTGAATTCGGTCCAGGTGGTTTAATAAGCTTCCTCAATTCCCATAGGTTGGGCAAATGAGTTCCACCAGGATAGAGCTTCTTCAGTAAGAGTACCGGTAGCAAACTTGACTTTGCAAGCTTCAATACAGTTGCTACGAGAGAATACTGATTCACTTCGTTCGAACCAGCGGATTAGTCCAACAGCTCTGATGAGTGTGTAAATACTCATCATTTTTATACCCATTTACACTAGAAAATGACCAAAAACACCCAAATATTACTGCAGATATCCTTGGTTTGTGTTTTTACATGTTTCAGGTACAAAAGGTTGAAAATAGAGCGAAAGCAGACATTTTTGGATCAGCTCGACATTATTGGTGCATGTGATCAAGTCAAGACGGAGTCAAATCCAAACCCGGAATACGGCATTAGAATGAGCTTGGAAAACCGAACCCAAAACCAAAAACCAAAAATCACAAAACATCTAATCCTAATTATCCTAACCCTAAACCTAATTTACCTAAACCTAATCACTATTAAACCTAAACCAAATCTAAACCCAAAAATCCTAATACCCGGCCAAATATAACCCAAGCCTAAATCCAATACCAGCCCAACCACTAAACCCTTTGAACCCCCCCCCTTTATTGAACCAGGCCACCCCAAAAATATATAACTCTCCCTTTCCCTCTCACCTTTTCCCGCTAAACACACAACCTACTCATCACCATACCCACTTCCTGCTACACTCCACCCTCACCTTCCTACTCCCACTCTACCTCACTCCAAGCCAAGTAGCATTAAATGCTTCTTCCCCACTCTCGCTGACCTCAAATGCCAGGTTGGCAATCCTCAACACCATTTGGGCGCCAAAAAGAGAATTTAATGCTGAGATGATATCAAGACAAATTCAATGGTGGGATTTACTCCAAAGAAACACTCTTTGTCTCCAAAGCTGTTTTTCCTCACAAAACTAGCACAAAAAGAGAGAGAAGACCCTAGTTAGTTTTAGTATAAATACTAGCCTTTTGTAAGCCTAAGGGCAAGTAGATTTTAAGTAGTTGTTAAGTAGTTTTTTAGCTAACTTTAGTTTTCAAAAAGCTTTAATACAAGTTATAGTACTCATGTATTTGTACTCAGTTTTTGTTTCAATACAAGTTATAACTTTCATCTTAAATTCCTGTTTTAAATTTCGAATCCTGTTTATGCAAGTTATTTTCAAAACAGAACCTCAAGCTTCAATAAGCTTATTTCTCAGTAGCTTATACTCATTCTAGCTTCTATAGCTATTAATGAGTTGTTTAGGATCAAATCAGAACAAAACAACAAGTTACAATACCTATGCATATTGTGGAAAGCTTGAGGAAGTGGCCTGCAATGGATGGGGCCAGATGGACTTTACCTAGCTTATCATTGATAAGCTAGGAGCTTGTAGCTGCCATTAAGTTGGTGCCCTTGTTTAGCTAGGGCCAAAAGTGAGTTTAAACTTTTAAAATTTAGCTTAATATTGCATAATTTAGTTTAATAGTGTATATCAGTAGTAGTAGCTTGTTTGTTGTTCATTTTAGCTTCTACTAGTCATAATATAGCCTAATCTAGCAAATCTCATCATTTCATAGTTGTTTGCATAAATATTTCATTAATCTGCTTCATAACTGTCTCATTTTGCATATTTGATCAAATCTGTGAATTGTTGTTTAAATCTGTGTTTCTATGTTTAAATCAGCTCTACGCATGTTAGGATAAGCTTGTTTTAACATTTCATAGTTTAAATCTCATTGTAGCTTCATAATCTCTCAAAACAGTCTCCTAAAGGAGTGTTTGGTTTAGTCTATAAATCTGTGTTATAGGTTCGTTCATAGTTTGTATTTAACTTAGTCAGTCCACATAGGAGTAAAATAAGTAGTTTCAATCATAAAAACCATAGGTCAAACATAAAAAAGTCAAAATCACTCTCAATCATCATTTCTGCATCAGTTAAGATCAGATTAGGTTGCATAATCACTCATATAGGTGCATTTGTAGTTGACATAGCTTAATCTAGTCTTATAATAGCTTAATATATCATTTTCAGTCATCTAGGATCAATCAAACTTCATATTAGTCAACTTAGCATAAACTTAAAAAAGTCAAAATTTTCATGTCATTTTCCAAACAGGTTTTGGTTTTTCATTTTCTCAATTTTAATCCAATCCTTCTAAAATTCAGGGAACTTAAAGTTTTGTTGCTTATCTAATTAAATATCATTTTTACAAATTTTTATGAAATTTTCTAAACAGCTTTTCATGAGCTTGTTTTGGCTTGTTTGAGCTATAAGTGCCCTGCACCAATACACACTGAGTCTACCTTAGCTTATTCATAAGCTCTTTTCTGCTTATTTACTTGAGCTTATTGCATGATTTTTGGTTTGTGAGTAGTTTATAGTGCTAGCTTCTCATATCTGTTCTTTGTTTTCAATTTGAAGCTTATTTGATTAGCTTATTCTGCCCTGCTAGTTGCCTGTTTAGGCCATTTTGGCATCAGTTAAGTTAGGATTAGCTTATTTAAATTTTAAGCTTCTTATTTGGTGTTAGCTTATTTAATTGTTAGTTTTAGCTTATTTAGTATTGAATCAGATAGCTTGTAGCTTGTTTGCACCCTAGGATTAGCTTATGCCTCTTTAGATTAGCTTTTGGTTGCCTAAAAATCCTTTTAAAAGCTATTTAGTGTTATCTGTTAGGATCATAAGCTCCTCCTGAGCTTATTACAGCTTTTCAATAAATAATTTTTCACAAAAGTTAGTTAATATTAGTTGTTGTATACTTTTGCAAAAAGAAAAAAAAATAGTTTTCAAAAAAGTGGCAAAAAGGGGTTCGAACCCCTGACCTCCCGTACAGATACACAACACCACACTCAGATAACCAAACGTGCCCTTGGGAATTTTGCGTTATCCTCTCCTTCTTTTATTTATTTAACCCTCTTTAGCCCATTTTAGCTTATAAGCTTGTTTTAGCTTATTGCAGCTTATTCCCATAAGCTGCAGCCCCCCTCCTATTTTTCTTAGCTTCCTGTTATCATCTAGTATTTTTACAAAAAGTTTCAAATTTTTCCAAAAAGTTTTAGTATTTTTTATAATTTAATTAGATTAAAACCGTTTTTAATTCATAATAAAAAATATAAAAGTTAAAAAAATATAACTCTTTTTCCAAAAAATTTCTTTTGTCATATAGAACCTAGGAAAAATAGATTTGCATATGTAGGGTTAATTTTTAAAGATTTTGATTTTTTTTTAGTCGCGTTTTTAGATTTCCATTTTGCGTTTTTAGTGTAATTTTATTAATACGTCAATCTTCTTTGATAATCGCTTTTTAAAATTAGAATTAGAAAGACTTCAAATAAAATAGAAAAATCCAAATCTATTCATCAAGCAGTTTAATTCTGAACCACACACGATATTCTCAATTCGAACCTTGTTGGGACACGACCCGGGTATCACTTGCCCGGTATCACACTTATCACAAACATGAGTCTTTGCAAGTTAGCCTTTTTCCTAAAGGGCTGATTTGTAGATTCTCGCGTTTACTTTGATTTTGATATTTGTGTATACGTTTTCACACGAATCAATTTTTGGCGCCGCTGCCGGGGGAGGTTGTGTTGCGACAATATCGTTAAGGTTTAAACGATTAGTGACTTGGAGATCCTTCATCGTGAAGTTATCGCTTTCATAAATTATAAAAAAAAACAAAAATATTTTTCTTTTTCTTTGTATATATATATCAGATTAAAATTTCAAAAAGATTTTTCGTTTTCTTATGTTTAATAAAAGATAAAAGACAATCTCAATATAATACTCATCAACTTTGGGTATTATCATAATAAGTTCCCAAACCAAAGATTAAAACTTGCCTTTGTATCACTTGCGAATATCGGCTCACCTTTGATTGAGAAACAAACTATAAGAGAGGTTTAAGGAGGATTGACATTAAATTGTCAAACCGAAAGGGACGGGTTTTTAAGTGACATTTATTGCCCACCTTTGTCCTCCGCCACTTTGTGCGTTTTTCTTTTAGAGAGCTACCATACGCTTGTTGATTATTGGTTTAAGTTCACCCTGTCTTTTTGAGTTGGTCTCGTTTTAATTGAGTTGTTTTTTGGTGCATGCGCACTCGTTCTTCTACGTCATCAAGTCCTTTACTTGAACTCGTCAAAATTCCAACAAGACGTAAACGAAGACGTTCTCGTTCTACCCCAATAGCCGAACCCGAGATTCGTGCTATTCCCAATTCCGTTGTCATTATGGCAGAGGAACGTACCATGTTAGAGCTCCTCCAAGCACCCACCGAGGGTTACGGAGAAGCTATCGTTGTTCCGGCAATCGTCGCCGATAGTTTTGAACTTAAGTCCGGGTTGCTATCCTTAGTAACTTCGAGTCAGTATTTCGGTTTTGAGAGGGACGATCCTTATTCTCACATTCGATGGTTTAATAAAATCACATCCACCATCAAATATCGAAACGTTCCTCAAGAGGCAATCAAACTACTTCTTTTTCCATTTTCTCTCGAGGGAGCCGCCCGAATTTGGCTCGAAAAACAACCCCCTCGTTCAATAGAAACATGGGAAGATTTAGCGTCGAAGTTTGTAAACGAATTCTTTCCCCCGTCTAAAACCACAAGTCTTAAAAATGAAATCACCAAATTCACTCAGAAATTTGATGAATCGTTTAGTGAAGCGTGGGATCGTTTTAAAGAATTACTTCGCAAATGTCCTCATCATGGTTTTTCCGAGTTGCATCAACTCGACACTTTTTACAATGGTTTGAACCAAACCGATCAAGACTCTCTTAATGCCGTCGCCGGTGGTAATCTCTTGAATCGGACCACGAGAGAAGCTTTATCTATCATCGAGAACAAGTCTAAGGTTCGCACTACACGAAGCAAGCCGGTTGTTTCCCAAGTGAGTGCTTCTCCTTCTACTTCATCTCTAATGAATTCTTCTAGCACCGATGCTAAAATTGATAAACTCACGGATGCTATCCAAGCTTTGGTTCTTTCCAAACAAAAGAAACTTTCTGCTCCACAAACTTCTCCACCCGCACAAGCCAAAGTGGTGGACGAAACTTGTGTCACTTGTGGTGGACCTCATGCATACTACAATTGTACTACCACCGATGGTAGTCAATTTGAGGTAAAAGCCGTAGCCGGGTCTTACAACCAAGGAGGTAACCAATACCGTCCTCAAGTTGACCCGAACTATCGTGCTAACAATTAACATGGACCACCCGGATTTTCTCAACCCAACAATCCAAATAGATTCAATCAAAATCAACCCAGAGGGCAAAATGTTCAAAATCAATTTCAAGCCCCGGTCAATCAATACCCAACTCAAGGGGTAAATTTCAATCAAGGCTTTCAAGCTCCTAATTTTCAAGCTCCTAATTTCCAAGCCCCAAATGTTCCCTCCAATGAACTTGTTAATTACGTAAAGGCAAATGAGGCTAACATGAGGGCAATGCAAAACCAAATCACTACTTTTAAGAATGATTTCCAAACTTCAATGTCGAGACAAGGTAATGAGCTTAAAAGTGAACTTAGGACTACAAATCACAAAATTGATCAATCTCAAAGCAAAACTGAGAACATGTTTGCCAGTCTCATGAATAAAATGAATCAAGCTTCAACTTCTGGAACTCTCCCGGGAAATACCATTCCCAACCCAAAGGGTGAATTGAAAGCTATTACCACTCATAGTGGTAAAGCTTATGATGGACCCTCGATTCCTACTCCTTCTCCTTTTAAGGAAGTGGAACGAGAGACCAAGGTGACAAAGGAATAGAAGCCCACAAAGTACCGCACACGTCCAACCTCCGGTCGTCCAATCTTCAATTCCGGAACCCGATGTTCCAAAAGCAAATCCTAAGCCTTCAATTCCATATCCTTCAAGGCTTAATGACCAAAAGCTCCGTGACAAAACTAATAGCCAAATGATGAAGTTTCTTGAAATCTTTCAAAAGTTACACTTCGACATTAGTTTCGCGGATGCTCTTCTTTACATGCCCAAATTCGCTTCTACATTCAAGAGTCTCCTTAGCAATAAGGAAAAATTGTTTGAATTAACCAAGACTCCATTGAATGAGAATTGTTCGGCGGTGCTTCTTAAAAAGTTGCCCCAAAAACTAGGAGACCCCGACAAATTTCTCATTCCTTGTGACTTTCAGAAGCTAGAAGAGTGCTTAGCCTTGGCCGATCTCGGTGCAAGCATCAATCTAATGCCTCTTTCTGTTTGGAAAAATCTTTCTCTCCCGGAACTCACTCCTACACGAATGACACTTGAACTCGCAAACAGATCGGTCACTATTCCGCAAGGAATTTCCAAAGATGTCTTTGTCAAGGTAGGAAAGTTCCATTTTCCTACTGACTTCGTGGTAGTCGATTTTGATGCCGATCCCCGTGTCCCCCTTATCTTGGGAAGACCATTCTTGAAAATGGCTCGTGCATTAATCGATGTCTACGAAGGTGAGATGACTCTTAGGGTCGGAGAAGAAAAATTGGTCATAAACATTGAGTGTACTTCAAAACATCCTCTCGAGCATGAAAGCGAGTCAATTAACCAGATTGATATCATCGATGCTACATGCGAGGAATACTTTCATGAAGTGCTAAGTGGCAATCCCACTTCGTTAGATCCTACCGTTGCTATCTCTTCCCCTTCTCTCACTCCGTTTGAGGGAGGTGACTTCATCTTGGAAGAGATTGAAGCTTGCTTGTCTTGTGATTCAATTCCATCTGGAATGGATGATGGTGTATTTGACCCGATTGGAGACATACTTCTTATTGAGAAATTGCTCAATGATGATCCATCATCTCTTCCTCCAAAAGAACTTCATAATGAGGAAATCGAATCCATTGAGAATTCTGATGATCCTCCGGAGGTCGAACTTAAGGACTTACCGCCTCATCTCGAATATGCATTTTTGGAGGGTACCGATAAATTACCCGTCATAATTGCTAAAGACTTGAATGATGAAGAAAAATCCGCTCTCATAAAGGTTCTAAAGTCACACAAGCAAGCCATCGCTTGGAAACTTTCCGACATTAAGGTAATTAACCCTGAGTTTTGTACACACAAAATTTAAATGGAAGACGACTTTAAACCAGCGGTTCAACATCAAAGAAGGGTTAATCCAAAAATCCACGAGGTTATCAAACAAGAAGTTCTCAAACTCCTTGATGCCGGATTAACTTACCCTATATCTGACAGTTGGGTGAGTCCCATTCATTGTGTGCCCAAAAAGGGTGGCATAACCGTTGTTGCAAATGATGAAAACGAGTTAATTCCTACTCGATTGGTAACGGGATGGCGTGTCTGCATTGACTACCGAAAGTTAAATGATGATACCCGTAAAGACCACTTTTTTTTTGGGTAAAAGGGTTTAAACCCCGGTAAATATATTACGCCAAAAACAATGAAGTACAATTGACATGGGTGAATCCCATGCCCTCAGCCCGTTACATAGGCGATTTGACTCTACAAATGTAACTAAGCTAAACAACTGCTAAACGCAGAAAAACCAATTACATTTAAATTACAATCTAAATGTAAAAACAAGGTTCATAAAACCACATCCATAGTGAGCGACTCTGTCATCAATGATCTTTATAGCTTGACCCACGAGTGCAACACCAACTTCCACTTCCATAAGCACCTGAACAAACCAATACTATGACTTGATCCAACACCTCATTTGCTACAGCTTTAATGGAATAAAACGCTAGCTAGGAATGTAATCCAATGTATTAAGATCAATCATAGACGAAACATAGGGTTTAGCAACCCTAACTTACACACAATGGCACGAATCAACGTACCATTGAACTTCCCAATAGCTCGTACCATAGTAGTACCACCTAGCATCAGACGTATCATATTAACAACATACCACCAAGTCAATGAGCGACTCAAGACCATCAGTTCTGAACAGCAAGGGCTGGTACTATGCATGCACGAGCAGATAATATAGGGTTTTCCAAACCCTAACTTCCATGCAAAACAAAAAACCAGGTCTGATGAGAAAAGAGGAACACTAGGAAGTAGCAGATCAACATTCCTCAAGGGCCCAGTAGAAGCAACGATAATATAGGGTTCCACAAACCCTAACTTCCAAGACAACTACAGCAGGTCAAAAAATATCACCAGGTCTGATTGATACCAGATCTGTTATACATATGAAACACATAGACCAGCCTGTAACAAGGGTTAAACCCTAACCAAACCTCTCATGAACGAGCCAAAGAGGTTTAGAAAAACCCTAACCCCAGAATCCGATCATAAACCAAATAATAAGGAGACGAATACAGGTCTATGATGGTTAGGGTTTTGAACAAGATCCCTAAAAACTTGACTTACCACTCTCTCCAAACCCACTTACAACGAACTTGCAGGTATCGAACAAACCCTAAACGGGTTTACTTGCAGTAATAGCACCAACAGTAGAAAACAAGAAAACCTAAAGATAGGGTTTCGTTAACGTTAAGCACATCACAACCATAGGGACGATTCAAAACTTGCATGGGAATCACGTGAATAACATAAACGATCAAAGTAGAACATTACCGCCCCACGTGAAGAGAACATGCAAGAATCAAATCAACCCCACAGTTAATCACGTATGATAATAATAAAAGTAACCAACCGACCCACTAAAAGGAATAGACCAATAGGAATCGGAAGGTTTAATGAAGAACAAACCAATCGCAAAACAAAAAACGAATTAAAAAGTGACCGACCCACGATCGGATGGAACCAGTAATAATCACCCCACCCAAGTAATGGAGAATTAATTATTAAAGATTTACGAATCGTAGGAACAAGTTTATCGAACAAAAGGGATTCGTTTTTTTTTTTCTTCTTTTTCGCCATGGAGAGAATCCCTTTCCTTTACCCTTCATGGACCAGATGCTCGAAAGACTAGCTGGAAACAAGTACTATTGTTTTCTCGACGGTTTCTCGGGTTACTTCCAAATTCCCATTGATCCGCAAGATCAAGAAAAGACCACTTTCACGTGCCCCTATGGAACATTTGCCTACCGACGCATGCCTTTTGGCTTATGTAATGCTCCGGGCACATTCCAAAGGTGTATGATGGCCATATTTCACGATATGATCGGAAAAACCATGGAAGTCTTTATGGATGATTTCTCGGTCTTTGGGAATTCTTTTGAAACATGTCTATCCCATTTGGACAGAATGCTTAAACGTTGTGAAGACAAAGCTAAAGTCGATGTTATTGCTAAACTACCTCACCCCACAACCGTCAAAGGTGTTCGGAGTTTTCTAGGTCATGCCGGTTTCTATCGTCGATTCATTCAAGATTTTTCAAAAATCGCCCGGCCAATGACTTGTCTCCTTGAAAAAGAAACTCCATTCATCTTTTCCCAAGTGTGCATTGAAGCTTTTCAAACTCTCAAGAAAAAGCTTACTGAAGCACCAATCTTAGTTGCCCCCGATTGGGATCTACCTTTTGAGCTTATGTGCGATGCAAGTGATTTTGCCATAGGTGCAGTCTTGGGGCAACGAAAAACCAAGCATTTTCAGCCTATACATTATGCAAGCAAAACCATGACCGATGCTCAAGCTCATTACACCACAAGGGAGAAAGAATTATTAGCCGTGGTGTATGCTTTCGATAAATTCCGGCCATGCTTAATCTTGTCCAAAAGCATAGTGTATACGGATCACTCGGCTCTCAAATATCTCTTTGCAAAACAAGATGCAAAGCCGAGATTGCTCCGATGGGTTCTCCTCCTGCAAAAATTTGATATCATTATCCGTGATAAAAAAGGAGTCGAGAACCTTGCTGCTGATCATTTGTCCCGATTAGAGAATCCTCATCAAAGTGTGCTTGAGAAACAAGAAATAAATGTAACATTTCCCCTCGAGACACTTAACGTGGTATCTTTTCGTGGTGATTCTAGTACCCCATGGTTTGCCGATTTTGCAAACTACCATGCGGGTAACTTTGTTGTGAAAGGGATGTTGACCCAACAAAAGAACAAGTTCTTCAAAGACGTGAAGCATTACTTTTGGGACGACCCCTACTTGTTTAAAGTTTGTGCGGATCAAGTCATCCGGCGGTGTGTTGATGGCCAAGAAGCCATGGATATTCTTAAGGCTTGTCACAATGGACCCACTGGGGGACATCATAGCCCGAACTACACCGCCAAGAAGGTGTTTGACTCCGGTTTCTATTGGCCCACGATTTACAAAGATGCCCATGACTTAGTCAAATCTTGTGACTCTTGTCAACGTCACGGGAAAATCTCGCAAAAAGATGAAATGCCATAAAATGCCATTCAAGTTTGCGAAATCTTTGACGTATGGGGCATAGACTTTATGGGGCCATTCCCGTCTTCACGAGGGAACAAGTACATACTCGTGGCTGTTGATTACTTGTCTAAATGGGTTGAAGCGAAAGCACTCCCCACCAACGATGCCCGAGTAGTTGTGAAACTTTTGAAGTCTCTCTTTGCCTGGTTTGGAACTCCCCGTGCTATCATTAGTGATCGCGGAACGCATTTTTGCAATGACCAATTTGCAAAGGTCATGCTTAAGTACGGTGTCACTCACCGTCTTGCTACCGCATATCACCCATAAACAAGTGGACAAGTAGAAGTTTCCAACCGTGGTTTAAAAAGAATCTTGGAAAGGACCGTAGGTGAAAACCGTGCCTCTTGGTCGGATAAACTAGATGATGCAGTTTGGGCCTTCCGTACTGCTTACAAAACACCCATCAGGTGTACTCCTTACAAGCTTGTGTACGGAAAGGCATGTCATCTACTGATCGAACTCGAGCACAAAGCCTATTGGGCCTTGAAGCATGCAAATTTTGACCTTAAGTCCGCGGGTGATCACCGTAAAGTTCAACTCAATGAATTAAATGAACTTCGTGATCAAGCCTACGAAAACTCTTTGATCTACAAAGAAAAGACAAAGAAGATCCACGACTCAAAGATCAAGAACCGCGTTTTTAACGTTGGTGACCGAGTCTTTCTTTTCAACTCTCGATTGAAGATATTCTCGGGTAAACTCAAAACCCGTTGGACTGGACCATTCACTGTTGCCAAAGTTTTTCCTTATGGTACCGTCGAGTTATCTCAAAACGACGGACCAAACTTCAAAGTGAACGGTCATAGGTTGAAGCATTACTTTGGAGGGGACATTCCACCCATGATTGTCCCGGATCTCCAAACTTTCCCCATGGACCAATGAATTCGGGGTCGAGTCAAGCTAGTGACTCGGTTAACAAAAACATTAGCATTGCATGGGTGGCAACCCATGTTTCTGTCTTCTTTCTATTTTCTAACACTAAGTGTGGGGGAATCCCACTGTGCTTGGCTTTTGTGTTGTTTGCTCTGATTTTCAGGTTTCCCTGATTGACGCGCCTGTTTTCAATCCAGCCGCCCAATATCCTATCCTTTTGCTAATGTTTATCTAGGGATATCTTTTAAAACCTTTTTTGTGAAAAAAGAATTCGTTCCCACACTTAGCTAGTAGTATTACCTTTTTACGTTCTGTAGTGTCGGTATAATAGCCGGTACTTAGAATATTGAGGGCAATATTCAATTCTAAGTGTGGGGGGAATTCTGGCCGAATTTGATCACAATTGTACCTTCTAGTGCCCTAGTACCCCCGTTTTGACCAAAATTTTAAAATTTTTTGTAAAAAAAAAATAATAATAATAATAAATAAAAATAAAAATACGTCATTTATAAAAGTGTGTTAGTCTTGATTAGGTTAGAACAAAGGGAATCCCGACTCTGCCAGAGTGTTGATCTGGCTGCTTCCTTAACGATTAGACTAAGGTTTTACAAAGTGTGCAAATGAAAATGCTAAGCGTAGAATAGTTGGTTTTCTTTAGATCTTATATAAGTAATCTATGGCTTTTCCTCCCAGAAGATAACTAATCTGACTTAATAAGTGCTTATTTTCAAACATTTGAACACACAAAATCATTTTTTAATACGATTTTGAAAAAAAAATACTAGTTCAAAGCTTTATTTAAACTTCGGAACAAGCATATGTCATAATAATGCAAAATGAAAGTGAGACGTTGCTTGAAAGTTGCTAAGGTTAAGTAATAAATGTATGTGCTAAAAAAGCTACGGTTCAAGATCGGCCCTTGGATCCTTATTTCCGGAAGGCGTTTAGGTCTTGGCTACCCTCTTACACCGGCCCTTGGACCTCTAATTCAGGAATGTGTGAGGACTTGGTCTAACACCCTTGGATCCTCATTTCAGGAATGTTTAGAGTCTTGGAACTCTCCGTCGTAACGGCCCTTGGATCCTTTATTCCGGAAGGTGTAAGGTCTTGGATCCCGTGAAACTCCGTTAGTTTATTTGCACAAGTAAAAAAAATGATGAGAAAATGAAATAAGAAAAAAATGTATATGTTGAATAAAGTTGCTTGTTGTGAATTTTAAATCTATCTTTCAACTAGTATTAGTCAAAATTTTATAAAAACGTCGATTTTTGTGATCAAAATTTTGAAAATGAGCACAGTCACCTAACTTGAATAAAATGTGGGAGTGAAAAGTTAAGTCTCGACTTACATAGATTATTAGTATAAGTAGCGTTAGCATTTTACAAAAACATGTGCACATTGAGTTTAATCTTAGTTGGGAGTATCAAAAAGAGAATGACGATTACAATTCCCTGGAGACACCCATTTAGTGTGAATCCCGCTCCATGATACCATTTTTGATAATCAAGCATTTTGTTCTAAGTTTTAATTTCTTGTAGTTAATAAAAAGTCGAAACGGGGTAACCTTGGTAATTCTTTTGATCCTTTCATTACTTCATATGATCGGATTGCTAGGGACTAGCAATAGTTTAGTGTGGGGGATTGATGAGTGTGTAAATACTCATCATTTTTATACCCATTTAGACTAGAAAACGACCAAAAACACCCAAATATTACTGCAGATATCCTTGGTTTGTGTTTTTACATGTTCCAGGTACAAAAGGTTGAAAATATAGCGAAAGCAGACATTTTTGGATCAGCTCGACATTATTGGTGCATGTGATCAAGTCAAGACGGAGTCAAATCCAAACCCGGAATACGGCATTGGAATGAGCTTGGAAAACCGAACCCAAAACCAAAAACCAAAAACACAAAACACCTAATCCTAATTATCCTAACCCTAAACCTAATCGCTATTAAACCTAAACCAAATCTAAACCCAAAAATCCTAATACCCGGCCAAATATAACCCAAACCCAAATCCAATACCAGCCCAACCACTAAACCCTTTGAACCCCCCCCCCTTTATTGAACCAGGCCACCCCAAAAATATATAACTCTCCCATTCCCTCTCACCTTTTCCCGCTAAACACACAACCTGCTCATCACCATACCCACTCCCTGCTACACTCCACCCTCACCTTCCTACTCCCACTCCACCTCACTCCAAGCCAAGTAGCATTAAATGCTTCTTCCCCACTCTCGCTGACCTCAAATGCCAGGTTGGTAATCCTCAACACCATTTGGGCGCCAAAAAGAGAATTTAAGGTTAAGATGATATCAAGACAAATTCAATGGTGGGATTTACTCCAAAGAAACACTCTTTGTCTCCAAAGCTGTTTTTCCTCACAAAACTAGTATAAAAAGAGAGAGAAGACCCTAGTTAGTTTTAGTATAAATACTATCCTTTTGTAAGCCTAAGGGCAAGTAGATTTTAAGTAGTTGTTAAGTAGTTTTTTTAGCTAACTTTAGTTTTCAAAAAGCTTTAATATTTCCTGTATTTGTACTCTGTTTTTGTTTCAATACAAGTTATAATTTTCATCTTAAATTCCTGTTTTAAATTTCGAATCCTGTTTATGCAAGTTATTTTCAAAACAGAACCTCAAGCTTCAATAAGCTTATTTCTCAGTAGCTTATACTCATTCTAGCTTCTATAGCTATTAATGAGTTGTTTAAATCTGTTGTCCATTAGATTCGTTTTCTTTTTGGCTTGATGTGGTATTATTTTATTGCTCCTTTCGATTATTTATCATGTGTCGGTGGGGGTTTTTTCTTATCACCATATCATTGCTACGTCAATTCCATTCTATATTATTCTTGTGGATCGTGGGACGGTGCTATTTATAATACTTATATTCGATTTTTGGTTCCTCGTGTTTGGTGCGTTTCACTTGCATGATTGTTTAATATTCATTCTTTAATAAGTGATACGTATTTGCTTCTGGTGTATGGTTGGTGATCGTATATTAATACGATCTGATCTGTGCTTCACGAATTCAAATCCTATTCTTATTAGGGTTTGCCACTTTCTTGCTGAGCTTAACGAAACCCTATTTTAGGGTTTATTTTCTTCATGGCTGGTTTTCTGCAAGTATACATGGAAGTTCTTTTGATGTTAGTTATTATAAGTGGGTTTCCGAGAGAGAGGTAAGTCAATCATTATAAGATCTGCTGGTATCGTGGTTGAAGTTAGGGTTTTGAAACTCTATTGTTTTTTCTGCTCCAGTTGGTTTGCTATGTGGATCTGTAATCGGGGTGGATGTATGTCGTGAATGGGAAGTTAGTTATAACCCTATTCATTGGATCGTTTAAGTGTTTTTCCAGAACTGATTCATGGTTCTTGGTTTATCATTCGATCCTAGTGGGAAGTTAGGGTTTTTGGGAACCCTATATTGTCGTGCTGCTACTGGGTCCTTTTCCTGCTATTCAAACCTGGTGGTGTCTTTATGCTGCTGGGGTTTAAGGTAAGGATTGGCTGTGGTTGCTGGTTGTTAGGGTAGGCATACCCTATTTTCGTCATCACCATGAATCCTAATTTTGCTGGTTTCGACTTGATTAAGATTGGATGCGTGATGTGTTGTTTATTGGAAGTTAGGATTTTCTTAAATCCTATTATCTGCTTATGCGATCTAAGTGCATTGTGTTACATGAATATTTGGGCAATATACTTAATATTGCAGTTGCAGTGGATCGTATTCTTGTTGCTGCGACTTGTTGCTGGGTTGCGGCTTGGTTGTTCACGGTTGGATTTTGGTTTTCCTTGCCGTCGTGTGATGTAGCCTTGGAAGTTGGTGTTGAACTCGTTGTACATGCAATGAAGACCATTGTTAATCGAGTGCTCTCCATGGAAGTGGTTCATATGGACCTGGTTGTTTTTTACATTTTAATTGTAATTGAAATGTAATTTGTTTAGTTGCTGCTTTTAGTAGCTTTGTTTGTCCTGCGTTTAGCAGTAGTTTTGCTTAGTTACATTTGTAGAGTCAAATCGCCTATGTAACGGGCTGAGGGCATGGGAATCACCCATGCCATTTGTACTTCAATATTTTTTTGGTTAATCTATTTACCAGGGTGCAGGATTACTCCCCTTTACCCAAAAAAAGTTTTTCAAGGGACCTTGTTCAAAACCCTTGTTTCTGGTCTGGTTATGCCTTATGTTCGTATTGGATGTAGGGTTTAACCTTTATTGATGATTATGTGTGTAAACGTATCAGATCTGGTTTTGTTGCTGTATTCATATCTTCTGGGTTTGCATTACAATCATCATTGGAAGTTATAGGGTTTTCGTAAAACCCTTATTTTAAGTTCAAGGATCTGTTCATGATGCTATTACCTTACTGCTGGTGTTTCAGACCTGGTTATTCACGTTTGCTCCAGCTTGGACGGCATTAATGGTGGTTCTTTATGTAAGTTAGGGTTTGAAACCCTACTATTTTTTCTTGATCCATTGCTCATATTCCACTCCCATTTAGGTTATTATTGTTTTGAGAACAAATAATAACAGTTGCGATGGATTAAGATTTGATTGGTAAGTTAGGGTTTGTTAATCCCTATTGGTGGTCTATGGCTTCTTCTAGTCGAGTGTTCATTCCTATTCACTTTTACGAGAGATAATAAATCATGTAAAGAAGTGTGCCATAGTTTATAAGTTTTGTTCGTGATTCGTTCATCAGATCTGGAGTTGCTACTGTTGGATTTGTTGGTAGGATCATGATTTCAAGTACTATGATGGCTATGGATGTGTTCAAGTGATACAAGCTTTTAATTCTCATTTTCTTATTCACTTGTATAGTCATTATAGGTTGTAAGTTTTGTATGTAAGTTATAAGAATGGCATGTCATTCTTATATAGTGGTGTGGTTTGTTGACCTTTGCTTGTAAGTGCCTATGTAACGGGCTGAGGGCATGGGATTCACCCATGTCAATTGTACTTCAATGTTTTTTGGTGTAATGAATTTTACCGGGGTGAATAACCCTTTTACCCAAAAAAAAAATCAGTAGTAGTAGCTTGTTTTTTGTTCATTTTAGCTTCTACTAGTCATAATATAGCCTAATCTAGCAAATCTCATAATTTCATAGTTGTTTGCATAAATATTTCATTAATCTGCTTCATAACTATCTCATTTTGCATATTTGATCAAATCTGTGAATTGTTGTTTAAATCTGTGTTTCTATGTTTAAATCAGCTCTACACATGTTAGGATAAGCTTGTTTTAACATTTCATAGTTTAAATCTCATTGTAGCTTCATAATCTCTCAAAATAGTCTCCTAAAGGAGTGTTTGGTTTAGTCTATAAATCTGTGTTATAGGTTGTTTCATAGTTTGCATTTAACTTAGACAGTCCACATAGGAGTAAAATAAGTAGTTTCAATCATAAAAACCATAGGTCAAACATAAAAAAGTCAAAATCACTCTCAATCATCATTTCTGCATCAGTTAAGATCAGATTAGGTTGCATAATCACTCATATAGGTGCATTTGTAGTCAACATAGCTTAATCTAGTCTTATAATAGCTTAATATATCATTTTCAGTCATCTAGGATCAATCAAACTTCATATTAGTCTAGCATAAACTTAAAAAAGTCAAAATTTTCATGTCATTTTCCAAACAGGTTTTGGTTTTGGTTTTTCATTTTCTCAATTTTAATCCAATCCTTCTAAAAATTCAGGGAACTTAAAGTTTTGTTGCTTATCTAATTAAATATCATTTTTACAAATTTTTATGAAATTTTCTAAACAGCTTTTCATGAGCTTGTTTTGGCCTGTTTGAGCTATAAGTGCCCTGCACCAATACACACTGAGTCTACCTCAGCTTATTCATAAGCTCTTTTCTGCTTATTTACTTGACATTATTGCATGATTTTTGGTTTGTGAGTAGTTTATAGTGCTAGCTTCTCATATCTGTTCTTTGTTTTCAATTTGAAGCTTATTTGATTAGCTTATTCTGCCCTGCTAGTTGCCTGTTTAGGCCTTTTTGGCATCAATTAAGTTAGGATTAGCTTATTTAAATTTTAAGCTTCTAATTTGGTGTTAGCTTATTTAATTGTTAGTTTTAGCTTATTTAGTATTGAATCAGATAGCTTGTAGCTTGTTTGCACCCTAGGATTAGCTTATGCCTCTTTAGATTAGCTTTTGGTTGCCTAAAAATCCTTTTAAAAGCTATTTAGTGTTATCTGTTAGGATCATAAGCTCCTCCTGAGCTTATTACAGCTTTTCAATAAATAATTTTTCACAAAAGTTAGTTAATATTAGTTGTTGTATACTTTTGCAAAAGGAAAAAAAAATAGTTTTCAAAAAAGTGGCAAAAAGGGGTTCGAACCCCTGACCTCCCGTACAGATACACAACACCACACTCAGATAACCAAACGTGCCCTTGGGACTTTTGCGTTATCCTCTCCTTCTTTTATTTATTTAACCCTCTTTAGCCCATTTTAGCTTATAAGCTTGTTTTAGCTTATTGCAGCTTATTCCCATAAGCTGCAGCCCCCCTCCTATTTTTCTTAGCTTCCTGTTATCATCTAGTATTTTTACAAAAAGTTTCATATTTTTCCAAAAAGTTTTAGTATTTTTTTATAATTTAATTAGATTAAAACCGTTTTTAATTCATAATAAAAAATATAAAAGTTAAAAAAATATAAATCTTTTTCCAAAAATTTTCTTTTTTTTCATATTTCTAGGAAAAATAGATTTGCATATGTAGGGTTAATTTTTAAAGATTTTGATTTTTTTAGTCGCGTTTTAAATTTCCATTTTGCGTTTTTAGTGTAATTTTGTTAATACGTCAATCTTCTTTGATAATCGCTTTTTAAAATTAGAATTAGAAAGACTTCAAATAAAATAGAAAAATCCAAATCTATTCATCAAGCACTTTAATTCCGAACCACACACGATATTCTCAATTCGAACCTCGTTGGGACACGACCCGGGTATCACTTGCCCGGTATCACACTTATCACAAACACGAGTATTTGCAAGTTAGCCTTTTTCCTAAAGGGCTGATTTGTAGATTCTCGCGTTTACTTTGATTTTGATATTTGTGTATACGTTTTCACACGAATCAAGCTCCTTCTATACCTTTGAAATTGAAAGGTTGGCAGCTCATGAACTCTTTGTAGCTACCCTTTCTTGCTACAGGAACTTCGCTCGGTTTAGGGTTTCTATTTGCGTTATCAGCATTAGCCATGTTAGCAGCTCGGGTTTCTAGTGCTGCAGTGACACTGTCAGCAACTAGTTGCCGGATGGCATCCTGAGTCATGGCTGGAGCAGAGGATGTTGATGATCTCGTGGGAGCCATTCTATCAACATTTTCAAGATAAGACGGAATAAGAATAATATCACAAGTCGGACATAATGAAGATTATGAAAATTCCGACATAGATATTTTATTTGATACAAGTTCTAACATTTAGAACATTGCAGGATACAACGGGAGATTGGAAATCTAAAACTAGAGATGGGTATTTAATAAGCATTGGATTCATTAGGTTCCTCGGAGGCTAGTTCACCTCCTAATGGTCTCGGTATAATCCATAATGAATTATCTAATTCTTTGAAGATAGATTCATTGAAAGGATAGTCTGGTGGTGGTGTAGTTGGTCTAACCGGTGATGAAGATCCTATGGATGAGGATGGACTAGACGGTGAAGAAGATCCTAAGGATGACGATGGATATTCAACAGAAGTCTTAGTGTCTCTAGGTAAGGTCACTTGATCAATATCTTGTTTATGAATTGCAACCATAAGACCTAGGTATAAAGGCTCGGGATAACCTGGTGGTGAAAAATCCATAGTAACTCCTGGGTTTACAAAGATATAGTATATGAGAAATCTTAATACGGGACAAGGATAGACAACTATAAAAATAAGGTATGGGGAAACTATAACTTCATTAGATCATAAACGACTTGCCTATTTATCTTACAAGGTGAAAATTTGACAAGTACCCTTATTTATGTTACACATCCCGTAACTAGATTTGGTACGAAAGCTGTAAATACTAAGGATTCCAGGCTAATAAGTCTGGTAGTCTGCTAGTCTGGTGTTGTTCATTTGTTATTCTTAAGTTCCTGGATTGCATCTAGAAGACTCCTTGTATCTGATCGATGACGAACTTGGATATCCTCAATGATCATTTCAAGAGTAGAAATCCTAACATGAGCTAGAACAACTTCATCAGCATGTCCCTCTTGTTTCTTCTGTAAGTTAGCAATCTGGGTATGAGCTTCTTCTAGTTTAGTCTCTAACCTATCCAAATCTCTTTGGATGATGACTCGACCCTTTCCAAGATCATAAATCTTATCTTCCACTTCCTCGATGCGCTTAAGAGGTAGCTTATCTAGGTGATTCAAAATGACTTCAATTTGTTCATCATGCCTTTCTAAAGACGTCTTATAAGAACTACTTCCGGTCTAGAATACAGGAGGTGTGGAAGGTGGTAGAAAATGAATTCTCTTACGAGGTGGTGAAACTACTTCTGGGACATAGAAATCTCGGGATCAAAGAGTAATGACGGTGGAATCGGAGATGAAGATGGAACGATAGGAATTTCACCATTATATGATTGCATATAAAGGTCATCTAGGAACGGTTCAATAGCTAGCGAATCTAAAAGATACTGAGTCAATTCTTCGGAAGAATTAGAATCAGAATCAGGAGAATAGCTTGGCGTAGCCGGGGCATAGTCAAGACTATATGATGTAGAAGAGGAATTCTCATCATCGGTATCATACAATATGATAGGGTGATTGGAAGACATGGTTCTGTAACAACCCGGTAGAAAATATCACAAGTACATACGTACTTATTATATTAATAACTTATGTTATAGTATACTATTCGGGGAACGCAGTGGCACGGAGCACTTTCTCGAAAATAGAAAAGTAGTTATAGTTTAGGTATAAACCTTGTTCTCTATAACCGTGGCTCTGATACCAATCTGTAACACCCCCATTTTCACAGATAGCAGCGGAAGCTAAATCTGGGGTATTACCTCTTGATACACAGTCACAATAATAGAAAACGACTCAAAAAGAGACGTTTTTAAAAGATAAGTTATCATTCATTTATTTATCAGAGTTTTTACAACAAAAGAGAGATTATTACAAACAGAGGTCCCAAAGATACGTTTTAAAAAACAAGTAGATGAATGATAACAGGTTTGGATGTCCTCATGTCCAATGTCACTCTGTGCCATAAGGTCGTAATATGCTCAGTTACCTGGGATAAACATGCTTGAAGGTCAATACAAAGGTTGAGTGAATCCATAGGTTAAAGTTATAATAGTTTGAATACAAGTTCGAGTGGGTTCAGTTGTTACACCCAATAGTGAAAAAATAATATTATTGCATCTAAGCTCATGACACCCCACGTTAACATTTCCATGTCCAATGATGGCACTGCAGACCAATCAGTGACTAGAAGTAAGGTTAACTTGCCAAGGTTAACCTCTTTGTTCTCAAATATAGTGCTAATTGGTACCCGGTAGGGGCACACCAACGGGAGTTGTCAAACTCCAGATAGATCTACCTCTCTCGGTGGCGACAAAAAAGAAAATTAGCGATCATCATATCTACGATTTCATTCGATCATTAAACCTTAATTGTTTAATCCTCCTCATTCGTGGGTAGGCTAATATCTATTGGTTGATTTGTCAAACGTGGGTCGGCTCCTTATATTGTTTAATCGCTGCTTTCTTGTTTGTCGTTACTTGCATGTTCCTGAATTCACTACACGTTATTATTCTCATATTATTGTGAATTGTAGGTCGGTGGTGTTGTTTATCTATATTGTTCCTTATTATATCTACATATATAAGGATCGATTTTGTCTTCTTGGTGTGCATTGTTTAATCATTATTGGTTAAAGTGTTTTATGCTATACGAGATCCATTCTTGGGTTTCGTTATTTAGTGCGATCAAGATCTTTGATTCTGTGCATAACGCAATACCTAATCCTTTTTTAGGGTTTGGTTATTTTCAATTAAGTGGAACGAAACCCTAAGTTTTTAGGGATTGTGGTTGTTACGTGGTTCAGATTTGGATTTTTATTGGAAGTGGGTTTAACGAGAGAGATGGAACAAGGATTTCTCAACAAATCGAGCAAGGCTTCATTGAAAACTGTTGGTAATTCAAGTTCGCTGTTGAGTGGGTTAGCTAGGAAGGTTAAGAACATTGATGGTAAAATATTGGGTAAAGATGGTAAACCGTTGATGCCTTATCGTTGTGTTACAAGCAACGTGGTACCTACTAGCTTGGTTGATGATCCGGCTGGTGTTACGGATACTAAGAAGGATGATGGTGAGGTGAAAAGTAACCATGCAGCTGCTGTTAAGGAAAACATGCACGTTTGTGAGGTGGGGTGTTCGAAACACGCTGCCATTGAATGTAAGAATAGCCATGTTGCTGTTGGTAACTCGATTGATGCTAATGCTATACCTACGGGTTCTAAAGTCAAGGATACAAACAATCATGATGCTGGGGTTGATTTATCCTTGGCTGATGTCGTTTTACCGCAGGATGAAGTGGAAACTATTAGTGCACGATTTGATAATTCATTGTATGGCTATTTTGTTGGACAAAGACCTGCGTTTCCTGTTGTCCAAAACTTTGTTCGGAATGTTTGGAAGAAATATGGATTAATGCATGTCATGGTACATCAAGGCTTCTTTATGTTTCAATTTTCAAGTAAGGAAGGTATGGAAAATGTTCTTTCTCAAGGCCCTTGGCGAATCAGGTCAGTTCCATTAATCCTTCATATTTGGAACCCTAATGCTGAATTGATTAAAGAGGACATAAAGAAGGTCCCTGTGTGGGTTAAATTGTATAATGTGCCGGTGATGGCATATTCTATGGTGGGGCTGAAGTTGATCACGGCTAAACTGGGACGAATTATTATGTTTGATGAACACACGAGTAATATGTGCCTCAAGTCGTGGGGCATGAATTCGTATGCAAGAGTTTTAGTTGAGATTTCAGCTGAAAATGATTTTGTAGATTCGATTGTTGTGGCAGTTCCTATACCAAAGACAAAAGGGCATCGTATGGTAAACATTAATATTGAATTTGAATATAAACCTCCTCGGTGTTCTGTATGCAAAATATTTGATCATGTTGATAAGGAATGTCGTAAGAAAGTGAAGGAAGTTAACCGGAATTTGAGTGTGGATGATGGTGGTGTGTCTGAAAAGCGAAAATCCAAGGTTGTTAACAAGGTAAAGGTCTCTGGCAAGCCTAAAATGATATATAGACCTGTTTCAAAGCCTAGTAATAACAACAAGGTTACTACATCCATACCGAAGGATAGTTCTCCTCCTATTTATAAGGAGGTGGTGAATTCGGCTTGTGATCAGCCGAATGGTACTGATAATCCACATGCTTCTCCCAAGTTGCCTAATGATGTTTCTACCAGTTCTAATACTGATGGAAAATACTTTGATGATGATATTAACATGAATGAACTGAGGAGTTATATTGATAAACGCATGGAGGATGAGAAAGTTATTGATATCCATAAGGTGGATGTGCCTACGGATGTTGATGATGGTAGTGCAATGGAGGATAAGGTAAATGATTCTCTTACTAATGATACTACATTGCATGATCCGCCTGTGAGTGTACTTAATGTTAAGGAGGATGGTTCTTCTATGCCTAGCTCCTCTAACCCTCCTTCTACTTCTGCCATTAAGAGAACCAATCCGTTTTCTAAGGTTGGTGAGATTGTTGATTCTGATAGTGAGGAGGAGGTTATGAACACTTTTGATGAGTCTGCAAATTTATTTGATATGCCTATGGATACCCTCTCATCAGCAGGTGGTGGACATGATCAGGAAGAATACTATGATTATGATGACTTTACGGACCAACTTTATGATCTTCCAAGAGAATTGGGTGCCTTTTATGAAGATTTCAAGCTCCAAGGTCGGCTTAGGAAGTAATTGGTCTTTTTATAGTCTCTGTTTTGTTTATGTGGTAGTGGTCGATTTCTTGTCTTAAAGAAATGTTAGTGTCTTGTTATGTAAGCTTTTTCGCCTATGTAACGGGCTGAGATATGGGATTTCACCCATATCTATTGTACTTAAACGTTTATTTGGTGTTATATATTTACCAGGGTGCAGGATTACTCCCCTTTACCCAAAAAACTCCAGATAGATCTATCCACCATATTCACGTTCACTCGCAAGTGATTATGGTTCATGAAATTTATGTAATAGTGGCAAAAGGTGGTACTCATGCAATAATGAATCAGGAGAAAAATACTTGTATTCGAGTTTATAGCATGTATCCCCCTCACGGGTTTATAAAGCATTTAAAAGTGAGGCTATGAACTCACAGGATTTTAAAAGTGAGGCTACAAACTCACAGGATTTTGAAAGTGAGGCTACGAACTCACCTTAGTTCAGGGAAGTCTGATTGATGTCAAAAGTGACTCAAATATTAGACGGCTTACTCACGCAACATGAGGTAGTGTATGTCAAGTCTTAGTTGGTTTCCAAGACTTTGTTTCATTAGATTATAGATATAACATAACACTGTTCGGGCTATCATAATTCAGAGGTCATGTAGTAAACGTTTGAGGAGCCAGGGCACTTTAACTCATAAACCCGGCAAACTCGTCAAAAGGTATACCCAAATGAAACCCCTCACATGAAATTCCCTAGTAACATGATACGTTGTTAAATTAAAAAGATAGGATTTTAATTTATAAAAATATCTCGTTTATACCTTTAAGTTTTCAAAATGGCAAAATATACCCTTTTAGTTTATAAACTTTTACAAAATTAGTCCTTTATATAATAAATATATATATATATATATTAAACCTTTAACTTTAAAAGTTTACAAAATAGGTCCTTATACTTATAACTTTAGAATAATGACAAAAATAACCCTTATACTTATAAGTTTCCAAAAGTTACAATATATACCCCTATGCATGGAATACGTTTCAAAACTAGTCCAAAAACCATGCAAAGTGTATTTTGGGAATTCAAAAGAGTTTTGAAGCTTATGACTTATTAAAATAGGCTAAGATAAGTAGCTTATATAAGCTTAAAGCTTATGGAAAGAGCTTATGACCAAAAATATCAATTCGATATGTTTTTAGGGTTTTAAATGAAAACGCCTAGATTTTTATGGTTCAAGACTCAAACAAGGGTTCTCATATGATCTAATAAAGCTTATGAAAGTTCTAAAACCATAAAAGAGCTTATAGAACAAGTAGAAGGCTTACTAGACTTGAAAATGGTCGAATTAGGGTTTCTCGGCTTACACAATTCGAAGAGGGCTTCAAGGCCTTGTTATTCTTGATTCTTGGCTTCCAATGGCTTCTAAGGGCTCTTATGCTACTGCTAGTACTTTCTTAGATCAAATATTTGAGGTGGTGAGGCTTTTTGGAATGAATTCGAATGGTTATAGGGTCTCGGCTATTTATAGCCTACGAAAACTTGGAGACCAAGTCCTAGGCATGGAGTAGTGTCCAAGGGTGGAGGGGGTGACTAATGGCAGCTATAGGGTGACTAGGAGGGGCTAGGGTAGTAGCTAGGCAATGATGGAGGGTGTTTGTGGTCGCGGTGGTGTTTTTGGCTACAAGGAGGTGACGAGGTGGTGATGGTGGTGGTAGGGTGGGTGCTTGGTGGTGACAAGGTGGTGATGGAGGTGCTAGAGGTGCTTGAGGAGCTTAAGGTGCTAGTTTAGATTTAGATTTAGGTTAAAAACTAGGTTTAGGGTTAGTTTAGGTCGAATTAGGGTTTTAACTAGGATTAGGGTTTTCACTTAAGTTTAGGGTTATAGATTAGGGTTTAGAATGGTTTAGGGATTAATTTTAGGGTTTAGGAATCATGCATTATGGTTTTGTACCTTGTGCTAAGGTAATGGTAAGGTTTAAACATGATTTAGGAACTTAAATGACCTAATTTGGATTATATGCTTAAAGGACTTGTACATTGAGCTTTAAATGGTTGTACTAGGGTTTAGGAAGGAAAATATAGCTAAGATAACTTATACATAAGCCTTGAACATTTTTAAACTAGTTTCAACTTGAAATTAGGGTTTTCGAAATAATCGTAAACGTATAGGGCTTGTTTTGGTATAATGTTGGAAATAGTATGTTAGATTGATAGTATACTTGGTAAAATGATAGACTTGACATATTAGAAGGTTTACATGATGTAAACATAGGTATATTTGGCATTGGTTGTTGCGTGAGCACGTCTAGTTTGCTATGTAAGTTACTTTACATAGTTGGAATTAAATGAAGCAAAAATTTTCATGGGGAAAATGATCTTCATATATATCATAAGTATAGATAACATAGATGAAAATTTTGAGTTGTTACACAAACACTCTAAAGTAATCTAGGGTAGGTTTTCTACCTTTCAAGATTTCGTATGGTGTTTTTCTGAAGATTGGTCTAATCAAAATCCTATTAAGTATATAAGTTGAGGTGTCTACGTCATTACACCAAAACTTTTGCAGGATAGATTGTTCATTTAACATCGTTCTACTCATCTCTTGTAGAGTATAATTTTTCTGCTCAACTACCCCATTTGATTGTGGAGTGCGTGGAGCCGAGAAATTGTGTGTAATACCATTAGCATCACAATATACTTTAAATTGAACTTCGTTATCAAATTCCAGACCATGATCCGTCCTAATCGATACTATTGTAAAACCTAGTTGATTTTGAACCTTCTTGCTAAAGATTTCGAATTCCTCGAAAGCTTGTGTCTTATCCTTAAGAAATCTAGTCCAAGTATACCTAGAATAATCATCTACTATTACTAAGGTTTAGTAGTTTCCTCCGTAACTCCGTACGGCGGATGGACCGAATAGGTTCATGTGAAGGAGTTCTAGGCATCTAGAGGTCGAGACCATGGTCTTAGCTTTATGACTAGAATGAGCTTGTTTTCCAACTTTACAAGCGTCACAAAAGTGTTTATCAAACTTAAGCTTAGGTAGGTTTCTAACCAGTTCCTTAGACGCTAATGATTGTATTAAACGCATATTAGCGTGACCTAGTATCCTATGCCATAGAGTGGAATTCTCATCTATGGTTGCTAGACAAATCTTATCCTGAGGCTTATTTCCTATTTTCATAACAAATAAGCCATTCTTCTTAACTCTTTTACCATGGTTTTGCCGTTCTTAGTAATCTCACTACCCTCTTCGGAAAATATTACTCTGCACTTATTATCAACCATTTGACTAATACTAAGCAAGTTAAATCCTAAGTTATCTACATGCTCAACATTTCTAATACTGAGGGAGTCTTGAGTGATCGTACCTTTGCCTATGATGTTGCCTTTAAGTTTGCTACCGAAAGTGACATTACCTCCGTTGTAAGCCTTGTATGATGAGAATATACTTCGGTTTCCCGTCATATGATTAGTGCAACCACTAACCCTTCGACATCGCGGCTCCAAGTCGATTCCCAAGCATATCTATTGAATAAGACAAAAACTCAAACATTCGGTCCCCAATATCTCATGGGTCCAAAGTTCTTAGTGTTAAACATCTGATGCATTTGTTGCTTATGGTTTGGATGTTGGAATAGAAGACAAATTTCCCATGGTAAGTAACTTTGTTGTTGAAGGTTATTCCAAGTTACGGGATAGTTACTTGGATAACTTTGTCTTCTAAAGTTACTTCTCGGTTGAGGAGTTCTTGACCGAGGTTTGGGAACATTTGTTTGTCTAGGTGGAGGAGTTTTTGACCTAGCATCGGGTTTTACAAATCCAATCCCGGGGGTTGACAAAGGTTTATAAAAACTTTTGACCTCCGTTTTACTAGCAACAGGTATTTTAACATTGTTAACTACTATGTGACTTGGTTTAGGACTTAAGTTATTTTTCAGAATCGACCCTGTTCTGACCTTAGCACCAGACGGTACCACGGTACCACTAATTTTAGTGGTGCCGTCTTGATAGGATCTAAACACACGCCTTGTGTTAGATTGATACTTTGAGTGTATACTAACTAGCACGTGGAATTTACTAATTAATACTTAGAAGATATTGTATGTGATGTGTATGAAACAGTATGATGGAACAAGGATGTAAACAAAACAATGAGCTTCAATATATTAATACGAGTGATCTGAATATCACTAGGGTTTACAGAAACCTTGAAGCTATCAATAATACATACGACTCTCTTGTATTTTAAAAGACTTAACCTAGGACCTCCTTTTATAGCACAAGGAGTCCTTTACAAGATAACTATAACATGCATAATATTCGTATAAATCTAACTGTATAGAATATACACTAAATCTATTCTATAATTATCTTCACGCATCTTTATCTCTGTCTCAGCTCATAAGCAGTACAAAGTATTTGTACTGGTAGTACTAACTCAGTTAGTACTGCTAGTGTTAATCTCCAGCAGTTCAAACTTTTAGTCTGGCAGTACTAACTGTTGGTTTAATTCCTAACACGTCTGTACCTTTAACGGTGTCGTCCACTGTTTCGACAGAACTTGTGGGTTTGACAAATTTTACTTGTTTTGTTTTACTTGTCGAAGTTTCATTTGGATTAAAACCTAGACCCGCACCGGCATGCTCACTAAATCTTATGTTATCTAACATGTCATCTAGCGCTTTTGTTCCTTTTTCGAACTTAGTGATCCTTAACGCATTTTTCCTAAGTTCTACGTTTTCTAACTTAAGATTATGACATGACTCGCATCCAACATCACATTCTTTCTTTTTCTTAAGTTTGTTAACTTTTTCTTTTAGTTCTAAAATTTCCGCTTCGAGTTTATGCAAAGTTACTTTTAGTGTTTTGTTTCTATTTATGATTTTAGAACTTACTTCACATAATTTACTATATTCATCATATAGTATGTTGTCATCTATCGAAGAATTATTATCACTATAGTAAGAAGAATCAGATTGTACCTCATTTGAAGCTTGAGCCATAAGACATGTTTCGTCGTTGGGCTTCTCCTCTTCTTCCTCACCGCTATCGCTCCAAGAACCTCCTACGAATGCTCGTTGGTTCCTGGTTCTCGGTGGTTTAGGACATTCTCCGATGAGATGATTTGGATCTCCGCATCTAAAACATTTTCTATCATTCTTTCCTTTCTTGTCATCTCGGTTCTTTTGGAACGACTTCTTTTCATCACGAGGTTGTCTTACAAATCTACCTCTTCTCCTAAAGAACTTCTTAAAGTCTCTAACCGCTAACGCATACTCTTCGTCTTCACTATCGGAAGCCGAACTTTCCTCATCACTAGACTCCTTCTTGGCTTTTAGAGCTAGAGACCTTACTTTCTCTCCTTTGCCTCTAACTATATCGGAATCTTTCTTGATTATCATTTCATGAACTTTCAAGTTTCCTATGAGTTCATCAAGTGATAATGTCGCCAAGTTTTTTGATTCTTCAATGGCGGTGACCTTTGCTCTCCATTTGGGATGTAGAGCCCTAAGGAATTTCCTAACGTAGTTCTTGCTAGAGTAACCTTCATTAAGAGCTTTAAGACTAGTAATAGTGGTATTAAATCTAGCAAAAGCATTATCTATAGTTTCATCTTCCGGAATGGAAAATTGTTCATATTGTTGCACAAGAAGATCGATCTTGTTTTCTTTGACTTGACTATTACCTTGATGAGTGACTAACAAAGTTTTCCAGATTTCTTTTGCCGTGTTGCACATAAAAATTCTTTCAAATTCCTTTTTCGGCAAAGCATTGTAAATCATCATTTTAGCCTCATTGTTTTTGCCTAGTTTTCTTTTAAGATTATCACTTTGTTGATCATAAGGAATAATTTCATCCTTTTTAGTTACCGGATTCTTTTCAACAGGTTTAAAGTCACCCTCGGTAATAACATGCCAAAGATCAATATCTTTTGATTTCACATATGTTTCGAATCTTGTTTTCCAAAAGATAAAACAATCGGTTTCAAAAAGTGGTTGTCTTTGCATATATTTCCCTTCTTGATATTTGTCGAAATCCATTGATCGATCCAAGTTTTAAAATATAATATATTTTTAAAAATCTTGATTGACGTAGCTCTGATACCAATTGTGGAAAACTAGAAGGGGGGTTGAATAGTTTTACCGGTTTTTCGTTAATTATAAAAGTTTACTTGTGAAAAACTTTGATTCGATTATTTGTGAAACCAACCAACAACAATATGAATACTAAACTACACAACTAAGCATAAGCAATAAAAGTGAAGAGTAAGAGATGGAAAGATCAAACCGAGGCAAAAAGATTTATAGTGGTTCGGTAACAAAGCTCTTTGCCCTACTCCACTCCTCGAGTACCCAACTCGAGAGTTCTAAGCACTATGTCAACAAACTCCCTTCAGGCGGAGAAAACCGTAAAACGTCGCTTATCCCTATTTTCGACACTAAGCTAAATGTCGAATACTTCTCTAGCTAGTACCAATCTCACTCACGGTCCACTTTATCCTTACTTCTCACGCGATCTACATGATCCTCACTTATCACACGATTTACGCGATCCACACAATCTACTCTTAATCCACTTGATCAACACACTAACACACAAGCTACAAGAGATCTCCAAGATCTCAACAAGATCACAATGATCCACTCACACAATCTAAACAAAAGATGAACAACTTGATGTATGCCTAGATACAACAAGTATGTAACAAATGTTACAAGTGCACTACTCTAACACTACAACACCTTGTATCTTCTTGATACTTTATGTTCTTCTCTTGCACTAGTAGAGGAATGAAGGTGATCACTTGGTTGGATGAAAGGATCACTCTTAAACAAAAGAAAACTAACTAAATGATCAAAGGAAAGTGTATGTGATAGAGAGTTTGAACTCAGAAAGTTTTGTGTGAAAAAGGATGCCTAAAAACTATGGAATGGAGTGTATTTATAAGCAGTGAAACTTGTCCGTTACAAGGTTACGGTACTACTAAATGGCCGACAGTACCACTAAATTTAGTGGTACCGTGGTACCGTACCAAACAAGGACGCTCTAAAATTTGTTTTTAGTGGTGAAAATTTATTTGGGGAAGTTTGGAGCTGATTTGGGGGGGAAATAGCTGTTGGTGATTCTAAACTTATTTTTCAAATTAAACATTTCTTTTTAATTCAAAAATAATTTGTAAAATGTATTTTTGAAAAAATGTTTTGTCACATTAAAAATGTGAAGTTTGAAACACAAATTCACTTCTTTGATCATTTGTCAAGTTGTAAATTTGTTTGTTCTTACCTAGAGTGATTTACGTAGAAACGGGATATTTCGACTAAAAACTTGTTTACGTTAATTTTGACGTAACGTTTTTTTACATTTTGTTATCATCAAAACGTAAGGATATCGAAAAATAGAAATAACATTTTCAGACATTATTTGTATCAATAGAATGCAAGGCCATCTTTACACAAGACGAGGTTAACGAAGCCAAAACTATTTCTGACTTTAGTAATGAATTTTTTGGAGTTAACTACTTGCAGGAAAATGAAGGAAATAGTCCACTCAAAGGAATACCTTGCCAACTGCCTGAGAAGGGACCAAATCCGGGAAGATTTCTGCTGCCTTGTACCATCGTTAATTTTAATATATTTGCTTTAGCCAATCTTGGAGCAAGTGTTAATATGATGTCTTATTCGTTATTCAATAAATTAAATCTAACTAAACTTAAGGAAACAACAATGATGGTTGAAATGGCGAATATGACTAGAAAAGCACCTAGAGGTATAGTTGATAATGTATTGCTCCAAATTGGTAGATTCTTATTCCCTGCCGACTTTTTGGTTATTGACATGATTGAACATCAAAACAATAACATGATTCTTGGAAGGCCACTTTTGGCTACATCACACGCAAACATTAAGGCTTTTGAAAAACAAATTACCTTAGGAGTAGGAGGAGGGGATAGGATACATTTAATAATGATGGGTCTTTAAACTCAACCCCTGCATCTTCTGAGGAAGTTTGTATGCTTAGGGCATCTAAGGAAGAAGAATCTTTTGACCTACTAGGGATTGCCACGGATTTATTTTCTTATGATTCACCTTTGTGTTTAAAATATGATAATAGAAAGGCATCCGATTGTGATGAAAAAGAATAGGTAGTTATTGATCGATGGAGGGACATATTTGTTGAACCCAGCACAACAACCTTAATCAATCACTACTGCGAACCGGTGATGGTGGAAAATGGAGAGTCCATCCAGGCATGGCCGTCCTGCAACTCTTTTGAGAACCATTATAACGGAGGCAGATTAGGAAAACTAGATGATGATAAAAGAGCTCAAGTAGAATGGACTCATTTCCATGGAATAGAAAGACAATATATTGAGTTCGGGAATTTGTCTTTTCTTGATTGGTATAAAATTAGGTACGAAAATGCGGCTATCAACGAATGCGTCATTAGAAGATTCCAACGGGACTTCAAAATTATCATCTTGCCTTAGAACAAGAAAAGGAAGGTTTACTTAACGAATGCACATGAACAAGCTTTGTTATGGAAAAAAACCCTTAATGGAAATGTTTACTCAGCCGAAGCAGGGGAATGTTCCAAAGGTCCCCCTTTAAACGACCCTTCCAAAGAAGAGCAACATTTTAAGATTAAGGTTATTAATCAAGAAATGGAGCTTAGGGGGCGTGACTTTTCGTTCGATGATTGGTTAAGAAATCGGTTTGGCACTACGAAAATTGATAAAGGAGTGAAGATGAAAGTGTTCGTAGAATGGATGATCGACAGCTATTCAGATGGATCCGATACACCTAAAGGAGAAGATGATCCCTATGACCGAAGTTTTGAGAAATTTAAGTCGGAATTCGAAAGGGAAGTTTTGCAACTTCTGGATGAATATGGACTAGGAATAGGTAAAAAAGGGTACATGTTGCAAGATATTTGGGAAAAGTGCGAAAGAACTTTCCAAGAAAAACATACATTCTAGCATGAAAAAGAATTGGAAGAAAAGGAGATACATAGCTGTGAAATAGAAGGAATTCGGTATGAACCACCAGAAGTCAAGCTTGAAACGTTTAAAATACGAAAATATACAATTGAAGGAGTTGGAAGCTTCATATGCACTGAAAAAGTAAATGATAAGCAACTCCCAGTTAGTCGTATGAATGGAGAGAAATTTAAGAAGATGATCAGGGAGGAGATGAACACCGACTTTGGTATGGAGCCAACATAGGAGCGGCCTTGAGTCTAACTTAAATACTCGTTAATAAACAAAAGTGCTTTTTTGGGAGACAACCCGGATTATCCCTTTCTTTCATTTTCATTAGTATAGTTGGGTTTGGTTTGTTTTGTTATGACTTGTTGCAGGATTGGAGGAAGTAGGATGGCTTGGAAACGCACAATGGAGTCTTTCACTCCTAGAATTTATCTCAGAGAATTTCTACGGCGTAACCCTATGCTAAGGCTACGCCGTAACCATCGTCAGATATCTGCACTTTTGTCAGCTATTTACTTACGACGTAACTTAATTCATGAGTCTACGCCGTAACTTTCTCCTGTACCAGAAAAATTTTAATTTTTAAATAACATACATACCATAACCTTGTATTAGTTTTTAAATAAACTTTGTGGGTGTGTTCCATGTAAACCCTCACGAGACTTCACTCGTCCACTCGGGACACCAAGTGATTTAAAAGGCTTGTTGCATACGCTAAATGCAACCGTGATTCCTACGAAAGTGAGTTAGGATTTTGTTTTGTTTTTAGATCTATGCTTGTGGGTAGTGACGTGATTTTAGGGATTTGGAGTTTCTCATTAGGCGAAGCGAAGGCACGTTTTCTCAAACATGATCCTTCTATCATTTTCAAGAGCAAATTTCAAGGGAGTTCTCGTTCTAATTCTACTCTTCTCCTTTATTATTGCATTTTTTTTGGGTAAAAGGGAGTAATCTTCCACCCTGGTAAAATATATTAACCAAAAAACATTTAAAGTACAATGGAATGTGGCTGAAATGCCACATTAACCTGAAGCAGCCGCTTGAACATCCACTAGAACATTTATGACAGGCCATAAATGAACATCTAGCTACCAACAGCTAGAACAACCAAATAGAAACATAAGATGACATGCCAAACTTATGAAAAAAACTAAATAAAAGTTACTTCCTAGCACGACTTAGGAGCTTGAAATCATGAAATTGTCCCGGTAATTCATAGACCTGAGCTGCATAATCATCGGAAAAATAATCCTCAAGGTCATTATCTCCACCTGCTGATGAAAAGTAACTTCCCATAGGATTATCAGGCTCAAACACCTCATCTTCATCACTTTCCGAATCAACTATATCACCCACCTTAGAAAATGGGTTACCACTCTTAATTGCAGAAGAACTAAAAGATGGGACAGTAGAAGGTTTAGTAGCTTCAACCCCTTTAGAAGAAGAAGTATGTGGAGCGGAAGAAGAATTCGGTTTGGAAGCCGTATCCTGCACCTTCTCATTCAAATTGCTTACACGCTGATCATGCGATCCTTTAACCTCCTGAGATAACCCAAACACATCTTCCTCTGCCAAAGAGGCCAACACATCAAACGAATTAGAAGTTTTGGTTTTGACCTCCGCCACTGTACTCGACTTACCCGTGGTACCCTTACCCTGTTTACCATCATTAGCCTTACTAGCATTTCCAACATCCTCCGACTTCCCTTGCATATCTGACTTCCCACTATCAGCAGTAGAAGTAGAAGCTCCAATGTCTACTTTTTTAGCTTTAGCACGATAGACAAACTTAGGAGGAGGCTTAGTAAGACGAACACCAGAAATAGGATTAGTTTTAGCAGGTTGCTTACCCTTTTCACCCTTGCGATTAGCATCAATAAAACCTTCATGTGTGTCAATAGAAGAGTTCACCTCATTAACACGCTTAGAACATTGATCATTAGAATGACCAAACAATTTGCAAGCTTCACAATGGGGGGGTTGCCATTCGTACTCAACTTCTATGGTGTGATACGAGTTACCAGGTACATCAATTAATGGAATAGCAACCACCAATGATTTCAAAGGGGTCTGATCAGCCGATACTTCAATAAGGGCTCGAGCATAGGAGGTGCGACCCCATGAATCAAGGCACATATTAGATGTATAAGTGTCCAACATAATCGGCCTCCCAAGTTTAGTACCAATCAAACTGAGTCCCGTTTCAGTATAAGCAGCCAAAGGGATTTTATTAAGCTTCACCCAAACAGGAATCTTCGTAATATCATCCTTCTTCATGGTTACAGTAGGAGTCCAAGTGTTCAAAATCAAAGGGATAGTTCGGATAAACCAAGGACCGAATGGTCATTCAACATAACCTTCATAATACCATATTTGGCCCATGTATTCTTCACATAATTTTCAACTATAGGGAAGGCCAAACGCTTCCCTAGAAAATACCCAAATAAAGTATTTTGTACATTGCATGTTTACGTACAGGAGTAGAATTATACTTGAACTTTATCTTGCCCATTTTTCTAGTTTATTTTGAAACAATTATGCCATTTTTAAAAAAATTTGACATATTTTTCTTAACCTAACTAGAATAGACCTTAGCCGAGCGCACTATAACCTTTGATTTCCTTGGTGAGATTTAGCCTTTCCGTTTCCCGATATTACTCAAATCCACTAAATATTGAGTGTGCCGGTAGTTTGTAAACTTTAGAACTTGGCTTTTACATCATTTCGAGACCATAGACGAGTAATGTGTCAAGTTAGCTTGATACATTTGGGAGGAACATTTTGAGAAGGCAATGTTTAGGATTTACACCAAATAGCCCATATGTGTTTAATTGTGTGCGTTTATCGATTAGTCACCTCGACTCTTCGACCCCTGTGATAAACCCTTTTGTTGCACTCACCTTTAGTGCAAGATACCCGTAGTTACACGCTTTTGAGCCATTCTTTTCGTTTCTTCACCCATATAATGTATTGTTTCGTTACACCTATTCGCCTTAGCCTACCGTGTAGTCTTAGTTTATGATTGGGAAGTCACTGTTTGCTCGAGTTTAAGGTTTGGGTAGAGAGACTTGGGAATTACGCCTACGTTGAAGACATAAATTTGAAGATCATTGAAGACCCCCCATATTCCTCATATATGATTCATTTCAAGTGGGGGGATGATTTATTTGTATATATTAGTTATGAAAAAAAAAGTAGTTTTTATTTATTTGTTGTATAAAGGATAGTGCAAGTATCATTAGCACTTGTATTGGAACTTATTGGACTAGAATCGAGGAACCTAACTCGATCACATTTGATTGATGATCAAAGTCGGTGGTTTATCTACATCAGCTAGTTGTTGAAGACCAAGTTAGTGTGCACCTCGCCATATGACATCTACATTGGCACACTAACTTATTACATCATGATCCGGTTTTTGTGTCTTGAAGCTTGGACTTTGGATAAACGGTGGGCGGTGACAACTTGGTTATAGGCTAAGACTATCAGTTTGTTATTTTTATTTTTCACCATTTATGTGCATCCCATGTCTTATCCTACCCTTTAGTTATGAATCAAGCTTAGGTGAGGGAGTGAGCAGTCATTGGTGTCTTGGCCATGGATTTGGTCATGTATCGATGGTCTTTGTCGCCTTCGCCATAGCATGTTAGTAATAACAAATCACCCCTAGCCTTATATATTTATTCACCCAACTTTGCTTTTAAGGATTGTTTTGACCTTAGCTCCAGTGGTGGAGATTTGTGTAACTGCCAAGCCTATAATAGAATACATGCTACGACCGTGCAATGAGTGACCACCCCAAAATTGACACTTAGAATAGAGAGAGTATAAGTGTTTTGTTCCCATTTCGTGAGGTGCTCGGCTTTGATAAATTCTAGCATAGGAAGTTTTTAAATTCATATTTTCCAAGTCTTTTGGGAGATATCTTTTTGAGAATGATTCTAATAAGGTCTACTTGAGGGCAAGTATAGTTCAAGTGGGGGGATATTTGATAACATCAAATTGTCCTGATATTTTAGTGTCAATTTCCCCCTATAATGCTCATCATTTGTATCATTTTACTTGAATATACCCTCGTATTCGTTAATATTTCATTTTCAGGTTATTAATGAGCATAGGAACGAAGAGACGCGGATTTGGAAGGTTATTAATGCAAATACACAAGAGTATGATAACCATACAAGAGTTACGGTGTAAATCCCTACTTTACTTACGCCGTAACTAGGATTAACACTAGAAGACCAAAGTCAACGCATATCAAGGTTACGGCGTAACTCCAACATAAGTTATGCCATATATACATTTCCAAGACTTAGAAGAATTTCGTGGTCCAAGAAGTTACGACGTAACCATTTGCATGGTTACGGCGTAAAAATGTTAACGAGAGTTCTACATTCGTAACCTATCTTTAGGTTACGCCGTAGCCTCATCACTGAGGATAAGATCGTCCTAGATTCAAAGGTTACGGCGTAACTAACCCTAGAGGTTACGCCGTAACTTAGTCGAGGCTTTAAATACAAGCCCTATGATGAGTGCCTAAATACTCATCATTTTACGCCCATTTTTGATACATAAAATACTGAAAACAGCCAAATATACCAAATAATACTGAAAACAATATCCTTGGATGGTGTTTTTATGTATTTCAGGTACAAAGAATTGAAAACAGAACAAAAACGGGCATTTTCAGATCGACTCGACAACACTTGTGCATCTGATCAAATCAAGACGGAGTCAAAGTCAACCCCGGGATGTAGCATTGGATTGAGCTTGGAAAAACGAACCCAAAACCAAAAATCACATTTCACTATTAAACCCTAATTTACCTAAACTAATTACCTAAACCTTGGTCGATATTGGAGGTGGTAATTTGGAAGTTAGGGTGTGGGAAAACCCTAGTGGTCGTCTATGGCAGTTCGTATTTGCTTTGGGTTAATCGCTAATCCTCTTGTTCTCTTGAGGGTGCTGAAGTCGCAAAGAATCTTTCCATAGTGATTATATGTCCTCATTACTGGTCATCTTGCGACTTGTGTGATGATTGGTTTTATTGGAAGTAGGGTTATGCTTCGATTTGCATATCCTTGATTGTTCAAACAGGTCCAAACGCTTTGTGATGTTGCTGTTTATTTTTGTTGGATTTGGAGCTGTTCATTACAACTGGAAGTTAGGTTTCACCCTATTTGGTGGCCATTCATGCATAGTACCAGACCTGATAGCGTTAGTTCTATCAGACTTGGTGGTGATGCTGTCAATATGGTCATTATGATGCTGGAAGTTAGGGTCGTTTAACCCTATTGATCGTGATCCTATTGGAAGGTTTGGTGGTGCTGTTTTTTGGTCTATTTTTCCCATTACGTGATCATGTATCCGCTTATATGCATGCTAGTAACCTGGTTTACCACTCATGCGATCATGTTGCGGATTTGGCTCTTGTGGAATATTCGTCTGCTGGTAGTTAATGTTTTAACCATGTTTATGGTCGGTGAGTATTATTTGACCTGAATGGGGTTAATTGCTGCAGTTGATGTTTGGAACGCATAGGTATACAATGCTCCTAATTGATCATGTTTACGTTTGTGGAGATTTTTCCATTTCAAGTATACAAAGATTGCGTTTGGTTGTAAGTTGCGGGGTGTATACTGCATTTGAACTCGGCTGTTCATGGCTGTTTTCGTTATGGCCAACAATGAGACTCTAGATTTTGTTTTTTCTCCATCATTCTGATTATATGGCGACATATTGCTTGTTGCTTGGAGATTGGTTTCAAGGTTTCGTTGTTTAGTTGGAAGTTAGGGTTGCTTGTAACCCTATGCTCATGTTTTGGAGTAGAAGTTGGTGGTGCACTCGATGGTTATACAATGAAGATTACTGAAGAAAGAGTCGTTCACCATGGATATGGTTCTTGGAACCTTTTTTTATTACATTTAGATTGTCTTTTAAATGTAATAGTTACGTAGCTTTTTTAGCTTGTTATGACTGTAAGTTGCACATGTAGGTGCATTTTTGTCGCCCTGATCTGGCAGAGATGAGGGATTCACCCTCATCCTTTGTACTTCAACGTTTTTTGGTGTAATGAATTTTACCAAGGTGCAGGATTACTCCCCTTTACTCAAAAAAAAATTACCTAAACCTAATCCTAAACTAAATACCAAAAAAAATAAACAAACCAAACCCTTTTATTAATCCCAAACCCGGCCCAATCCAAACCAGATCCAAACCGACCCACCCTTTTTAATATTACCCAGGGTCAAACGAGTAAAAACCGGGTCAAACCTTCCCTCTCCCCCACTTGCCCGCCAAAAGCCTCACCCTCCCAACACCATCATCACCTCCTCCTGCTACAAGCCACCCTACTTTGCCCCCTCCAAAACACTCCAGTCCAAACTTCATCAAGTGATACCAAACCCATCACAGGCAGCCCATTGCCACGCTGGCAATCCACAACTCATTTTGGCGCCAAAATTTTTATAAAGGGCTGTGATGATCTTTTGATCAAACCAATGGCTGGGATTTGCTCAGAGAAAGCACAAAGTTGTTTTGAAGCTGTTTTAACACACAAAACAAGCACAAATAGAGAAGACCCAAGTTTTATTCCTTAGTATAAATAGGATACGTATGTAGCCTTCATGGCAAGTAGTTTTTAGTTTTAGTTTTAATTTAATTCAGTTTTAATTTAAGTTTCCTTTGTAATTTTAAGTTTGTACCCAGTTTTTTTTAAGTAATAAAAGTTTTCCCGGTTTCACTCTTTATTTCCTGTCTTGCTCTTTTAATTCGTTACAAGCTTTTGCTTATTGAAATGTTAAACTAAATGTAAGTTTCACATTTAAAGTTAATTATAATCTTTCTCAGTCATCAAAAACAAAAAAATAAAAAAATAGAGAAAAATCATAAAAATCAGTTTTTACCTATGCATTTGTGGAAAGCAATGGAAGTTGCCTGCAATGGAGGGGCAAGATGGACTTTGTTTACAAGCTAGGAGCTTGTAGCTGCCAATTTGGAGCCCTTGTTTAGCTAGGGTCTCAAGTGAGCAATTTCTAAATTTTTATATTTTTTTTGGATTTTACTGTAGCATAGCCTAATTATTGCTTATTTCAGCTTATTTATGCTTATTAGTGTTAATGTAGGCCTTTTATGTTTATTTGGTAGTTTAGATATCTTTAGTTTAGAATTTGATAGTTTAACTGTCTTAAATAGCCTTTAAATGCTTATCTTATATTGCTTATTTAAACTGCTTATTTAGTATTGAAACATGCTTTTTAAGCTGTTTTAGACTTAGTATAAGCTCTGTGTTCAAAAGTTTTGCTTTAAAACAGCTTTTCATAAGCATAAGTTTAGACAGACAGCTTTTTAAGGGGTGTTTGGGATAAGGGCATTTCTAGGGTCTAAATTAGTTTTGAATACTTTTTGAAATTCAAGTAGTTATAATCTGTTAGTATAAGTAGTTTTAAGGTAGTTATAATCATTTTCAAGTAGTCATATAGGATTTGCTCAAGTGTTTCAAGTTTCCAAGTTTTTAACAGGTTAGTTATAATTTTATAGAAAAATCTAGTTTAGGTTAGTTTAGTTGATAAAACTTACTCAAAATAGGTTAGTATAGTTGTTAGAAATCTGGTATTGTACCTTTGTTAGTCAAAATCCAAAAATCTCACCCATTTTCAAAGTCTGCAACAATAACAAAAGTGTCCAAATCAGTTTTGTTTTTTATTTGTAATTTGTTCATGTTAAGCTGTTATGAACCTGAAATTTGGCACTCAAGTTGTTTAGTTGCTAATCTACTAGCTTATATTTTTCTTTTATTTTTCTTAATTTTTATTCAAAGCTTTTTATAAGCTCAAAATAGCTTGCTTAGAACCTGTGTGCCCTGCACCACAGATTCATTTTTCAAACTAACTTTTATTTTTGATTTTTAATTTTCTTATTTCTTGTTCAAATTTTCTAAAACTTTGCAGGATTAAAGATTTGTTGCTAATTTAATTGAATTGCATTTTTCAAAATATTATTTTCAGCTTTTGCATAGCTTTTCATAAGCATGAAACAGCCCTTAGGGTCTGTTTGGCTGCAGCTTCCATTTTGCTTATTTTTTTTAGTTTTAGTGCTTATTTGCTTTTTAAGCTAGCTTAATTTAGTTTAGAAATGCTTATTTATGTTAGTTAAAGTAATTAGAGCTTATTTGTTCCAAGTTCTAGCTTATTTTAAAGCTCTTGTGTGCTACAGTAAACCTGCAACCAAAACTCATTTGTCCAATTCAGCTTGTATTTTTTATTTTTAATAAGCTCAAAATAAGCTCTTAGAATCTAAACTTTGGAATGCATGCTATTTGGTTGCTGTTTTAGTTGTCTTACATTTTTATAATTTTTTATTTTAGCTTTTGAATAGCTTTTTGATAGCTTAAAGTAGCCCCTTTAGGGTGTTTGGATATAAGTGTTTTGATTTAGCTTATTTTCTTTCATTTTGCTTATTTGTTGTTGTAACTGCTTAATATCAGCTGTAAATGATTATTTTGGTTAGATTTTGTAGCTTGTAGCTTATTTGAAGCTTATTTGAGCTTATTTGGCCCCACAGTGAAAGCCTTTTGTTTTCTTAAGTTTTCATCACTGTTAAGCAAATACAGCTTTTTATAGCTTATTCTTGAGTTTTAAAAATTTTGCCTTTTTAAAAGATGCTTATTTTCTGCTTATTAACAACTTTGCTTTAGAAAGTTTTTCAAAAAAAATAAAAAGGGGAAGCTAGGAGGTCAAGGGTGAGCAGGGCTCGAACCCGAGATCTCACCAGCCTCAACCCTTCTAACACACACACAAACACCAGCTGCCCTTGGGTCTTTTCTGGTTAAGACCTACACAATCAAATACTTAACCCTTGTTTTTTTGGTCTAGCTTAAAACAGCTTTTTACGTAATATCAGCTTATACGAATAAGCTGTTAAGTCCGTTTTATTTTTCTTCCATTCTGCTTACCTTTAAGCAGTTTTGTAAAAAAATTCAGATTTTTATTTTATCGTTTAGTATTTTTTATAATTTAATTAGTTTTAAACTGTTTTTAATTCATAATAAAAAATATAAAAGTCAAAAAAATATAATTCTTTTTTTTTAATTTTCTTTTATCATTTAGGACTTAGGAAAAATAAATTTGAACTTGTAGGATTAATTTTTAAGAATTTTGGTTTTCCGGGCTCGTTTCTAAGTCCTGTTTTGCGTTTTCAGCGTAAATTGTCTTTTGCTTTATTTTCTTTGCACATTTCCTTTCCAATACTTCATTAGAGTAATAAAAACACAAAAAAATCCAAATCCACTCTTCAAGCACTTTAATCCCGAGCCTTACACGAAATCCTCGATTCACACCTCGTTGGGGAAACGACCCGGGGGATCACTTGCCCGGTATCTTATATAACATAACCCTTCTAGGGTTTGGCTTTGCGATCGCTACAAGTAAACCCTTGATAGGGTTTTGTTCGATACCTGCCGGTTCTATCAGAGGTTTGTCGTTGTTAGTGGGTTTGGAGAGAGTTGTAAGTCAAGTTCTTAGGGATCTTGTTCAAAACCCTAACCATCATAGACCTGTATTCATCTACTTATTATGTGGTTTATGATCGGATTCTGGGATTAAGGTTTTCTAAACCTCTTTGGCTCGCTCATGGGAGGTTTGGTTTTCTTAATCCATTATTACGTTAGTGGCTGGTCTAGACATTCTTTTGTTTAACATATTTGGTTTTTAATCAGACCTGGTTTCTTATGCGACCTGCTACTGTTGCCGTGGAAGTTAGGGTTTATGGGAACCCTATTGGTCGTTTGTTTGCTTCTGGGTTTATGCGGGGAAGTCTTTCTGCTATTACAGACCTGGTGGTATTCATGGGATGTTCACGTATTACCAGTGCATGTTGGTTTGTTCGTGAGTATTGGAAGTCTGGGGTCTGGTTTATACATGCGCATTGCTGCTGTCCATGTTGATTATTCAGAACCTCGTTATGATGCTGGAAGTTAGGGTCGGTGACCCTATTATTATTTTCTTGATCTATATTGCTCATATTTCACTCCTATTTAGGTTATTATTGTTTGAGAACAAATAATAGCAGTTGCAATGGATCGGGATTTGATTGGTATGGTTTGAAGTGTCGTTCTATGAGCTGCAAATCATATTATGGACGTCAAGTTTGGGGGTATACTTGTTCAAAAACCTCTATTTTTTTGGGGTGAATATGGACCTTTAGCCATTGGTCGAGGTGGTAGGGCAGATTCATCTTTGTCGAAGAGTTGTGTGTTTGATTATGGACCTTTTGCCATCCGTAGTGTTGGTAGGGCAGGTTAGAGATGCGGCTTTAGACTTGTTTGCTGCTATTGCAGCTGGGAAGTTGGTGGTGCACTCGAGGTCATGCAATGTAGAACATTGAAGACAGAGTTGCGCACTATGGAAGTGGTTCTATGAACCTTGTCGTCTTACATTTAGATTGTTTGTTTAAATGTAATCATTTTCTATTATGTTGTTAGCAGTTTAGTATTTGTTGCTGCATTTAGCAGTTGTATGTTGCTTTGTTACATTTGTAGAGTCAAATCGCCTATGTAACGGGCTGAGGACATGGGATTCACCTATGTCAATTGTACTTCAATGTTTTTTGGATATATTTACCAGGGTTTTAAGGCCCTTTTACCCAAAAAAAACATATCAGTGGGTTTTGCAAGTTGGCCTTTTTCCTAAAGGACTGATTCGTCAGTTCCCGCGTGTATCGCATATCTGATATTTCTACACGCGTACTCTCAGTACGCATCAAGTTTTTGGCGCCGCTGCCGAGGAGGTTGTGTTGCGACAATATCGTTAAGGTTTAAACGATTAGTGACTTGGAGATCCTTCGTCGTGAAGTTATCGCTTTCATAAAATTATAAAAAACAAAAATATTTTTCTTTTTCTTTGTATATATATATATATCAGATTAAAAATACAAAAAGATTTTTCGTTTTCTTGTGTTTAATAAAAGATAAAATACATCATCAATATAATACTCATCAACTTTGGGTATTATCATAATAAGTTCCCAAACTAAAGATCAAAACTTGCCTTTGTATCACTTGCGAATATCGGCTCACCTTTAATTGAGAAGCAAACTATAAGAGAGGTTTAAGGAGGATTGACATTAAATTGTCGAACCGAAAGGGACGGGTTTTTAAGTGGCATTTATTGCCCACCTTTGTTCCTCCGCCACTTTGTGCATTTTTCTTTTAGAGAGCTACCTTACGCTTGTTGATTATTGGTTTAAGTTCCTTGTTTTTTGATTCTGTCTAGTTTTAATTGAGTTGTTTTAGAAAAACCCAAAAATATTTTATTTTTTCTTCTTTATCCTCTTAAAACATTTAATTATATCTTCTTTTCCCTCTTTAATGTTTAATTCTTATGGCGTATTCTCAAAGTTTTTCTGACTACCCTCCACAGCCCTAGATGTCTTCGTTCGATCAATTTTATTGTTGTGGGTGTGGAGATCCGTTAGGAGATGGTTCACTTTGTGAGTGATGTTTTTACAAAGAATGTGGGTTTACCCATGGACTTTGTATGTGTTGCACTTCTGAAATCGGAAATACACTCACTTATCCAAATTTTGAAAACGATTTCAGCCACCCTCCTCAAAATTCATTTGAGAAAGAACCGTGCTATCAAAATTTCAATGATACATCGTTTCAAAATGCACCGAATGTTTCTTGTGCAAATTGTGGGGGTCCTCATAATGATTATCAATGTCAACCGTGGAATCAAGAACCTAATCCTTGTTACAATACTTCCGGTTTTGACAATTTCCAACCCCCACAGTATTCCGTCATTCATCAAAATCCTCATGAAAAATCTATGGGAGAATTACTAGCCGAAGAACGAGCAGCTCGCAACGAAAAATCTCTTGCTGAATTATTAGCGAGAGAGCAAGCTGCTAAAAGACGTTCCCAATTTCTCAAGGCTGCCATTCTCGATGAAGATGATGAGTATACTATTCAAATGAAGGAATATTATGAGAATTCGTCAGCTGCAATCACTCCCGTCCAGAAAAGACAGGAAGACAAGAGTATTACAGAATTGCTAGCAGAAGAGCAAATGGAACGTATAAAAGCCATTTATGCTAGCAACAATGATGAGGAGGACGACGAGGAGAGTGTTATTCCTTTGAACGATATTATTTCTCAACTCCCTCAGTCTATTGCAATCACATCCATCTTACCGATAATGGATCCCGAGGACTCTCTCATTATGGGGGATGAGCATCTTAGCACTATTCCTGAAAAGGAATCGGACGAATTCATCAAGTCTAGTGTTGAGAACCTTTTCCCAACCCCAAGTGAGTCTGAGGATATATCCTACAGTGAATGTGATTGGTCTTATTGTGATGATTATCCTCTTGACATTTCTGAGGATACTTCCGGGATTTTCTCTAAACTTCTTTTCAATTCCAAAGGTGATTTTTCTCTAGTGCTTAGAACCTGTGTGCCCTGCACCACATGTTCATTTTTCAAACTAACTTTTATTTTTGATTTTTAATTTTCTTATTTCTTGTTCAAATTTTCTAAAACTTTGCAGGATTAAAGATTTGTTGCTAATTTAATTGAATTACATTTTTCAAAATTTTATTTTCAGCTTTTGCATAGCTTTTCATAAGCTTGAAACAGCCCTTAGGGTCTGTTTGGCTGCAGTTTCCATTTTGCTTATTTTTTTTAGTTATAGTGCTTATTTGCTTTTTAAGCTAGCTTAATTTAGTTTAGAAATGCTTATTTATGTTAGTTAAAGTAATTAGAGCTTATTTGTTCCAAGTTCTAGCTTATTTTAAAGCTCTTGTGTGCTACAGTAAACCTGCAACCCAAACTCATTTGTCCAATTCAGCTTGTATTTTTGATTTTTAATAAGCTCAAAATAAGCTCTTAGAATCTGAACTTTGGAATGCATGCAATTTGGTTGTTGTTTTAGTTGTCTTACATTTTTATAATTTTTTATTTTAGCTTTTGAATAGCCTTTTGATAGCTTAATGTAGCCCCTTTAGGCTGTTTGGATATAAGTGTTTTGATTTAGCTTATTTTATTTCATTTTGCTTATTTGTTGTTGTAACTGCTTAATATCAGCTGTAAATGATTATTTAGGTTAGATTTTGTAGCTTGTAGCTTATTTGAAGCTTATTTGAGCTTATTTGGCCCCACAGTGAAAGCCTTTTGTTTTCTTAAGTTTTCATCACTGTTAAGCAAATACAGCTTTTTATAGCTTATTCTTGAGTTTTAAAAATTTTGCCTTTTTTAAAGATGCTTATTTTCTGCTTATTAACAACTTTGCTTTAGAAAGTTTTTCAAAAAAAATAAAAAGGGGAAGCTAGGAGGTCAAGGGTGAGCAGGGCTCGAACCCGAGACCTCACCAGCCTCAATCCTTCTAACACACACACAAACACCAGCTGCCCTTGGGTCTTTTCTGGTTAAGACCTACACAATCAAATACTTAACCCTTGTTTTTTTGGTCTAGCTTAAAACTGCTTTTTGCTTAATATCAGCTTATACGAATAAGCTGTTAAGTCCGTTTTTTTTTCCATTCTGCTTACCTTTAAGCAGTTTTGTAAAAAAATTCAGATTTTTATTTTATCGTTTAGTATTTTTTATAATTTAATTAGTTTTAAAATGTTTTTAATTCATAATAAAAAATATAAAAGTCAAAAAAATATAATTCTTTTTTTTTAATTTTCTTTTATCATTTAGGACTTAGGAAAAATAAATTTGAACTTGTAGGATTAATTTTTAAGAATTTTGGTTTTCCGGGCTCGTTTCTAAGTCCCGTTTTGCGTTTTCACCGTAAATTGTCTTTTGCTTTATTTTCTTTGCACATTTCCTTTCCAATACTTCATTAGAGTAATAAAAACACAAAAAAATCCAAATCCACTCTTCAAGCACTTTAATCCCGAGCCTTACACGAAATCCTCGATTCACACCTCGTTGGGGAAACGACCCGGGTGATCATTTGCCCGGTATCTTATATAACGTATCCGTGGGTTTTGCAAGTTGGCCTTTTTCCTAAAGGGCTGATTCGTCAGTTCCCGCGTGTATCGCGTATCTGATATTTCTACACGCGTACTCTCAGTACGCATCAAGTTTTTGGCGCCGCTGCCGGGGAGGTTGTGTTGCGCCAATATCGTTAAGGTTTAAACGATTAGTGACTTGGAGATCCTTCGTCGTGAAGTTATCGCTTTCATAAAATTATAAAAAACAAAAATATTTTTCTTTTTCTTTGTATATATATATATATCAGATTAAAAATACAAAAAGATTTTTCGTTTTCTTGTGTTTAATAAAAGATAAAATACATCATCAATATAATACTCATCAACTTTGGGTATTATCATAATAAGTTCCCAAACTAAAGATCAAAACTTGCCTTTGTATCACTTGCGAATATCGGCTCACCTTTAATTGAGAAGCAAACTATAAGAGAGGTTTAAGGAGGATTGACATTAAATTGTCGAACCGAAAGGGACGGGTTTTTAAGTGGCATGTATTGCCCACCTTTGTTCCTCCGCCACTTTGTGCGTTTTTCTTTTAGAGAGCTACCGTACGCTTGTTGATTATTGGTTTAAGTTCCTTGTTTTTTGATTCGGTCTAGTTTAATTGAGTTGTTTTTCGAAAAACCCAAAAATATTTTCTTTTTTCTTCTTTATCCTCTTAAAACGTTTAATTATATCTTCTTTTCCCTCTTTAATGTTTAATTCTTATGGCGTATTCTCAAAGTTTTTCTGACTACCCTCCACAGCCCTAGATGTCTTCGTTCGATCAATTTTATTGTTGTGGGTGTGGAGATCCGTTAGGAGATGGTTCACTTTGTGAGTGATGTTTTTACAAAGAATGTGGGTTTACCCATGGACTTTGTATGTGTTGCACTTCTGAAATCGGAAATACACTCACTTATCCAAATTTTGAAAACGATTTCAGCCACCCTCCTCAAAATTCATTTGAGAAAGAACCGTGCTATCAAAATTTCAATGATACATCGTTTCAAAATGCACCGAATGTTTCTTGTGCAAATTGTGGGGGTCCTCATAATGATTATCAATGTCAACCGTGGAATCAAGAACCTAATCCTTGTTACAATACTTCCGGTTTTGACAATTTCCAACCCCCACAGTATTCCGTCATTCATCAAAATCCTCATGAAAAATCTATGGGAGAATTACTAGCCGAAGAACGAGCAGCTCGCAACGAAAAATCTCTTGCTGAATTATTAGCGAGAGAGCAAGCTGCTAAAAGACGTTCCCAATTTCTCAAGGCTGCCATTCTCGATGAAGATGATAAGTATACTATTCAAATGAAGGAATATTATGAGAATTCATCAGCTACAATCACTCCCGTCCAGAAAAGACAGGAAGACAAGAGTATTGCAGAATTGCTAGCAGAAGAGCAAATGGAACGTATAAAAGCCATTTATGCTAGCAACAATGATGAGGAGGACGACGAGGAGAGTGTTATTCCTTTGAACGATATTATTTCTCAACTCCCTCAGTCTATTGCAATCACATCCATCTTACCGATAATGGATCCCGAGAACTCTCTCATTATGGGGGATGAGCATCTTAGCACTATTCCTGAAAAGGAATCGGACGAATTCATCAAGTCTAGTGTTGAGAACCTTTTCCCAACCCCAAGTGAGTCTGAGGATATATCCTACAGTGAATGTGATTGGTCTTATTGTGATGATTATCCTCTTGACATTTCTGAGGATACTTCCGGGATTTTCTCTAAACCTCTTTTCAATTCCAAAGATGATTTTTCCTCTAGTGATGACGAATCACTTTCGGATGAGGACGTTATGAATGAAAGTATCAAAGTCTATTCGAACTCTCTTTTTGAATTTGATGACGAGTACTTTTCTAGCAACGTAAATCCTCTTTTTGATGAAGTGTTAGAGAACGATGAGGTCAAGGACTCTATTGTTTCTGAACTTGATGTTACGATCTCAATTCTTAATCCCGAGATTCAAAAGGACATTCTTTCTCCGACATATGTGACAATTCCCTTTGAGGATCGCCATTATATTGACTTCACATATGTCGTTCGAATTTTTCTACCTTTCTTCACCTACCAGGTGACTTGTCCTTTCCTTCTCTCCTTTGGGAGTGAAGACACCATTTTTGACCCCGGCATCTCCAGTTATCAATCTTTTAAGCCGGATGTATCTCATCGGTGTGGAACTTTCAAGAACTTCAATGTTTATCCAAACATCTTGAATGAAAGTCCGATGGAGATTTTCTCTTCCACTTGCTTCCCCATGGTCGAGTCAAGCTAGTGACTCGGTTAACAAAAACATTAGCATTTCATGGGTGACAACCCATGTTTCTGTCTTCTTTCTATTTTCTAACACTAAGTGTGGGGGAATTCCCCCACTGTGCTTTGCTTTTGTGTGTTGTTTGCTCTTATTTTCAGGTTTCCCTTAGTTCGTGATGATTGAAGCGCCTGCTTTCAATTCAGCCGCTCAATATCCGATCTTTTTGCTAACGATTATCTAGGAATATATTTTTAATCCTTTTTGTGAAAAAAGAATTATTTTTCACACTTGGTTAGTGGTATTACCTTTTTACGTTCTAAGCGTCGGCATAATAGCCGGTACTTTGAATATTGAGGGCAATATTCAATTCTAAGTGTGGGGGGGAATTCTAGCGAATTTGATCACATTTTGACCAAAATTTTTAAATTTTTTCGTTTTTAAATAAGAAATTGCATGAAAAAGAAGTGCTTTGCACAATAAAAAGAAGTGTTTAGTCTTGATTAGGTTAGAACAAGGGGAATCCCGACTCTGCCAGAGTATTGATCTGGCTGCTTCCTTAACGATTAGACTAAGGTTTTACGAACTGTGCAAATGAAAATGCTAAGGTTTTACGAACTGTGCAAATATAAGTAATCTATGGCTTTTCCTCCCAGAAGCTCTTAATCTGACCTAAAATACATGCTGTTTTCAAACTTTTGAACGTTAAAATCGTTTTGTTGAAGGATGACAAAAAATCTTCCCCGAAGTTCTCTCTAAGAGGCGACAAAAAAAACCCTCCAATTCCAATTCGTTTTTTCTATAATCTCTTTCAAATCCTTGTTTTCTTTCATTAATCTGTTAGGGTTATTGATTATAATTCGTTCTAATCACTTTCTTGATCAGATTCGTGGAATTAAACGTACAGGTTCTTGGAGTGATTTGGTTAAATCGTTTTTTAGGGTTTTTTGTTGCCGCCTATTATCCTCCTTTTTCAATCAGATCTTATCCTTCTTGAAGTCGGTTTTTTGGGTGCCTTTATATCCTAGTCGGTTTAGGGTATTCAAAAATCGATTCTATAATTGTAGTTTTGATTGAAATCGTTATTCAGATCTGCTATTCTTTAAAGTCGGTTATTGGTTACCTTATTATTAGGGTTTTCTATTTGGTCGACTTCTTATATATTGGATTGATTTGCTGCTGTTGCTGCGCTTTGTTTTTCATTCCATTTGATTCCCTTTAATTAGGGTTTCGATTTCTGGTTATAGGCACAATCAGTTGCTAGTGTATTGGTTCGTTATTGCTGAACAAACTCAGCTTGGTTTGTTTGTTTCTGATCTGCTGGTAACCTCTTTAAGGTTTTGGGTTATACGAGTGCGCTTTGTTGCTGCTATTAGTTTAATTGTACGTGGGTTTAGAGAGTGTTATGGAATCAGGTTTTCTGAATGTTAAACAGCCATCTAAGGCTACGGGGTTGGCTGCTAAGATTGGTAATATCGATGGCAAGGTTATTACTAATGCAAGTATGCCATTGAAATCTATATTGAAAAGTGCAGGTTTGGATGGAAAAACGGGCAGTTTTGCTCTTCCTAGTGATCATGGTCCCGTTGTTTATGATCCGAGTGGTGCTATACAACAAGGGGTAAGTTTGGCTAGTTCTAAATCTGATTTTCCTAAGTCTAATAATGTTGTAGCATCTGATTCTTTGGGGGCTGCAATTGTTGATACGTCTAAGGATAATGGTGATAGGCTAGTTGATGGGGGTAATATTGAAGGTTCTTGTGACCCTAATGTACCTAGTGATTCACATTCTGGTGGTATTGATAAGGCTACTAGGTCGGGGTCAAGAGTGTTTATTCCAATGGCCGTTGTTGATGATATGTGCTCAAAATTTACTAATTCATTATATGGTTATTTCATTGGTCAAAGAATTGCGTTTCCTATTGTGGAAGATTATGTCAAGCATGCTTGGGCAAGGTTCGGTTTTGAACATGTTATATTGCGGAATGGTTTCTTCTGTTTCAAATTCTCATCACTTGAAGGTATGAATAAAGTTCTTAATGGTGGTCCTTGGTTTATTAGATCAACGCCTTTGTTCCTACATGTTTGGGTGCCTAATATGAGACTTGAGAAGGAGAAGATTACTAAGGTACCGGTTTGGGTACGTATCCATAATATACCATCCGTTGTATACTCTAAAACCGGTGTAAGTTTGATTGCAAAACAGTTGGGGCGGATAATTCGGTTTGATGCGGGTACTAATGATATGTGTAAGAATCCTTGGGGACGTTATTCATATGCACGGGTACTTATTGAATTATCGGCTGATGTGGATGTTTTGGAATCAATTGAGGTTGAAATTCCTTTACCTAAGGGTAAGGGTCATTACATGGAGGTTCTTGATGTTGAGTATGAATGGTGGCCATCTTGGTGTTCTAAGTGTGTTTGTTTCAATCATGATGATGATGTGTGTCCTCTTAGGCGTAAGCGGGTTACTAAGGAGTCGACTCAACAAGATGGTAAGGTTCACTCTACAAAGGCTGGTCATGCTAGTGATAAGGGTAAGAAAGGGGCTTGGGGGGTTTCAACTAAGCCAAAACTTTCGTACCAACCTGTTTCTAAACCGGCTACCAAGAAGAAGAATAGAGGTACACAACCTAATGCGGGGGCTGTTAAGCCTACTAATGGTGATTCTAATTCCAATGGTACATCTAATGATGCTTTGAAGAGTGATTTTGGGGCTGCTACTGTTGAGGATTGTGGACATACTCAACTTGAGCAGCCGGAACATGTGGATGCTCATGCTTCTTTTGAGGGTGTGGAATCCGTGGGGATAAGTGGTGTTAGTGTGGTTCCATTGCATAGCACTACTGATGGTTTGTGGGAGCATGGTTCTCACAATGATGGTGCTTCTACAAACGTGGCCTATTCTGATTTTGATACGTCTAGCTCACTTCCTACAAGTGATGTAGTGAAGAGTCCTAAGAAGAGGGTTACGTTTGCTGATGAGGTTGATGAAGATGATGAAGTCTATGAGAACTATGATGATATTGCTAATTATTCCAAGTTCAAGAATGGTTCTCCGAAAGATTTCCAGGTGCAAGGACGCAAGAAGAAATAGTTATTCAATTTATTTCTTTTATTTTTGTGTTTCTTGCTTGTTAAGTTGCTTTGTTTAGCATGTTTGTTTGGTCATTTGCACATGTTGTGCATGTTTGTTTTAAGAATGGTATGTCATTCTTAGATAGGTGTCTTGTAAGTGTCCTAAGGGACTGTGATGAGGGGTGTTCGCCCTCATCCTTTGTACTTCAACGCTTTTTGGTGTTATGAATTTTACCGGGTGGAATGCCCTTTACCCAAAAAAAATCGTTTTGTTGTGCAAAAACACATTTTTATACAATTTTGAGTCTGAGTTCAACTTTTTATTTAAATTTTGGAGAAAGCATACTTTCTTAAAAGTGGAATTAAATTGCAAAATAAAGTAAGTAATATTGCTTGAATGTTGTAAAAGTAAAAATGTAAGTATGTTGTGTTAAAAAAAATGAAAAAAATATGTGTGTTGAATAAAAATGTATCTATGTTAGAAACTTGCTTTTTCTTAAATTTGAATCGGAAGTTGAACTCGTATTCGTCAATTTTGTCATAAAGATTAACGGTAATTTAGTAGGTTGCTGATTTCAAAGGTCCCGAAAGCTCCGATACTATTCTCTGTAGGGTGTCAAAAGCCTGGTCACCTAAAACCAACTGGTTTGGGATGTGCCGAGAAGAAAGTCGCTACATGGAGTGATCTCACCTTTGAATCTCTAATCTCTAAATGATCGTTTGTTGTTATCTATCTAAGTTTTAATACTAACTTAGTGGGAATATCAGAAATCTTTGAAATCGAAATCCCGCTGATTCCGGTACTATTCTCTGTGAGGTGTCAAAAGCCTGGTCACCTAAAACCAACTGGTTTGGGATGTGCCGAGAAGAAAGCCGCTACATGGAAAAGGCCCTTTTTGATCCTTAGATTTCCGAGGTTCCCGGTAAAGTAGTATTTGACTTAAACGAATAACAACCATAACAAGTGTCGATTTTTGCGGTCAAAATTTTGAAAATAAGCACACTCACTTAACTTGAACAATTGTGGGAGTGAAAAGTTAAGTCTCGGCTTACATAGATTGCTAGTATAAGTAGTGTTAGCATTTTACAAAAACACTTGCGCATATGATTTTAAGCTTAGTTGGGAGTATCAAAAAGAGGATGACGATTATAATTCCCTGGAGACACCCATTTTGTGTGAATCCTGTTCCATGATACCGTTTTTGAAAATCAAGCATGTATATATTTTTGTTCTAGCATTAAATTTCTTGCATTTAATAAAAAGTCGAAACGAGGTATCCTTGGTATTCTTTTGATCCTTTCATTACTTTATATGATAGGATTGCTAGGGACTAGCAATTGATAGTGTGGGGGGATGATGAGTGCCTAAATACTCATCATTTTACGCCCATTTTTGATACATAAAATACTGAAAACAGCCAAATATACCCAATAATATTGCAAATATCCTTGGATGGTGTTTTTATGTATTTAAGGTACAAAGAATTGAAAACAGAGCAAAAACGGGCATTTTCAGATCAACTCGACAACACTTGTGCATCTGATCAAATCAAGACGGAGTCAAAGTCAACCCCGGGATGTAGCATTGGATTGAGCTTGGAAAAACGAACCCAAAACCAAAAATCACATTTCACTATTAAACCCTAAATTACCTAAACCTAATCCTAAACTAAATACCAAAAAAAATAAACAAACCAAACCCTTTTATTAATCCCAAACCTGGCCCAATCCAAACCAGATCCAAACCGACCCACCCTTTTTAATATTACCTAGGGTCAAACGAGTAAAAACCGGGTCAAACCTTCCCTCTCCCCCACTTGCCCGCCAAAAGCCTCACACTCCCAACACCATCATCACCTCCTCCTGCTACAAGCCACCTTACTTTGCCCCCTCCAAAACACTCCAGTCCAAACTTCATCAAGTGATACCAACCCCATCACAGGCTGCCCATTGCCACGCTGGCAATCCACAACTCATTTTGGCGCCAAAATTTCTAAAAAGGGCTGTGATGATCTTTTGATCAAACCAATGGCTGGGATTTTGTAACACCCCAACCCGACAAGGTAAAGATATCACAAAAATGGTTTCATATCAGATCAAAACAAAGCATACATTTACGATAATACAAGAATCTCAAAGGTTACAAATGAAATACTGAAATTACAAGGTTACAAATGCAAATACAAATTCTAAAAGTATAATATCTTCTAATCAACTCTAATCCAGAATAACTTTCAAGTCTTCTAAGTCCAAGGTACTCTCCACTCATTTCCAGCTTCCAACTAAAACCTGCCGCAGGGAAAGAAATGCGGCTGAGCTTAAAAAGCCCAGTGAACAGATATATAGAAACGAAAACGAAAGCAAAAGGAAGCGAACATATATGGTATAGTGCAATGGAATAACATAAGGTACAGACAAAGGTACAAAGTAAGAAAGGGAAAAGAGAAGGTCAGTAATCCACCACGAGCCCGAACACAAACCAAATATAGTAACCATGTCTTCATAATCATATAGAGGGGAGACCTCTCAGATAATCAGATAATATGAGGGGTGTCCTCATTCTTCAAATGGAGTAGCTAGCTCCCGAACTTGTGAAAGACGTGGATTGCACCCAGCATCAGTCACCGAACAATATAAATTATCAAATCATGTTAAGTCCACGAACACGGACACGAACCTAGGATTGCAACCCATACGTCCCCCGAACAATAATATTGGCCATAATAAATATAATGTGCATGCAACGAACAATATGGGAACGGTGTGAGAAATCACTCACCCACACGTGAGTCATGCCACTGGTGCATCAATGACACGGCCATGTTATCTTCATGGCTAGGAAACGAACTTGGCTCGGGTATCAAACTGAAGGGTCAAAGGTCCAAATCACAGCAAAGATCCAAATCATAGCAAAGATTCAAGTAGTCTAAGTCATCGAATCATGGTCAAAGTCCCAATATCAAAGCAAAGGTTCAAAATCAAATGGTTCATTTAAAATAATCTTTATCAAATGATTTTCATAAAAATAATCTTTAATAACGGTTTTCACAAAAGTAGTCTTTAAACGTAGTTTTCATAAAAGCTTAGCCAAATTCCAATTAAAAGTGGTATCGCATATTTCATAAACATCAATTTAAAATAAGTTTTCCTCAAAACATTTCCATGGTATAATCGAAAAGGTTTTCACATTTATTTACCAAAATCAAATGAACCCTCGAAGTATCTAGTGATTCGAACACTAATATCACAAGGTCACGAACGAATATCAAATGGATCATTATAGAGGCTCAAAGCAAAAAGGGTCATATCGAACATCAAAGTCAAAATGAATCAAACATACGAACCAAAGTGTAAGGGAACATAGCAATGGCTTAGGGAATCTTAAAACGAATCAAGATAAATGAGTCATGAGAGGAGAAAACACCCTTACTGAAAAAAGGGTAGAATATCTGTACCTCAAACCGCAGATGAAACCATATCAGAAATTACTCCTTCTCCAGCGAATCTTAGCTTAAGCAATTCAGAAAACACAATATCAGAAAACACGCACGCTCGACACTTGATTTTTTTTTTTTTTTTTTTTTTGTTCTCACAGGAATAATCTACAATAACCATATTACCACTTAGCAAGTAAATTAAGTTTTATTGTCTCATACCTTATAGTTAATTTATATATATACCTATTATTATTTATTCGATCATTAGCTCTAACATAAGTTTAATCCACTATTTTTCAATTGACGCAACAACCATTTTTTTTTTTTGGGTAAAAGGGTTTATTCACCCCGGCAAAATTCATTACTCCAAAAAACGTTGAGGTACAATAGGGTGAGGGTGATGTCCCTCACCTCAGTCCCTTAGGACACTTACAGACTCGAATATAAGAATGACACACCATTCCTATAACTTACAATAAAATGAACCTACCAATAATGACAAACGTACATAAAAATTAACAATACTACTCAAGAAAAAACACTTGAGCCTTCTATATCACTATGGCGGTCCACCTTAACTACCATGAAGAATCCACGAGAAAACATCCAAGCGATCTTCAACATATAATCTGTTTGTAGACGCAAGAACCCCACAAACAAAACCTCCACCATACCCTCATGATCTTGTAATCATCAAATATGAATCAGTTCACAAATACCACACAACGGTTGGTGGGAGACTCTAAAACCACGGATAGAGCAGCAAGCATAACCTTGCTCCAAAAGTGTGCGTTTAGATGCGAAACCGAATACCCATTAAACACACAAAAAGAGTTTTTTGAATAAGAAACCTTTAAAACTTAACATGCAATCACATCAAGATCAGCACTATGACAAGATTTGAGTACCACTAACTGCCCAAAATAACCAAGATGAATGCAGATCCAAAGGTATCAACCTCTTCCATAGACAAACATAGGGCTGAATAAACCCTAACATCCAAATCTCTCGTACACCAGATCAAAAACCAGATAGTTTTGCTGGTAATACGAACCAAGATCAACCAGCTAGGTTCGCAACAACCATTTTAGTAGATCTATATTAGTCATTGCATGAATATGCATGATTCTGATGATTTCGTGAGTCACCTACGTACATGATACTTTAAATTTTAATATTCTGAAGTAACAGTTTAGATTTACCAAAGTAAGTTATATATTAATTTATTTAAGTAGACGTAGTTCTTCTTCATCATCGATTTACCAACCATCTGTATACCTATTTTACAATTTGCTAATTTCATATCAAATGTTAACGTAAATACTTATATCATGAGTTAAATAGACCGCTACTAATCGGACTGTTGTAAGACTCTCTTTTTTTCGCCATTCTTAACGGTTTATGATTTTCATACAGGTTTATTATGGTTCAATATTTACGTTCAAGCAAAACAAGGACGGATCATAACCGCACTCGAACTCGAACACGAACACGACCAACACTCTAAACTCCAGCGATGGTTGTTCGGACCCCAAACGTGGATTCTTCTAATCTCCAAAAACTCTCTTATCTTTGTGAAAGAATTCTCGATTATAGCTTACCACCTAGAATCGAACTCAACTCTAGCAAATCCCGTCGTGAACCCAAAACTATGATGTGAATCCAAACCGAAACTCAGCCCGATCCGAAGTTCTAACTTGAATGATCAACGTGAACCCAAAACTAAACATGGTCCACGAGCACGGACGACTCGAATATGAACGTCATAACTTGAGTACTGTTTGATGTGAATCAACTTAAATTATGGCACCTCTCTTCCTCCCTATGGCTTTGGTCTTTCAAAATATTTTTGGGTTGGGTCGTGAATGATCAAATGATGAGAGGCGAGGGTATTAAAATTGATTAAGTGCCGAGATTTTAGGAGATTTGGACGTGATTCTTTGACTCAATATTGATGACTATTAATATGTTTCTTATTTGGACGTGATTTGCATTGAGTGCATATATTCAAGGTTTTATTTGTATTGATTTGCATTGAGTGCATTGAGCGCGTTTTATTTTTAATATATATGCTATGTATGACTTGGAATGGGATGAGATGGAAATCTGTCAAAACGTATAAATGAAAAGGAAAGGCGCGTTTTATTTTTGGGCAAGAATACATTCTTATCTTCACATAAACTTTCGAATGATGTACAATGTTTTAAAAAAAATGTAGACTTGGTCCAAATAACATTATAACGTGTGACATTTTACTTCCCCAATATAGTTGAGCCAAAATTCATATTTACTTATGTTAGGATTTAAGAAAATGAGAAATTCGGACTTTAGGGTTTTACAACTCTTCCTCACTAAAAAAAAATTTTCGTCCTCGAAAATCGATGGGAAATGAAACGGAAAGACGACGGACCGTGAACAGAAATGTGAATGACTTGTCTCTCATGACTCTATCACGTTGATCAAAATAGCTTCGGCTTCCTCAGAAAAGACATACCATAATGAATTATAAATAAAAGAATAATATGTCAAGCGTAACAGATGATAATCGTATTCTCTCCGAAGAGATACAGGGAACACATAGGATTTGACGGATATATCGTCTGTGGAATTTGATTAGACAGATCAGATGAGATTGTAAAGAATCGCAAAAGATATGAGGATGATATATACGCTTAACACTTCAAATTCTCAAATTGCCTCGTCTTCAAATAACCTTTCAAAGGCATTCTCATAAGAAAATATGTCTTGTTCCTCAAAATCCATAATCTCATATCTTAACTCATAGCAGATCATAATGAAACGGATTCATCAAACGTTAGACGTATACATAGCAAAACATAGGTGTACTCTTTCATAGTAACACTGGAATATATAAGCAAATGGAAGATAATCCAATCGATAACATCAGACGGTAAAAAGCTCTACAACGAATCCTAAGATTCTTATTGGAAGCGCAAAGGTCAGCAAATCGCGTGTTGAGAATCCAAGCGTATCAAATCACATAACGGTGAAAGCAGATTAAGCGTATAGGAAGAATGAACTTAAAGTCTCGCTAATCACAGGTAATCCAACGGATATCAAATTCTAAACTTCTTAGGTACTTCCCATGATATCCTATGTCCACAATGAGTGCACGTTATATGGTGTAAGTATTATCACGTTGATCAGGTGTCATAATACTAGCACCACATAATTATGCCTTCATGATGATCATAGTTTATCTCGAGTCGTAATCAAAACCACCTATCCTAATCCACTTAGTACTTCTACATTCTCAGAGGTCAACCAAAATCAAATGCCATAGTCAAGAGGGAAAACAAAACTATTCGCAAGAGTATCAAAATCCCAGATTGCCTAGCAGAAGTGAGGTACGCCGTCACAAGCATCATATCTTCCACAACTCGCCAAAATCTCTCAAAACAAAGTCATCACCGAACATACGAAAATTAAACACGAAACTGAAATGCTTCTAGGGAACTTAAATCATAAGAGGATCTCATTACTATATAAGGAAACTTAAGAGGGTCAACGGAAATGAAAGTTAGTCGTCAATAACTTCGGCTTCATAGAATCAATTCTTCCAAACATAAAGGGTCTGTTACCAAAGCAGTATTATTAACCTGAGAAAAAAACCCTAAGTCGACTCTCTCTGGCGAAAAGCGATCGAATAACACATTCTTTCTCAAATCGTTAACCTTTTAATTAGATCATCCCTATTGGTTCTTTCTGATCTAGTGGGTCGGTGGTTTACTTTATTGTGTTTAACGTTTTTGAGGTATTCACTTGATTCGCTTATTGTCTTTTTTTGCATGTGCTTTCATCCACTTGCGATATTATATTGATATTATTGTCAATCGTGGGTCGGTAGATATCAAGAACATTTACTATAACTTGATTGCACTGCATATTTGGATTCGATTTATCATATTATTGGAACGATCATTATGGGAGCTGGATAGTCGTTTGCGCTTTACCGTTTAAACCCTAACTTCTTAGTTAGGGTTTACTGTTTTTAATTTACTGGTTACGCATACTGCTGGTCTTGTGAGTACGTGGGTTTAGAGAGATGATTAATAAGGGTTTTCTTAAGTCTAAGAATGCGACTGATGTTAAGATTTCTGCTGGGAATGTTAATGTTGATGTGGATCAGTTGGCTGCTCGGATGAACCGTTTGAAGGGACGAGATGAGGGTAACTCCGGTGTTACCAATCTACGGCAAGCTGCTAGGGTTTTGAGAAACCCTAGTGTTGAATCTGATGCGAACGTATCTGCTTCTAATGTGTCGACTGCTTGTGAACCAGCTTCTGTCTCAACTATTAATGCTGCTAATGAAGTCTTCGAGTCACTTGGAGCTGCTGGTCAAGATGTGAACGTGACTTATGGGGTTGATACAAACCCTAATGTGGTTACTGACCCTAAAGAATTGGTTGTTGAAGGTGGGTCTGCTGGTGAAGTTTGTACTGCTAATAGTGTCGGACTGACTACTACGGTTAATTCTACTCGGGATACGCCTACTACTGGTCCTAACGTGGGTAATACTATGGATGGTAGTCAACCGAGTGGTATAGAGCAGGTTGTGTTAAATGCATGCAAGGACTTTGAGGCACCTATGAATGGAGTTCAATCAAAGAATGCGGAGTATAATGCTTCTGGTCCTAAGGTTGTGTTGGAACAGCCTTGTAATGTTTCTATGGGTAATGATGGTGGCAAGGTTGCTAATAAATTGAGGCAATCCCAACCTAATGTGACTGCTAATGGGAAGCCGGTTTCCTATGCGGGGGCTACATCTAATGATCTTAAGAAGCGAATGTCTAACTTTCGTAGGTTGGAGTGCACTAATCAAACTATTGGGGTTGATCTTTCCGTCCCTATGAAAGTGGTTCAAGAGGTAAACTCCAGATTTGAGAATACTTTGTATGGTTATTTTCTTGGTAAACGTATTGCGTTTCCGGTTGTTGATTATTATGTGCGTAATACGTGGGCTAAGTATGGCATTCAAAAGGTCATGATGAATGCATAGGGTTTCTTCTTCTTTAAATTTAATTCTAAAAAAGGTGTTGATGATGTGCTTGAAAATGGTCCGTGGATGATTAGGAATGTTCCCATTATTCTTAAACCTTGGACCCTTAACACCAACCTTCTTAAAGAAGATTTGACTAATATCCCGGTATGGGTTAAATTCCATGATGTGCCCCTTGCTATGTTTTCTGATGATGGTCTCAGCCTCCTAGCCACATTGATTGGTACACCGAAAATGCTAGATTCATATACTAGTCAAATGTGCTTGGAATCATGGGGTCGAAGTAGTTTTGCTAGGTGTTTGATTGAAGTCAAAGCGGATCAGGTTCTTAGGGAGAGCCTCACTGTTGAGATTCCATTACTTGATGGGACTGGTTCTACTATTGAAAAGATTCGGGTTGAATACGAGTGGAAACCACCTAGGTGTGATACGTGTAAGCTTTTTGGTCATACGTTGCTGGATTGTCCTAATTATGTACCAACTCCTACTCAGCCTAAACCGAGTGTTAACGATGGTTTTAAAACGGTCAATAACAAGAATAAGGGTAAGAATGGTGGTCAAAGTGCTTCGGGGAAAGGAGGTGTTACTAAACCTGTTGTGGGTCCTAAGTTTAGGTTTCAACCTAAAGCGGCCCCTCCTGAACCCAAGAAGGTGGATTCTACAAAGAAGAAGGCCGTTGATGTGGCTAGAACGAGTGGAACAAAGGTTGCTACTTCTAATTCGTTTGAAGTTCTTAATATGGTCGACATTGATGACTGTGGTATTCCTATTGATCATGTGACCAAGGGTGGAGCTGAATTTGATTCTGGTAAAAGAATGGATACAAAGGAGGATGGGTCTTTAAAGACTAGTAATGTATCACACGAACCGCTTGTGAATGTTGTGAAAGAGAATGTGCAGGTTAAGACTTCTTCTTCTGCTCCGTCTACTTCTGCTACTAAACAAGTGAACCCATTTTCTAAGGTGGGTAACATTGTCGATTCTGATAGTGATGAGGAGGTTGTGAACACTTTTGATGAGTCCGTGAACTTATTTGGAGGTGGTCACGACCAAGAGTATGATTATGACTATGATGACTATGCGGCACAAATTGATGATCTTCCTGGGAATTTGGATGCTTTCTATGACATGTATGATATCAAGCTCCAAGGTCTTCGAAAGAAGTAATTTTGTTGTCATAGGTGTTTTATGTTTTTATGCGTAGTGTTTATTTTCTTGTTTAGAAAATTGGAAGTATCTTGTTATGTTAGCGTTTCGCCTATGTAACGGGCTGAGATATGGGATTCACCCATATCCTTTGTACTTAAACATTTTTTTGGTTAATCTATTTACCAGGGTGCAGGATTACTCCCCTTTACCCAAAAAAGGGTCTGTTACCAAAATTCGTTCATTCAACACATCCAATCTCCTCAAGTCCGGTTAATCTATCTTCGTTCGTCCATCAATCGTGAAGTGAAACCAAAATCGGGAATTTGTGTCTGGTTCGTCGAGCCTCCTGCAGTTCTTCTTGGAATGTGATGGAGTAATGTGGATTTCTGGCACGATCTTTATATCTCTTCATCATCCAGTCTGCTCCCGCTCTCAATTCATCTTAGTACAACCAAGATGAATAGGGAAATGAGACTGCATGTCTTCATCAGCACTAGGTTCGCCATCTCGACTAGAATTTCTTCTTCAGCATCGCCAACACTTCTGCCTTGTAAGGAATGTATTCACTCTTCAGGGTAGCCACCGTTGTTGTCAACTCCAGGTCAGACAATGAAGTAATTTTTTTTTCTGATGCGCTTCTAGTTGTCTTGATGCATACGCAAAACCTTCTGTGCCGTAAGGGAGTAAAACCGAGTCTCTTTCTGGAATGCCCCAAAATTCGTTCCGCCCGAAGGTATGGAAACTCCATTCTCAATCAAACTAAGCTTTTTCTCTCGGTTCACGAAATTTCTCAATGGTATCGCAACTTGTGAACATCATTCAGAATTCTTCTGCAAAGTTCAAAGGGTTTCAGTTCTCCATTCTGTTATCGGTCTTGACCACTTGGTGATAGTTTTCAAAACTTGCGGGATTTAAAGAGATATCCTCAATTAAGAACATCGTTGTCTCACAAATACCAATTTCTCAGAATGTGCAAATGATCGACGAATTTCCTAACAAAGTGCAAAGATGATTTTCATGCTCCCCCTCGTTTCCGAACGTACTATTAAGCCATACAATGACCATTTGCCCAAGTACTCACGAGAAAACATTATTTATCAAATTCGCAAAACAGTTAGAGCTTTAGCTAATTCTATTAGCGTCACTAACCGTCATAGCAGTCGTTTACGAATACGGAAGGCGATTCCAAGAACAAAATCAATTTATCAGAAGGAAAACTTCGCGCTCTGATATTACACAAACACATAGTCGTTTCAGTGTGGAGGAATATTGGCTCCTAACAGTAATACGGTTCAGCTTCCGGTAATCAATACATAACTCCAGTCACCGTCCTTCGTTATCGCGAACGAAACTAAAACACACCCAGAAGATACAATTAAGCAAACTTACTTCCTAGTCTTCGGTTGCTGCTCTTCCCGGTTGTTCAAACCAACTGGTATGATCCCGGACACATCTGGAAGACACCTTCGCTCGGTGACTAGACAATCTCTCGGTAACATGTCAAATCCTACTTCACGCTCCGGTGGAAATTTGGTGGTTCGATCAGGAATCGTATTCAGGAAACGCAGGGTGCCAAGTAACTCTCAAGATAAGGTTCATTCATTGATGTACAAAATGGGTTCTAGGAAAACTTCGTAACCGCGAAAGTAACACACGAGTCCCCAGAGTAATGGTGATAGCAAAGGGTTTAACAATCGGTAATCATGGTAGGGAGTTCAAAATTGTTGCAAACGCCAAAGGTGAGACATAGGGGAATAGTTGTCAATATTTGAATGATCAATCAACCAATTCCTTTTCAGAATAAAATCGAAGTTAACTATCCAAAGAAAGACAGATCAGCATAGCAAAACTTATAGTTCAAAAGTGAGAGGGAAACATTCTTATACTCGTGGTTACAACCACAAGACTTCTCATAGGGACGGGGATGGATGAAACGAAATCAAATAGTGTTGGAAGATTTATAGACGTTTACCAAAGCAAAAGACAAATAACAAAATGCACCAAGTACGTCATCGCCATGGAGGTTCTCAGAATGCCCGAAGAGGTATCAAAATGATTAACGAAAGGATCAGAGATCAGAGTCAAAATCTGAAGATAAGGATCAAATAGTGTCAGGCAATTTTTATGAAATTCTCAATGCCTTCAAGATTTAATCAGGTTCAAATCTTAGCATAAGCTTTTACTTTCCAAAAGTGGTATCAACAGGATCTAACCAAAAGCAAGGCACGTATCAGAGTGATGCGGAAGCAATGATACTTAAACAAATGCCTTATAGTCTACCCATTCCTCACTAGTCAAATCTTACGTTCCTATAGGGAAATCTTAAAGCAAATTTTCAAAGGTTGTCTTACGAGCGCCTACAGGGAAAACTTAGTGGTCTTAACCTTCACAGGCCAAGGGTAATGTATTACGAATCGCAGCCTGTCTCTCTGATACCATAATTGTAAGACCCCAACCCAACAAGGTAAAGATATCACAAAAATGGTTTCATATCAGATCAAAACAAAGCATACATTTACAGTAATACAAGAATCTCAAAGGTTACAAATGAAATACTGAAATTACAAGGTTACAAATGCAAATACAAATTCTAAAAGTATAATATCTTCTAATCAACTCTAATCCAGAATAACTTTCAAGTCTTCTAAGTCCAAGGTACTCTCCACTCATTTCCAGCTTCCAACTAAAACCTGCCGCAGGGAAAGAAATGCGGCTGAGCTTAAAAAGCCCAGTGAACAGATATATAGAAACGAAAACGAAAGCAAAAGGAAGCGAACATATATGGTATAGTGCAATGGAATAACATAAGGTATAGACAAAGGTACAAAGTGAGAAAGGGAAAAGAGAAGGTCAGTAATACACCACGAGCCCGAACACAAACCAAATATAGTAACCATGTCTTCATAATCATATAGAGGGGAGACCTCTCAGATAATCAGATAATATGAGGGGTGTCCTCATTCTTCAAATGGAGTAGCTAGCTCCTGAACTTGTGAAAGACGTGGATTGCACCCAGCATCAGTCACCGAACAATATATAATATCAAATCATGTTAAGTCCACGAACACGGGCACGAACCTAGGATTGCAACCCATACGTCCCCCCAACAATAATATTGGCCATAATAAATATAATGTGCATGCAACGAACAATATGGGAACGGTGTGAGAAATCACTCACCCACACGTGAGTCATGCCACTGGTGCATCAATGACACGGCCATGTTACCTTCATGGCTAGGAAACGAACTTGGCTCGGGTATCAAACTGAAGGGTCAAAGGTCCAAATCACAACAAAGATCCAAATCATAGCAAAGGTTCAAATAGTCTAAGTCATCGAATCATGGTCAAAGTCCCAATATCAAAGCAAAGGTTCAAAATCAAATGGTTCATTTAAAATAATCTTTATCAAATGATTTTCATAAAAATAATCTTTAATAACGGTTTTCACAAAAGTAGTCTTTAAACGTAGTTTTCATAAAAGCTTAGCCAAATTCCAATTAAAAGTGGTAGCGCATAATTCATAAACATCAATTTAAAATAAGTTTTCCTCAAAACATTTCCATGGTATAATCGAAAAGGTTTTCACATTTATTTACCAAAATCAAATGAACCCTCGAAGTATCTAGTGATTCGAACACTAATATCACAAGGTCACGAACGAATATCAAATGGATCATTATAGAGGCTCAAAGCAAAAAGGGTCATATCGAACATCAAAGTCAAAATGAATCAAACATACGAACCAAAGTGTAAGGGAACATAGCAATGGCTTAAGGAATCTTAAAACGAATCAAGATAAATGAGTCATGAGAGGAGAAAACACCCTTACTGAAAAAAGGGTAGAATATCTGTACCTCAAACCGCAGATGAAACCATATCAGAAAACACAATATCAGAAATTACTCCTTCTCCAGCGAATCTTAGCTTAAGCAATTACACGCACGCTCGACACTTGATTTTATTTTTTTTGTTCTCACTGGAATAATCTACAATAACCATATTACCACTTAGCAAGTAAATTAAGTTTTATTGTCTCATACCTTATAGTTAATTTATATATATACCTATTATTATTTATTCGATCATTAGCTCTAACATAAGTTTAATCCACTATTTTTCAATTGACGCAACAACCATTTTAGTAGATCTATATTAGTCATTGCATGAATATGCATGATTCTGATGATTTCGTGAGTCACCTACGTACATGATACTTTAAATTTTAATATTCTGAAGTAACAGTTTAGATTTACCAAAGTAAGTTATATATTAATTTATTTAAGTAGACGTAGTTCTTCTTCATCATCGATTTACCAACCATCTGTATACCTATTTTACAATTTGCTAATTTCATATCAAATGTTAACGTAAATACTTATATCATGAGTTAAATAGACCGCTACTAATCGGACTGTTGTAAGACTCTTTTTTTTTCGCCATTCTTAACGGTTTATGATTTTCATACAGGTTTATTATGGTTCAATATTTACCTTCAAGCAAAACAAGGACGGATCATAACCGCACTCGAACTCGAACACGAACACGACCAACACTCTAAACTCCAGCGATGGTTGTTCGGACCCCAAACGCGGATTCTTCTAATCTCCAAAAACTCTCTTATCTTTGTGAAAGAATTCTCGATTATAGCTTACCACCTAGAATCGAACTCAACTCTAGCAAATCCCGTCGTGAACCCAAAACTATGAAGTGAATCCAAACCGAAACTCAGCCCGATCCGAAGTTCTAACTTGAATGATCAACGTGAACCCAAAACTAAACATGGTCGCGAACACGAGCACGACGACTCGAATATGAACGTCATAACTTGAGTACTGTTTGATGTGAATCAACTTAAATTATGGCACCTCTCTTCCTCCCTATGGCTTTGGTCTTTCAAAATATTTTTAGGTTGGGTCGTGAATGATCATGAGAGGCGAGGGTATTAAAATTGATTAAGTGCCGAGATTTTAGGAGATTTGGACGTGATTCTTTGACTCAATATTGATGACTATTAATATGTTTCTTATTTGGACGTGATTTGCATTGAGTGCATATATTCAAGGTTTTATTTGTATTGATTTGCATTGAGTGCATTGAGCGCGTTTTATTTTTAATATATATGCTATGTATGACTTGGAATGGGATGAGATGGAAATCTGTCAAAACGTATAAATGAAAAGGAAAGGCGCGTTTTATTTTTGGGCAAGAATACATTCTTATCTTCACATAAACTTTCGAATGATGTACGATGTTTTAAAAAAAATGTAGACTTGGTCCAAATAACATTATAACGTGTGACATTTTACTTCCCCAATATAGTTGAGCCAAAATTCATATTTACTTATGTTAGGATTTAAGAAAATGAGAAATTCGGACTTTAGGGTTTTACAGATTTGCTCAGAGAAAGCACAAAGTTGTTTTGAAGCTGTTTTAACACATGAAACAAGCACAAATGGAGAAGACCCAAGTTTTATTCCTTAGTATAAATAGGATACGTATGTAGCCTTCATGGCAAGTAGTTTTTAGTTTTAGTTTTAATTTAATTCAGTTTTAATTTAAGTTTCCTTTGTAATTTTAAGTTTGTACCCAGTTTTTTTTAAGTAATAAAAGTTTTCCCAGTTTCACTCTTTATTTCCTATCTTGCTCTTTGAATTCGTTACAAGCTTTTGCTTATTTAAATGTTAAACTAAATGTAAGTTTCACATTTAAAGTTAATTATAATGTTTCTCAGTCTTCAAAAAAAAAAAATAAAAAAAAAATAGATAAAAATCATAAAAATAAGATTTTACCTATGCATTTGTGGAAAGCAATGGAAGTTTCATCCAATGGAGGGGCAAGATGGACTGTACCTAGCTTGTTTACAAGCTAGGAGCTTGTAGCTGCCAATTTGGAGCCCTTGTTTAGCTAGGGTCTCAAATGAGCAATTTCTAAATTTTTATATTTTTTTTGGATTTTACTGTAGCATAGCTTAATTATTGCTTATTTCAACTTATTTATGCTTATTAGTGTTAATGTAGGCCTTTATGTTTATTTGGTAGCTTAGATATCTTTAGTTTAGAATTTGATAGTTTAACTGTCTTAAATAGCCTTTAAATGCTTATCTTATATTGCTTATTTAAACTGCTTATTTAGTATTGAAACATGCTTTTTAAGCTGTTTTAGACTTAGTATAAGCTCTGTGTTCAAAAGTTTTGCTTTAAAACAGCTTTTCATAAGCATAAGTTTAGACAGACAGCTTTTTAAGGGGTGTTTGGGATAAGGGCATTTCTAGGGTCTAAATTAGTTTTGACCACTTTTTGAAATTCAAGTAGTTATAATCTGTTAGTATAAGTAGTTTTAAGGTAGTTATAATCATTTTCAAGTAGTCATATAGAATTTGCTCAAGTGTTTCAAGTTTCCAAGTTTTTAACAAGTTAGTTATAATTTTATAGAAAAATCTAGTTTAGGTTAGTTTAGTTGATAAAAGTTACTCAAAATAGGTTATTATAGTTGTTAGAAATCTGGTATTGTACCTTTGTTAGTCAAAATCCAAAAATCTCACCCATTTTCAAAGTCTGCAACAATAACAAAAGTGTCCAAATCAGTTTTGTTTTTTATTTTTAATTTGTTCATGTTAAGCTGTTTGAACCTGAAATTTGGCACTCAAGTTGTTTAGTTGCTAATCTACTAGCTTATATTTTTCTTTTATTTTTCTTAATTTTTATTCACAGCTTTTCATAAGCTCAAAATAGCTTGCTTAGAACCTGTGTGCCCTGCACCACAGGTTCATTTTTCAAACTAACTTTTATTTTTGATTTTTAATTTTCTTATTTCTTGTTCAAATTTTCTAAAACTTTGCAGGATTAAAGATTTGTTGCTAATTTAATTGAATTGCATTTTTCAAAATTTTATTTTCAGCTTTTCATAAGCTTGAAACAGCCCTTAGGGTCTGTTTGGCTGCAGCTTCCATTTTGCTTATTTTTTTTAGTTTTAGTGCTTATTTGCTTTTGAAGCTAGCTTAATTTAGTTTAGAAATGCTTATTTAGGTTAGTTAAAGTAATTAGAGCTTATTTGTTCCAAGTTCTAGCTTATTTTAAAGCTCTTGTGTGCTACAGTAAACCTGCAACCCAAACTCATTTCTCCAATTCAGCTTGTATTTTTGATTTTTAATAAGCTCAAATTAAGCTCTTAGAATTTGAACTTTGGAATGCATGCTATTTGGTTGCTGTTTTAGTTGTCTTACATTTTTATAATTTTTTATTTTAGCTTTTGAATAGCTTTTTGATAGCTTAAAGTAGCCCCTTTAGGCTGTTTGGATATAAGTGTTTTGATTTAGCTTATTTTCTTTCATTTTGCTTATTTGTTGTTGTAACTGCTTAATATCAGCTGTAAATGATTATTTAGGTTAGATTTTGTAGCTTGTAGCTTATTTGAAGCTTATTTGAGCTTATTTGGCCCCACAGTGAAAGCCTTTTGTTTTCTTAAGTTTTCATCACTGTTAAGCAAATACAGCTTTTTATAGCTTATTCTTGAGTTTTAAAAATTTTGCCTTTTTTAAAGATGCTTATTTTCTGCTTATTAACAACTTTGCTTTAGAAAGTTTTTCAAAAAGAAAATAAAAAAGGGGAAGCTAGGAGGTCAAGGGTGAGCAGGGCTCGAACCCGAGACCTCACCAGCCTCAACCCTTCTAACACACACACAAACATCAGCTGCCCTTGGGTCTTTTATGGTTAAGACCTACACAATCAAATACTTAACCCTTGTTTTTTTGGTCTAGCTTAAAACTGCTTTTTGCTTAATATCAGCTTATACGAATAAGTTGTTAAGTCCGTTTTATTTTTCTTCCATTCTGCTTATCTTTAAGCAGTTTTGTAAAAAAATTCAGATTTTTATTTTATCGTTTAGTATTTTTTATAATTTAATTAGTTTTAAACTGTTTTTAATTCATAATAAAAAATATAAAAGTCAAAAAAATATAATTCTTTTTTTTTAAAATTTTCTTTTATCATTTAGGACTTAGGAAAAATAAATTTGAACTTGTAGGATTAATTTTTAAGAATTTTGGTTTTCCGGGCTCGTTTCTAAGTCCCGTTTTGCGTTTTCAGCGTAAATTGTCGTTTGCTTTATTTTCTTTGCACATTTCCTTTCCAATACTTCATTAGAGTAATAAAAACACAAAAAAATCCAAATCCACTCTTCAAGCACTTTAATCCCGAGCCTTACACGAAATCCTCGATTCACACCTCGTTGGGGAAACGACCCGGGTTATCACTTGGCCGGTATCTTATATAACGTATCCGTGGGTTTTGCAAGTTGGCCTTTTTCCTAAAGGGTTGATTCGTCAGTTCCCGCGTGTATCGCGTATCTGATATTTCTACACGCGTACTCTCAGTACGCATCACCCTAATTCTGCATTTTTACATATCTTCTCAACACACAAAAACCAGAGAACGATTCTGGGCTTCAAGGAGGACGATATTCAGCAGCATACAAGTCATTTCCAAGGGAGAATTCACGCCATACACTTCATAAGTTTTAGTACTTCATATTACATTCTTGTATTTAATTCCATGTCTTCATTCATGATGTTAAACATTGAATTTTCTGCATGTTTTAATATGATCGGCTAAACACCTTTGGTGTTAGCCTAGTTATGAAATTGTTATTGTTATGATGTAGTTTTCTCGTTTTCATATAGCTTTATATGTATACTTTCTTTGCTTATTTTGGTACTCTCTCGTTTTGGTAGCATGGAAGTTTGGGTAGTATCTAGGAAGATATGAGAATTGACTATAGGACCCTAGTGAATTAGGTTGCGAGTAGTGGTGAGAATTGACCATAGGACTATCACTATCTTGCGTGAGAATTTCACCCAACGATCACCTTCCAAACGGAAATGCTTAAGAAGTTAGGTGGAACATAAGATCCGACCGGCCGGGTTCCGTTGAATAAGTCTTAGATCGTAGCGGCACTTAATGACTCTTCCATAGGGTAAACCCACGAACTCTTGTAATCATTAGGTTACGGAATAAGGCGCTATGGAAAATAGGCTAGACAAATTGACCATAGGAGTCTAGTGACTTTAATCCCCATACAGAGCGATAGAAAACACTAATTAGAAAACGTAATCATGGCATGACAAAATTAGTAACTGGGCTAGCACATTTCTCTCTATTGATTATCTCTTCCACTTTTAATTGCTTTCGTTTTTATTTATTTCATAGTATAATTAATCAATTCTTAAAACCCCCTTTAAAAATCAGTGACACTAGAACTTAAATTAGATCCACACGCATAGCTCTTGGGACGACCTCGGCTTTACCGATTACTACATTACACACGACTGGGTACACTGCCCGTTAGTGCATTAGGTAGACCTTAGGTAGACGAGACTTTATAAATATTAAAACCTGGTCAAAAATCCTGCATCACCCATTTGGCCCGTTGCCCGTTCGGGCTTGAATATTTGTATAATGTGCTTTATTATTTGTATTAGTGACATTTAATGCAGGAATTGTGTTTAACTTGGTTGTACAATATGCTTGATAATTTGTATTTCTTATGTAAGAGGTGTTTTAATAACTATATTAATTGTATTTATTGACCAGTTAATTAATTGGCTACATTAAATAGCATTAATGTGGTGTTTTGTTTTTTTAATATGTGCATTAAAGTGGTGTACACTATGCTTCTTATCTTGTAAGTCTGAAAATTATGTGCATTAAATTGGTGTACACTATGTTTTTTTCTTGTAAGTCTTAAAATTTAAAGAGAGAGTGCATTGTGTATTATATGTAGTATAGATAAAACCAGTGTTTTAAAAGGCACGCAAAGGCGTAGCCAAGGCGGGAGGCGTGGCCTCGCCGCCACGAAATGGACCTTGGCGTCGGCTTAAGGCGTAGCGTGGGTTAAGGCGTAAAAAGGCGAGCAAAGGCACGCCAAATCGTAAGGCGTGGCGCCATTTTTAGAAACATTTAGAGGATTTAGGGATTTGGGCTTGAATTTTTAGTATTTGGACTATTTTCTACTTGGGCTTGAAGCATTTAGGGGACTTATGCATATCATCTTTTGTAAACTCACCTTTTGTAAACTCGATATGTATATGAAATATGATATTATTACATAAATGATAAATCTATAAATATTTTTTCTCCGCTTTAGTCACGCCTTAAAAAACGTTCGCCATGGCTCGTAAGGCTTGAGGCGTGCACTACTAGAATACTGAACAACAGCGACGAAAATTAGCGACCAAATTAGTCTGTCACAGAAAAATGGTTCACAGTGACGGATTTGCGATAGATTAACTACAAAATTGGCTTTAATAAATTTTGGTAAGTCCCTCTAAATATTTTGGTTGTCCCGCCTAAGTGTTTCACCAAAGTTTTCATTCTCCCTCCCTTTCCATTATCCCTCCATTAAATTTTGGTAAAACCCTAGATTAAAAAACACTTTCCATATCACATTATCACAGCCTCCATCCATTCCTCGGTTCATCTCAGCCTCCACTCCTCTCATATCAGCCTTGATAATTACCAAATCCAACCCATTCCAATTTCCAAATCCAATTAAAAATTTTCCGATCGATCTACAATCAAAGATGGAAATTTTTTAACTGATCTTTTTCTTAAATCCGATCTGTTTAAGGTATGGCTATATTTATTTGGAATATCAACAATGATGTCTAAAATGTAATCCAAACAAATTGTTCTGTTTTATATATGTAGCCGAGAGTGATAGAAATTGATGATGAATTGATGTGTAAATCTCATTATCCTCTTTTCTTTTGATATAATTGATCGTATCTTCTTCAGGTATATCTATTTCACCAATCAATTTTTTTTTAATAATCTATTCATATCAATTAATTGTTGTAGTTATGTGGTTAAATTTTATTGTGTATATGATTAAATATATCTATTTAACTTTCGATGTAAGATTAGGCTCTTTTTGTTCTAAGTAGTCGATTATACGGTATCGAATCGATAGTTGTTGTCTTATGACGATGCAGTGGATTGTCAGTTAGATGTTTGTGATTGAGTTCGAAGTATTAATAAAGAACCTCAAGTGCGTAAGTGAAAATTCATTTTTATCAGTAATACTATAAAGCTTCTGGATCATATTTATACAACCTTAAGTACATTTAGATGAATTAATATGTTTGCAAGAGCTTTTGTGAGGCTGGAAGATTTTTGATAGTTTAAAATGCTTGCAGTAACCGGCTGTTATGATATTATTATAAGATGATAACTTGTCATATTATAATTGTATTCATATATACATATGGAAATCTCCAAAACATTAGAATGGAGCTATATCAACTTGTGATTGTGTGTCTGCTTAACATGCAACAATACTAAATATTCAATCTTTTTAATGCGAGCTTGTTTGACCCTTTACATAACTTATTAGATCCACCTATTTTGCCACTTATATACTTGTGTGGTAATATGATTAGTGCAGTCACCTTTGGTCTTTATGTATTCACCCCTTAAACGTTTGATATGCATTGCAACAATGCAGCCATTGAGATTGGTCTGCCAATAAATTTTTGGGGAAATGATTAATTTGGGTGGAAAGTGGTCAGCCCATTCACTAATGTTTAAAACAAAGTCTTTTAACATTAGAATTGTTTACTTTTGTTTCGTTATGTATTAGTTATAATGATTTATTAAGGACTTTTTGTTTGGTTATGTATGTAGGCCACTGTTGCGGATTTGTAGAATGATACTCATCAGGAAAGTCGGTTTTTACTTTATTGCTTTAAATGTTATTTTGATTTTAATGATTGGTGCACTTACTCCTGGTAATTGTATGCAGTTAACATACGTACAGAGACAACCCTGGATAATTGATCTTACTTGCTCACATTGAAGGAGGTATGTCTCAGGTATGCAATTTATTACGACCACGTACTTAAGGAATGTAAGTATAAGCAACTTTTACGTTTAATAATCTCATTTGTGTTATATTTTTTTCTGACCTGTTTTATAGGTGACTGAAGAGTTAGAAAAGGTACTTCATCATCTTTTTCATTTGTCTATGGTCAGCGGAATTAAAGTGATTGCAGCCCTTGACGCTGCAGATTATGCATTGTACTATTATCAGTAGCGTAAGTTTTAGTAGTCAACTTTCTAACTTTTTTAAGTTCCTTCGATTTATCACAGCGCAAATTATGCGTGCTGCAACGTATATATATTCGGATGTATAGGAAATGAAACTATGGAATTTAATATCGGAGTATACTGGTACAGGTATAGATTCCCAGGTTTCTGAAAACTCTTCTGCTCTTGGTGGAGATGAAAATTGGTATTACACGTCACCAGGTTTGCTTAAACTTTATTTAAACTTCTGATTAATAATGGAACATTTTTAGACCAGTAAATAAATGATCATGGGGGTTTCCAAGATACTTGTTATATATATTTATTTACATCAGTAATATATTATAATCAAAATCATGTATCAGTTAGTCAATACTCACTCTTTTTCCTTGAGATGGAAACATTTTATATACATTTCAGCCATTCACAAAAAAAACGGTGTTAATACTATATATCTCCTATTTGAGTTTGCGGTGCTACTTATTTATATTAACCAAAAAAATTGATCAATGACTTTGGAATCTTATTGAAATATGTGTTCTTTTAGGTGGCCACACGCCAAATCATTACCTGGTGTTAATCGCCTCCTCCAACATCTCCATAAGCACGGAATTCCATTTGCACTTGCTTCAAACTCCATACGGAAGAATGTAGGAGTCAAACTCTCTTCCCAAAAAGGTTATTTTCTACTGTTGATGCTCATTCAAGGGGAAACGGTTTAATTTGGGTTATAAGTTTTCTGTAGAGAGTTAAATGGGTAGAATTTCATATATTAGCTGTAATTCAAATGAATTGAATGGGTCAAATCAGGTCAATTCAACATGCATAAACCCTCTTTTTATCAATTCTCCCTTTATATATATCAAGCATATGAAATACGTAAGCTGGTTGCAAGGCACTCCACATGACCCGTTTTGACATCCTGATCCTACCTATTTTCACGTTGAACTTTTATGACCCGTTATCCAATCCACCAAACGCCCCATGACGAGTTCTTATTTTTTATGTATCTAATCTAACCTCACATTCATGTAAGCACCGCCTTAGAAATTGCTTAGGTGCATATAGTAATTACAGAACAAACACAAAGACTGTTCTTAAATACGTTAATTCCTAGAAAGTAGACATGTTTGGATATAACTGCACCATGCACAAAGAGGGATCACATTTATTTATTTTACTCTTTCTAACCTCAACTTTATTCTACAAGTTCAGATATGTTTCTCTCGCACTGTGGAAAAAATAAAGAGTTAATTTTGGCATAAGTCTACATTATTCTACTTTTGTTGTTGATGCTGAATTCAATTTGTTAATTTGCATAGGTTGGAAAGAGTACTTTTCAGTAATTCTTGGAAGTGACGAGGTCAAGTCAGGGAAGCATGCCCCAGATCTGTAAGCTCACAATACAATGATTCCTTTTACATCCAAAATGATGAGGTCAAATTGGACCGGTCGGGTAATGGTCAAAATGCGTTAGAAGTGCTACCCATAATTTCTTATATGTCTGATCTGCAGTACACACTTGAGGTTTGCTACATGTTATATTAATGGTTTCATAGTGTTGCATATTCCTCCTCCGTGCTGCCAACACATACATTTTATGTAAGCATACTTAACTATATCTTAAGCTCACAAGATAGGCAGACTGTTAACAAAATAAGTTTATTGTCCAATGATTCTCTAATGTTTACGTTTATGTTTTATTGTGTGACAGGTTACTTGCTACCGAAACCATTTTAGGTAAGCAAAATTTGTTCTACATTTCCAGTTATGTGAACGATATTTAGTTACTGCTTTCGGTATTTGTACATTGTGTAATAAACATATTCATGCATATAAACAGGGGTTAAAAGAGTTGGTTTTTGTTTAATGAAACATACCTTTTACCTTTGATAATGGTGATTTTAAAGCTACCAAATAAACAACGAGAGGAGGATCGTCGTGAAAGGCAAGATAACCTTAGGGAGTTCCAAAATATTATGCTTGGAAGATCATCACATCCCCTTCTACCTAGTAACCCTTAAGTCTTTGTAGTAGGATACCAGCATTGTAGACATTTTATTATCTTGAAGTTGTAATTCGAATGTTTGATGGATATTTTACGAATTTTAGTATGAATTTGAATGAATGTATTATGCAATTTTTGGATAATTATGTAAATTATTCTTCTATCTACACAAGAATTTGTAACTAGTTATTGTGGTAAACGTGATTAATATTTACAGTTGGAAATCAAGTTTAGCGACAAAAAGTTTGTCGCTAAGCTGTCACTTGATGGTCGAATCAAATTTAAAGTTAGCAACTTTAAAAAGGCTCTAGTGAGGGGCCGGAGACCGAAAATCCGTTGCTGAAACTCTAAAACTTCTGTCGCAAAACTTGTTGCTAAAATTTTGCGAGGCCCTTTTTTGTGATGGAATATATCCGTCACAATTTCGTCGTTAAAGGGCTTTAGTGACCAAATAGCTATGCAAACTTTCGTTGCTGATGCCTGATTTTCTAGTAGTGGTGGTCATGCCACCACGCCATTTATAACCTTGGATAAAACAAATATTTTTTATTCATCCATTAATGATTCTCTTTCCTATTTTCTTTTATATCATATCGAATCTATATCGATTCCGAATCCGATTCAAAACTCACTTACAAACCAAAATCCAAATTTAAATCCAAATTCAAATCCTACTCCTAAACCCATCTGCAAACTGTTGACGTATGTGTCGGACGGCCTATCTTGACCGACCGTCCGGACGACAGGGAGCCATCCAAAAATACCGAAGGGCACTCAACTCACCCGGCCAAGTATAACTGTAAGTAATAGGACAGGTGGCGTTAATCTTGGGACAGATGGCAGCAGCAGCACTACCGCCGCCATCCCAGAATTTACGGGATTGTGTCTGCCACCTAATCCGGGTATTGTGGGATTGTGTCCCCACCTTCTCTCTCTCTCTCCCTATAAATACTACTCCACTATCTCTCATTATAATATCTCATAATATATTATAATATTTTTTTTGGGTAAAGGGCATTCCACCCGGTAAAATATATTACACCAAAAAATCGTTTAAGTACAATGGAATGTGGCTGAAGTACCACATTAACCTCAAGCAACGCTTGAACATCCAACTAAACTCGCTTGTGACAGGCCACTAAGCGTTACAAATATAAAAACATACAATAACCAAAACCCCAATCGGAAATAACCACTTAACAACACAAGAAAGACCACACATATCCGCCCATCTCTTCGAAGGAGATTGATGAACCAGATGAGCCTGCCTCCTTAAAAACCCTTTCCAAGTAAAAACCCAATGGGAAAACCTTGGAGTAGGGAAAAAGAGTACAGCACTCACCCGAATCTCCAACGAAATCCTACTACCGCCAATAGCATCAACCAGAGACACAAAAGAAGCCTCGCGCACCCAACACCCATGATGTACCACTTTTGTTGTCCCGCCTTTGGTGTTCCACCTATGACGTCCCAACCTCTGTTGTCCCGCCTCTGGTGTACCACCTATGACGTCCCAACTATAGTGTCCCATCCGAAAAACAGCAACAAGAATAGAACTCGCCATTAAGAATGCATCAAAGACATAGGCAACCGCCAAACACGCAATAAATCAAGAACATTAGCCCTCCTTTTAAAGCGACAAGTAAGAAGCTTCAAACGCACCGTTGATTTAATCACATCAATCAATTGACTTTCAGACCGACGTTGTTGCTTGAAGATTCTGTTGTTTCTTTCTTGCCATATAAAATAAGAAGTCGCCGCAAACAAAAGCTTCGCAACAACACTCCTCACAGATCGAGAAGCAGAAATAGGAATCAAGTGACGCACCACATCCTCTAAAGAAGATGGAATATCCGTAAGACCAGCAAACACTTTCAACGAATCCCAAACCAGAAAAGAAAATAAACACTCAAAAAAGAGGTGATCATGAGAATCCGGTTGAGTTTTGCACAAGGGGCACACAAGAGCGTCTCGAATGGGATCAAGAGAGCATAGCGTATCCTGAGTACGAAGCCTCCTTCTCAAAACCAGCCACAAATGAAAAGCATGCCTTGGAATACGGTGCGTGAACCAAACAAGATGAAACCAATCAACAACCGGGCCACGCGCCCGAATACACTCCCAAACTGAAGAAACAGAGAAAGAGTTGACAAGACCATCCCCCGTCCTCCAAACTAACCTATCATCCACATCATTATTTAACATAGGAACCAAAATAGATGTAAGAATAGGATACCGGGTGTCCCACGTAGACGGCCAAGCCCATGAATCCTCTAAAACAATGTCCCGAACCAAAGAATTAGAAGAAAAACCAGCCCGATAAACATCCCTTGAGGACACAATGAGAGAAAGAGGACCAATCGAACACCACTTATCAAACCAAGCTGATGCCTTCAAACCATTACCAATATTATACCAAAAAAAGTGCCTAACAAGAGGTCTAATCTGAAGGATCTTCCGCCAACTCCAAGTCATATTACCTCTACTAGGAACATCCCAAAAGTTACGACCCCGCAACCTGTATGTATGAATCCATTTCACCCACAAAGAATCCATAGAATTAAACAAACGCCAAATATGAGCAGCAATGAGGGCCGAATTAAAAGATTCTAGCCTACGAATCCCAAGCCCACCCTCCTGTTTAGGCAAGCAAACAACTTCCCAAGCAACTTTAGAAATACCTTTCTGACCAGTCCCAGAACTCCAAAGGAAACCCCGCATAAGCTGCTCAAGATCAAAAATAATACGAGCAGGAAGAACAAAAACCGAGGCCCAATAAATGTGCATAGAGGACAAAACGGACTGAATAAGCTGAAGACGACCAGCAAACGAGAGGAATTTATTCCTCCAATCATTGATGCGGTTGAATAGCTTCTCCACCAACTCCTTACAATCTCTAAAAATCAATCTAGTAGTAACTAAAGGCACTCCAAGATACTTCACAGGCAAGGTCCCCTCAACAAATGGAAGAATCTGTAAAATAGCAACTTTAATATGATTAAGAACATTACAGAAATAAGCAGTACTCTTGGGAATACTAGGGGACAGCCCCGAAACATCCTTAAACTCCTCCAGAGAATCCATAATAACACCAGCCGAATGAGCATCACCATGAGCAAACAAGAACAAATCATCAGCAAAACAAAGATTAATAATGTTAAGTTGAGAACATTTGTGATGGAAAGTGAACAGCTCCGAATCCCGAACTTGACGCCTCAAAATAAGGGTAAGAACCTCCATAACAAGCGTGAAAAGATAAGGCGATAACGGATCCCCTTGTCTTAAACCACGCTTACCCTTGAAATAACCATGCAAAATACCATTAACACTAATAGAAAACGAAGTGGTAGACACACACTCCATAATCCATTGAACCATACGCGCATGAAAACCAAACCGAATCAAAATACACCTCAAAAATTGCCAATTCACCGTATCGTACGCCTTCTGAATATCCACCTTAAACGCACATCTAGAAGGACCACGATTGAGATGATAATTATGCATAAGCTCCTGAGTAAGAAGAATGTTATCGGCAATCCTTCTACCAGGAATAAAAGCTGACTGATTCGGACTAACCAAAGTGGTAAGGCTCTCCTTAATCCGGTTGGCAATAATCTTACTAATACACTTGAAAATCACATTGCAACACGAAATAGGCCTAAAATCAGTAATCCAAGTGGGAGAATTGATCTTAGGTAAAAGAGCTATGGTAGTATGATTAATCTCTTTCAACAACTTACCATTAACAAAAAATTCCTGAACCGCCTTAGTAACATCCCCTGAAATAATATCCCAAGCACCCTTGAAAAACGCAGCCGAATAACCATCCGGACCCGGCGCCTTATCATCACCCATAGAAAAAATAGCATCTTTGACCTCACGAGACGTAACATCACGAATCATATGAAGAGCCACATTAGGATCAAGAGTCGATGTAAATAAATCAGAATCATCCAAAAGCATTATAAGCCCCTCTTGACCAAGGAAAGAAGTAAAGTAAGAAACAAAAGCATTCGGAACCTGATCATCAACCAATTGCACGCCATTACCATCACAAATAGAATCAATCCGACTCCTAGCTTTCCTACTCTTCGCAACCTTATGAAAGTAAGCAGAATTCGAGTCACCAACCCGAAGCCATTCCACCTTAGCTTTTTGCTTGAGAAAAAATTCTTCCTTCAAAACAGCTTCATTGAAAGAATTAAGATAGCACGCTTCATCCTCACGCAAAGCAACATTAAAAGGATCCAAATCAAGAGCACGCTGAACCTCATCCAACTCATGACGAAGTTTAGTAACACGCTCATGAATATTCCCTTCTCGGAACAGCATTTTCCGAAAAGGCTTTTTAAGCGCCTTTAATTTACTAACCACTTTAAACATATGAAAACCACTCATCAATTTGCCCCAACACTCTTGAACTTGCTGTTTAAACCTTGAATTCTGAACCAGAATATTAGAGAATTTAAACGGCCTAGGTTTAAACTTACACATGGTAGGAATATGAAGAATAGCCGGGGAGTGATCAGAAACACGGTACGGTTGGAATATAGCATGAGCACCTGCAAACGAATCCAGAAACTCAATGTTAGCCATAATACGATCAATCTTCTTCAAAATACCATCCAATCCTCTCGGTTTTTGGTTCCAAGTAAATTGCAGCCCCGAATGATTTATATCAACCAACTCATTAGCATCAACACACTCCTTAAATTCCCGCATCGCAATATCAATAACCGAAGAACCCTCTACTTTATCTTCTAAATTAAGAGCCGAATTGAAGTCCCCAAGCACACACCAAGGGCAATTACCAACCAGCAGCTTATGTAATCCAAGATTATCCCAAAGGGGTCTTCTATGAGTATACCTATTGTGAGCATAAACAAAAGAACAAAACAACTCCTTTTTATCAGCCTTAAAACGAATGAAAGTATGGACCACCTGATCTTTCATAGCAACCACATTCAAATCAACCGCATCCACATTCCACCCTAAAATGATACGAGAACCACTACTACAAAAAGTACCATTAGAAGTCCAATCCCACCCTTTAAACACCCTCATGCATAACTCCTGAAGACGAGAATTAGAAACATGCGATTCTAAAATAGCACAAATAGAAAGTTGATTTTCACCAATAACCTGACGAACCTCATTTTGTTTAGGGGATTGGTTCATTCCCCTAATATTCCAGGAAGCAATACTATACATGAGGAACATCTACAGAGGAAGTGCTTGCTTCCTTATGATTTTTAGCATCCGTGCCAAACTCAATATGCTCATCGACCTCATTATCACTTTCACTATCCTCTCCATGAACTCCTCTATCCCCTTGAGACGCGTTATCCTCAAACCCCAAATCAGAACTGAACACATCATCACTAAGCGCTCCAAAAGAATTCTTACTGATTATATCACTTAAATCATCATGGATAAACGTTTTAGGGGTATGCACATCATTAACGACCTGCTTATCCAATGAATTTTGACCAGCAATCATAGTAGGAACAGTAACATCATTATTCATAACATGAGCCTTGGGAGATGAAACATCATTCTCCCCAACAACATTAGGACCAGTAGGATCCTTATTAGTACCATTACCCTTAGACGAAGAAGCTCCATCAGCCCCTTTTTTAGAATTCGAAACCGGCTGCCAACGATAGTTAAATGTGACCCTTGGTTTAGCAAAACGAACTCCATCAATAACCTTTTCATGAGTTGGCGCCTTACCCTTACCCTTACGCTTATTAGCTTCTACAAACCCCTCCTCGTCAACATTCGACTTCACACTTGATTGTTTAACCTTCTTGGGACATGCAGCATCATTATGATCAAATATTTTGCATAACTCACAACGAGGAGGCTCCCATTCGTACTCAACATCAATACGAACCTTAGAATGACCTATACCATTAAGGAACGGAATAGCCACAACTACATGATCCATTAACTCAGTAAGAGACGACACTTCAACAAGAGCACGAGCATAAGAATTCCGACCCCATGACTTAACACACATAGTACTAGTGTACGAATCCAACATGATAGGCTTACCAATTTGAGTAGTAATCAGGCTCAGTCCAACCTCAGTAAAAGCAACAATTGGCATGTTATGTAACTTCAACCATACGGGGGCTGAAGTGACCTCTTCCTTAGCAAGCGTAGTATTAGGAGTCCAAATGTTCAAAAAAATAGGAATCGAACGAATCAACCACGGACCAGTCTCCAACACTTGCTCCATACCATCCTTAGTAGAGAATTGAAATAAAAAGAACCCATTATTCAGCATAACACGTTCTAAACCAAACTTAGCCCACGTATTCTTAACATAATTCTCCACAATAGGAAACGCAAGACGCTTCCCAATAAAATACCCATATAAAGTAGTAGCAAACCTAGCCGAAACATCATCTATCTCTTTTAAAGGAATAGTGACATGAGCCCCTTCCACACGTTTATCATTACGTAGTTCACATATGTTAACAGATTTAAACGCATTCTTAGTTTTAAACATTGAAGCATACGAAAGTTTGGGAGCTGTTTGTGAATCAACCTCACTAGAAGACTTAACTTCATCATTAGTATCAACCCCAAAATTCTTCCCATGACCAGCCACTTCATCCATGTGCTGATTTTGTGCCAACGAATGCTCAAAATCAGCAAACTGAACCACACGTTTGGTTTTCAAGACCTTATCCCTACGCAAGATCTGGCCATCAACGTTCTTGATCTTAGAAGCAATCCCCCTAACTAACGAGTCATCCATATCACCCTCATCCTGCCCAGCTGATGATAAATCCTCATGAGAACCATGCAAATTTATAATACTAGAAGCCCCCTTATTCTTTAAAATCGACTTTAGGAGAGGAGCATTAGCAAGCAAGGTTGAATTGGAACGACCTGAAAGTTTGTTATGCAAATGGGTCGAATCCATAGCAAACACAATACGAAACAAATTAAAAAGCAGCAGCGAAACCCTAAAAAACCTAGACTAGCGATCGGAAAAAACCCTAAAAAACCGACACCCAATAAACGACCACCAAAGAAAGAAAGCACCGAATCCCTAAAAGGGATTAAATACCCCACAAACAAACCTAACCGACTTTCATAATTCAGCCATGTAATCCAATGATCGCACAAAGAACAGATCCAAACAGGTAAAAAAACGATTTCCTAAAGGAAAAAAAACGAAACCCTAACAACCAAAGAAGCAGCAACCTAATAATAAATCAACTAAAAGGAAATAATACTCAAATTAATCCACAAGAGTTGAAGTTTTATAAGGTATTCGAATCAATGGAATGAGAAGGAATCGATCAGATATGAAAGAGAAGGAAATCGCCCATTGTAGGATTTTTTTTGTCTCATAATATATTATAATAACATCTCACACACACATATTCTCTCTGATATATTAACTGTCATTACATATACATTATATCCTGATACACCATACGGATCTATACCTATCGATGCATAACTAAATCCTCTACCGGAGGTACTGACTTGACCGTCGGAGGGTGGTCCCCGGGGCTTCGGCCTCGGGACTCCTTCTAACGGGTTCTTTTATATTTGCAGCATGCCTCGAAGCTTGGGACAAGGACGAATGGCCTGAAGGAGTCGTCCGGCCTAGCCTAGCGAAAGGGCTTCATTTGTTTGTCTGAAGTGGTTACAGAAAATTACTTCAACAAATTGGCGCCATCCGTGGGACCCGTTGTTCACTCTACCAACAGCTGAGAATGACGGGTCTCATCTCCATTTCGTCTCTTACATGTCAGATATGGGTAGATGGGTTTATATAGATCCGGTCTCAATTTCAGATCTTGGTCTGAAATGGAAGGAAGGTATGGCTATGTTTGATCTCAAAGCGGGGAGAAATGATCCGCTATATGTGGGTTTCTGCTCCTCGGCCTCGAATGGGTTTGAATCAGTCGGATTGTTCGTCCGGTGTAGACGTCCGGAATGGACGCTCGGTAAGGACGGGATGAAGCGACCAAAGGTTGTTCGGATATTCTGTGTCATTCGAAGATACTATCTCGTTCGGATATAGTGGTGTCACATTTTTCAGTCCGCTTATGAAGACGTTCGGTATCAACCTCCGGAATGGAGGTCGAGTATAAACGGCAATACGGACAGGCGGAGGGCTGTCCGGTATGGTTTCTTTCGGTTCAGTCGTCCGAAGATACAATCTCGTTCGGATATGTTGTGTTATTCAGATCTGCCAGAAGGGTACTACAAAAAAAAGAAGAAAAGAGAATGATGTTAGGAAGATGATGATGGTAGAAGGTAGTGGTGATGGGTCGAACAAGCCTGTCAACAAAACGATGGTGTTTGGAAACGGAGTAATTATTACCGAAGGGGAAAGGTATTCCGATGGACCTTTTAGTGAGGATTGTGAACTGGTGGGATGACCGGACGGTCGTAGTTGCTTCTGGTGTTTGTACTGATTGGAGAGATGCTATTTCTTTCAAACTTACTCACTTTTCACTCTCTCGGTATGTTTTCATTCGATTTATTAGATGATGTTTGAAATTGCTTTTCTTTTTAAACATGAAAGTGTGATAAAACAAGCAATCCGTCAATCACTAGACATGATGAATAAACACATGAGCTAAATGAAGGCTATAAAGTACTTCCAACAATTCAAGTTTTAAAGTGTTTTTGTTAATTTTTCTATTAAATATATTAGACAATAACTACTTGTGAAGACAAATGCAATCTATATTAAAACATTAGCTACTTTTGTATGGATTCCAAAGTTGCCATAAAATCAGCAGATTAAGTGCTTTTTATACTTGTTATTATTTAAATTGGTGCGACTAATGTGTAGACGATTACCTACAAGTTTTAATATCTACAATTCCTATATGATGTTTTTTCCCTTTTTGATTGCCATGAGGAGATAAGCGATAAACTAATATAATGTCTATCAGCTTCAAACTTAAGATCCAATATTGCTCAGGCTAAGTTCTTGTTGTTGTGAAATACTTACCTAAAAAAGATTGTCGCAAATATTAATTGTGAGGGAAGAAGCTCAAAATTCTAAGCCGGTAAATAAGGTATTATTCACCAAGCATAAAATGATATTAGACAGTGGGAGATTCTTCATATCACATTTGCATCGACTTTTTTGCGGTTTATCATAATCTGTTTCGAGGGATCCATTATGTCCTCTGTCTAAAATATGAAGTCACTTCCCGTCCGGAACGGACTTCCGTTTGTGGGCATTCGGTGCGGAGGTTCGGTCGTGAACGTTCGGTCTGAATGTCCACCGTGTGTTGTCTATGCGTTATCTCGTTCGGATATGGATCTATAAGTCATCACACTTTACCCAAGAAAGTGCTGTTTGTTGGGGTTTGAAGTTTTAAAGGTTAGCGACTCATATTCGCTGAGTTTATGTCTTGACTGCGCCTAAACGGGTTTAGTGGTTGCTGTTTTTATTGCCATATGTCTTGGTTATATATCGAAGTCGTTGATACGGGATCGCTTACATAGGGTTTAACCTCGGCTTTTGGGTATTTTCATATGGTTTTGGCGTAGAGTGGTTATGTGTTTGATTCCACTGTATGTGTTGGTGTTGGTGGTTGCCGGGAGGTACTTGATGAGATTGTGTGGCACATAATTAGTATGTATATTGTGGGTACAGCTTCTGGTTATATCTCGCCATGGACGACGGACGGCTATAGGTTGTCCGGCGTAATTTCCTTTGGTCATGTTGTTTGAAGGTACTAACCTGTTCGAATGTGTTGCTTCTCTTCGGTATAATTTCCCATGGACATCAAGTATATGGACATCCGATATGGACTAACTAAAGGTCTCACGGTATGATTCCCTTCGGTCAAGTTGTTTAGATGTACTATGCTCCTTAGGGGGCTGCCCCGTTCCGATATACCAGTTGCGGGTTTCATCCGATTAGACGTGAAAGGCAAAATGGCTAAGATTCCGACCCGCATGTTCTTTCGGATCGATTATATGAAGTGGTAACCTCCGGACTCCGGTAGGAACGTATATGCAAGGCCGTGTTGCCATATCGGTTGAGTGTTATCAGTTCAGAACAAAAAAAGGGGGGCTATTCGTAACATGAAAGCTGATATAAAGGAAATGAAAGCGTGGAAGGAGCTGAAGTCAGAAGTGGTTATAGTTATAAAAGTGGTTATAGTTATAACACGAATCCGCTTAGTTGTTGCCTTTAATGGCAGGTAAGTTTCATGTTTTTCTCTTTTTTCTTTGCGTTTAATAAGCATGTTTGGAACACACAAGTGATTGATTAACTTTTTAACGCCTAGTGACCCGAATGCGGATTAACATTTGTTGCATTGAGCTATACTTAGCATTGTCATCTCTAGCATATTAAAAAGTTGGAAGAAAATTCCTACTAATAATAATTATTCATCAGAGGTTCATTTTCATGCCGTGGGTCATACCGCATTCAAGTGTTTTTGCCATTGCCCAACATGCATTATGAAAGGCCTCACTTTGCTTCTTAAGTCATATTTTGCAACAACAGTTAACGTTGGAACGTGTTCCATGAAATAATAGTATAGACCTCATAACTAAATGCCTCTAGTCAACATTAGTGTGACCGCTTGAATTTGTGAGAGGCACTATTTTATTTAAAGTTCAACGATACTAACAAGTAATAGCAACGTTGAACTAGGGGGAGTATAGTAGTATAACAATTCTATAGGTTATGTTACGGTTCGGTCATGACCCGGATGTTGTATTGATACAAGTGAAATATTTTGTTTGTTATATTTAATGGGAGAAAGCAAAAAAGCTTTCAAGTTTTATTCCGCAGGAAAGGCAAGCTTCGGATCTAACGATCGTGGAAAACACTCCAACGATTTCACCCGGACGTCACACTTCGTCCGTACCATGCTAAAAATCTCCATTGGTTACGCTACGGTTCGGTTTAAATCTAAAATTTCCTATTGATACATGAGAATATTTTGTTGGTCATATCTAACAAGAAAAGGAAAAAGAGCTTTCACATTTTATGGTGCAGGAATAACACCCATTGTAGACAAATTAAAAGCGGCCGGTGTGTCGATGTCTACCCATTGTGACTCTTTTATGTATTAATGCATGTGAAACATTATGTCTTTAATATCTAACGGAAAAGACAAGAGCTCTCATGTTTTACTTGGCAGGGATAACAATTACAAATTTCTGAACATAAGTCGAAAGTGATCCCTCCGTGGGGCTGGCCACCCCCGGAGATCAGTGATCAGTGTTCAAAGAAGGTTCATACCCAAAGAGGAGCGGCCGCATGATCATTCATTATGTTCTGAACATAAGTAGAAAATGGCCCCTCCGAGAGGTTCACGCCCTCCGGAGATTTTTGTGGTCAATGTTCAAAGATGGTATACCCAAAAATGGATACCATAATCCTGGCGGAAATGCTGAACGGCACCCAAAAAGGGGTGACCGCATAATCATTTATTATTCTCTGAACATAAGTAGAAAGTGGTCCCTCCGAGAGGTTCGTGCCCTCCGGAGATCAGTGATCAGTGTTCAAGAATGGCAAATCTTCTGAACATAAGCCGAAAATGGCCCCTCCGAGAGGTTCGCGCCCTCCGGAGATTAGTGGTCAATGTTCAAAGATGGTAACGGCGTGTGTCGCCGAAAAACGCATAAACTTGTACCTCCGGAACTATGAAAATAGTGAAGGTAATAAAAAACAAGTATTATGCGTTCGTAATCAAAATCTAGCTCCAACGTAAGCTTGTACCTCCGGAGCTATGAAAGTAGTGAAGGTAATAAAAAACAAGTGGTACGTTCATAACCCGAGTGTAGGCCGAACGTCAACTTGTACCTCCGGAGCTGCGCAAGCAGCGATGGTAAAAACAAACAAGTGTTCGGTATACGTTTGGGGTCGAAGTTTTACTTATGCAGGAAACAAAGGGATGATGGGAAAAATACGTCTCGCTTCGGATTCAACAATGTTTAAGTATAGTATCATTAACCGTAGGTCAATAATACTATACTGGGAGGACATGTTAATGTATATGTCTGAAAGACACGCACAGGGAGGCAAACACAACACTAATCCGAACGACTCAGGCCGAAAGGCCATAAGGTACTCTTTAAAGTATTACGTCACTATTTTACTAACAATGCAATACTGGTGTTACATGTTGACATATGTATCAGAAAACACAAGCCGAAGGCCGTAAAGATATTCTTTAAGTATTACATCATCGGTCTTCAACCGATAATGCAATACTGGGGGGACATGTTGGTGTATGTGTCCGAATGATGTTTGCCGAAAGGCACAAAGGTATTATTTAAGTATTGCAGGTGTATGTGTCCGAATGATGTTTGCCGAAAGGCACAAAGGTATTATTTAAGTATTGCAGGTATATGCGTCCGAGCGACGTATGCCGGAAGGGACAAATATATTCTTTAAAGTATTACATCATCGGTCTTCAACCGATAATGCAATACTGGGGGAACATGTTGACGTATGTGTCCGGACGGCCTATCTTGACCGACCGTCCGGACGACAGGGAGCCATCCGGAAATACCGAAGGGCACTCAACTCACCCGACCAAGTATAACTGTAAGTAATAGGACATGTGTCACAACCCGTAATTTCAGGCCATTTTTCCGAACCTCGACAATTTACTATTCACTAGTTACTATTCATTTTTACTATTCATCGATCACTATTCACTTTTCACTATTCATCGTTTTCAAGGTCAATTTGATATTTTGAGAAACTTTCAGAAATTTCACTATTCACGTGACACTATTCATTCCCGGAGAAAATTCCCGTTCATCATCAGCATTCATAAATTCGTAAATCTAGTTTACGAGTGTTCAAAAATTCACGTAACCAGTTCGGGTTAGCCGTGAATTCATGCATTTTCATTTAAGGACACATCATACAGGCTAGAGTAGCCTGCATAACATCAGTATCATCATCAGTATATTAGTTCATGCACGGACATGCATTATTTTAATTTACGTATGGTTATTTATATAATTATTGTTACCACTCAAGTTATTACTACTGATATTATACCCAGTACTCCCGACAATGATCCTAGTATATTTTCATACAAATTTTAATAATATAAAAATTATATTATTAAATTACCCGGTGTTTTCAAACCAATTACTATATTTTTCGTTAGGAGTTTATAACTCCGTCAGTTTACGAAAATTTAACCCGATAATTATTCTGACACCCGAATCTTGTCAGGAATATATTTTTACCATTTATACAACTTTGTCATATTCTACGTCACTTCGTTGACATTTATTTCAAGATAACTCGGTACCCGATAACACCCATAGTGTACACCTAAACAACTAACACTTACATATTATGCAAAATATCTTCAACTTTGTCCAACTCCTTACACAAACTGTTGGGTCATGTATAACCCAAGAATACTTCAAACATGATTTGGACACAAATTAACTAAGTGTTAACTTAAACCGAGAACAATTCAAGTCACTGAGAGAACAGCCTCTCAGTGAGTCATCTTCAGGATGCTTAAGGCGAATTCAAGAAGAAGGATTCACTACTCAGGAAGGCGGTACTCCCTGAGTAGGACTTAAGCCAAAGAAGAAGATGATGGATTCAGTGAGTGTTGGATAAGAACTCACTGAACCCCAGTCTCCTCAACCAACAAAGTGATTGAAGGACTGAGGAACCAACGCCTGAAGAAAAGGCGGGAACAATAGGGAAAAGATCTGAGAAGATATTAGTGTAAGCCCAACACTCTTCTCTTGTCAGATCCAACCTTCCCTATTGCGGCTAAAAGTCATGGAGTGTCAGCCAACAACTCCCAAAGTCTTATTAGCCCTTTCCTATTGGTTCTTGGAAATGACAATTACTATTTGTAATTGTCAGACACGCAACCTCAACAACTTGTATTATATTTAATCACTTATACTTAGATTACTTGTGTATAAATAGAACAGATGTGAGAGAAGTTAAAGTGTGCTTTGTATAATTAAAGTCTTGAACTTTTACAAAGGAACTTCTCTCCTACAAAGAGTATACAACTCACTGAGATAGCTCAGTGGGTATATTGTTACCACTCAAGCAAAACTTGAGTTTCGATAGGAGACACCCCATACCCTTGTCTATTCAATCCCAAGTGTTTGTTCCGCAAAACACTTGGGTATAGATTCTTGGAATTATTTCTAATAAGAATTTAAACGTTGAAAATTATTGTTGTTTTTATACTCACGTTTTATAACTGTTAGAATTAATCCTAAACATTGTATTAGTCATAACACGAAATAGATTAACTTTCTAGTTAACTCTAATCGTATAAAGGGACCAACAAGTGGTATCAGAGCCTCTGGTTTATAAAATCTTTTAAAATAACCAAGAGTGCTCTAGGTTTTTAAAACCAAGATCCTACTATGGCTGATATAAATGTACCCCAGCTAGTCGACAAAAAGGGTGGCAGCTACTCAGCTGTTGCACCCAGACTTGAAGCTGGAAAATTTAGCAAATGGAAGAAGCGTATGATTTGCTATCTTACTGGTATGGAACCCTACTACATCACCTGTATCAGGGATGGCTCATTTGTCCCAAAGACTGACACAGGGCTAAACAAGCCTGAGGCCCAATGGACCATTGATGAGAGGAGGGTGGTCAATCAAGACCAACGCTTGAAAAGCATCCTTATATCATGTCTTCCTGACGATATAATGGAATCAGTCATCAACTGTCTTACAGCCAAGCAAACTTGGGATGACTTGGTAAACAGCTTTGAGGGTCTCTCAGATACCAAGGAAAATAGGGTCATGGACCTTAAACTTGAGTATAATACTTTCAGGTCAAAAGACTCTGAAAGTCTCTCACAAACCTACACCAGATACAAAACCTTGATAAATGAATTATCAAATGATGGTGTTGTACTGACCAAACATGAGACAAATGTTGGCTTTGTCAACAGTCTCCCTGAGAAGTGGCTCAACTTCTCACAAGGCCTGAGGAATGCTAACCACATTCAGACCCTTGAGCTCCCTGAAATTTATGGGAAGTTTGTCTATGAAGACAACTTGATCTCAAGGAGATATCCTGACTCAAAAGCTTTTGAGTCCAAAAAGGCCTTAACCTCCACACCCATATCAACTGCTTTCTATTCTAATGGTGTTGTGCAGGATACTCAAGAGGATTCTGAAGAAGAAATTGATGAAAGAACTGATGAGGAATACCTGAATGATCTAAACTTGGAATTCCAAGAAAGGGCACTCCTTGCTAGTTCAAAACGTTTCATCAAAAGGAATCAGTCCAACTTTACAAAATCAAAAGCAAATGAGACCACTGAATGTTTTAAATGTGGTAAAAAGGGTCATTTTGCTAGGGACTGTTATTCTAAAACTATCTCAGAACCCTCTTACAAATTTTCAGGAACTAGCAAGTTTCAACCTAAAATGTTTCAGTCCACCCAACAATTCCAAAACAAGGGTCAAAAGGATTTTGAAACAAAATATAGGAATATCAAAGCTAAACTTGCACTTCTTGAAACTAACCCCATATTGTCTCAGGCTCCTCAAACATCTAAACCTATTCAGACAAAGAACAAGGTTTTAATAGCTGAAGCATATGATTGGGATGATGAAAAGGTTTCCTCAGATGAGGAAATAAGAGTTAGTGCACTGATGGCACTTTCAGAAGAGGATCAGGTGGCTGTGGGAAAAGGTCATGCTAGAAATGGAGAGTGGGTCAACATCACCATGAAGAAGGTAACTACTTTACTTTCTATGGATAATGATTCTGATTGGCAATCTTACATGAATTATATTTGTGTTGATTTAAAGTTTGTTGAAGAACAAAGGCTTAAATTGCTTTCAAAATATAACAATATTGTGTCAGAATTGAACAAATGTAGAGATGAACTGCTTGTACTTAAGCAAGCCAAACTAGAAACAATAACTCTACAAATTCAGAACACTGAGATTTTGAAGCAAAACCAAGTCCTTAAAACTGAACTTAACAAAGAAAAGGCCATTATTCAAAGCTGGACCAAGAAGAACCCTAAGGTTTTTGACACTATGGGATTAATCTCTCAGAAAACCATTGGTATTGACCCTCTTATGGTTGATCCAACTGTGTGTCAAAATGAAATGAACTTTGTTCCAGCTGGCATATCTTTTGAGCAAGAATTACTTCCCAAGTCAAATGACTGGATTGTCAGGGACAACCCAGTCAGTAAGTTACCAAACTTTGAGACTGGAAAGATCTTGCTTCCTGAAAGTCAGGCTTTGAAAAATATGCTTGAACTCACTGAAAAACTCAGTAAGCTTGAACTCACTGAACCACTCACTGAGTCCTTAGATGAGTCTGAATCAGAATCATACCCTCCACTTCCTCCACTGAATACCCTTCAGGGTGCTACACCTAACTTAGGCCTCCCACCTATGGTCTTCTCACCACACTCTCCAAAGGAGAGATCAGGAAAGGGAACAACCATCCTGAAGAGAGCAAACCTTGATGTCTCAGTAAATACTGATGACTCATCAACTTCAGTCCCTTCTGAAGTAACAACCCAAAGCCCTGACTCAAAATTTGATCAGTTGGCTGAAATGGTCAGGAAGCTAGGAGAGAAGATTGAATCTTCCGAGAAATCTTCTAAATCCAAGAAGGAACAAAAACCAACTTCCTCAAAGACCAAACCCAAACCCACAAAACCCCTGAAAAGATGTGAGCTGTGCAACTATACTAATCATCTCACTGATGATTGCTATAGAGTCCTTTATTGCATGATTTGCAAAAAGGAAGATCACAGGACCTCTGATCATAAACAATGCTCAGTCATGTCAAACTTTTCAGGACTCAAGGCTCAGTGCCTGAACTACCCTTCTGATTCTAAGCAGAAACAGAAGCAAAAGGCCAAGCCTTTTCCTCCCTGCCCTTTGTGTGGATTCAATGACCACCACCCTGAGGATTGTCAATATGACAAACATTGTGAATCCAGTGGAAGTTCCACTCATAAATCCTCAGGAAAAGAGAAGGTCATTCAGTCAAGAAGAGGAATGAAACAATCCTCTCAGACTACTGAGGCTACCCCTACAACCAAATGCAAAACATGTGGTAGCTCAGTCCACTCAACCTCTGACCATGAATCAATTAATACTTTCATAAAGACCTACAATACCAAACCCTCCATGAAATGGAGTCCTAGAAAGAACTGACCTAGTTTACTATTTGTGCAGAAACATGCTAGGGATCCTGTTTGGCATCTAGATAGTGGATGTTCAAGGAGCATGACTGGTGTTAAGGAGTGTCTGCACAAATATGTGGAAGAACCAGGACCCAAAGTGATATTTGCTGATAATTCATCATGTCTTTACTAGGATAGCATATGTAAATGGTCTTAAGTATAATCTGATCAGTGTCAGTCAACTATGTGATGCAAAATACATAGTTCAGTTTGATGATAAGCAAGGAACCATCTTCAATGCAAATAAGGAAATTGTCCTCATTGCACCAAGAAGACAAGATGTTTATGTATTAGACATGTCAAGTCTAACTCAGGATGGAACATGTCTCTTTGCTAAGGCCACTGATGCACTCAACTGGCTTTGGCATAAGAGACTAACCCACCTGAACTTTAAGAACATTAACAATCTTGTAAAACAAAACAAGGTCCTTGGCTTACCATCACTTGTGTTTTCTAAGGATAAACCATGCTCAGCTTGTGAAAAAGGTAAACATCACAGAGCATCCTTTAAAACCAAAACCAACTTTTCCATCAGGAACTGCCTACATCTTCTCCATATGGATCTATTTGGACCTGTCAGTCCAAGGTCTATTAACCATGAGAAGTATACTCTGGTCATAGTGGATGAATACTCAAGATACACCTGGGTATTCTTCCTGATCAAAAAGAGTCAGGCAGCTGAAACAATCATGTCCTTTGTCAGGAACATTGAAAATCAAAATGACATTAAGGTCAAGCAAATTAGAACTGACAATGGGACTGAGTTCAAAAATAATGAACTTGAATGTTTCTGTGATGAGAAAGGTATTTCCCAAAACTTTTCCTCTCCATACACACCTGAACAAAATGGTGTTGCTGAAAGGAAAAACAGAACACTCATTGAAGCTGCTAGGACAATGCTATGTGGATCAGTCCTCTCCAACCATTTTTGGACTGATGCAGTCAAAACTGCCTGTTACACACAAAACAGATCCATAATTTTCAAGAGACATGGGAAAACCCCATATGAGTTATTCAAAGGAAGAATCCCTGACATCAGCTACTTTCATGTCTTTGGGTGTCTTGTGTTTATTCATAATCACAAGGATCACCTAGGGAAATTTGATGCAAAAGCTGATGATGGATACTTCCTGGGATACTCACTTGTCTCAAAAGCCTTCAAAGTGTTCAACACAAGGAGACAGCAGACTGAGGAAACATTTCATGTTACCTTTGATGAGAGCACTGATGCAATCAGGTTCTCAACTGCCTCAGTAGAAGAGATAGGAATTGATAATTCTTCAAGATATCCTCCTGATGAATATCTGTCTGAGAACAATCCTTCTACTCAGTATCAAGATGATGCTAACCTCTCCTACTACATTATCCCTCACAACCTACCAAACCCAACCATCACTGAGTTTGTTGAAACACATACAAGTACTGATGATATCCTTCAGTCTGAACAAAATACTCAGGACCCAAACAATCTCAGTGATGACTCAACCCACTTAGACACACAAGGCAATGGAAATCTTGTGTCTAATCCTGATCATACCCATCAGGCTTCTACAAGTTCTAACCCACTCCCAAGACCTCAGGATAGTTGGACCAGATCTCAGGATATAGAACTTGTCAATATCATTGGTGAGCCTTCTGAAGGCATGCTTACAAGAAGCATGGCTGCTGAACTAAGAGCAGCCTCATCCAATGAATGCCTATTTGTGGACTTCATTTCCACAATTGAACCCAAAAGTGTTAAAGAAGCACTTAAACATCCAAGTTGGGTTCAGGCCATGCATGATGAACTAGAACAATTTGACAGAAACAAGGTAATGAACTTGGTCAAATGTCCTGAGAATGTCTCAGTCATTGGCATGAAATGGGTATTCAAAAACAAAACTGATGAAAATGGCATAGTCATTAAAAACAAAGCCAGACTTGTAGCCAAAGGCTATAATCAACAAGAAGGCATTGACTATGAAGAAACATTTGCACCAGTAGCAAGGATGGAAGCCATCAGGATCTTCCTTGCTTTTGCTACATACATGAACTTCAAGGTGTACCAAATGGATGTTAAAAGTGCATTCTTAAATGGTTCACTGAAAGAAGAAGTTTATGTTGAGAAACCTCCTGGATTTGAAAGCCATGAGTCTCCTGATCATGTCTATAAGCTTAACAAAGCCCTTTATGGACTGAAGCAAGCTCCCAGGGCATGGTATGAGACTCTCTCAGCCTTCTTAATCCAAAACAAATTTGTCAGAGGCAAGATAGACAACACATTGTTTATCTATAAGACAAATAATGATGTCATACTAGTACAAGTGTATGTTGATGACATCATCTTTGGCTCAACAAGTTTCAAACTTTGCAAACAATTTGAAAAACTAATGGCAAAGAAGTTTGAAATGAGCATGATGGGAGAACTGACATACTTTCTTGGTCTTCAGATCAAGCAGACTGATAGAGGAACCACTATCAGTCAAGAGAAGTATGTAAAGAATCTACTGAAGAAGTATGATCTCAGTGACTGTGCCTCAGTCAAAACTCCCATGGTTCCCCCAAACAACCTTGGTCCTGATCTAACTGGTAAACCAGTAAATCAAACTCTCTTTAGAGGAATGATAGGATCACTGATGTATCTACTTGCATCAAGTCCTGATATCCAATTCTCAGTATGTCTATGTGCCAGATATCAATCTGACCCAAGAGAATCTCATGTCACTGCTGTGAAAAGGATATTCAGGTAACTGAAGGGCACTCCTAACCTTGGATTATACTATCCAAAGTGCTCAGGACTTGATCTCAAAGGATACTCAGACTCTGACTATGCTGGATGCAACATGGATAGAAAAAGCACCTCAGGCTCTTGCCAAATTCTTGGTGGGAAATTAGTCTGTTGGAGTGCTAAGAAGCAACAATCAGTTGCCTTATCCTCAGCTGAGGCTGAATATGTTGCTGCAGCTAGTTGTTGTGCAAATGTACTCTGGATGAAAAGTCAACTCAGTGACTATGGAATTCAGTACAAGATGGTACCCATCTTTTGTGATAACACAAGTGCAATTGCAATCTCTAACAACCCTGTTCTTCATCAGAGAACAAAACACATTGATATCAGATATCACTTCATCAGGGACCATGTCATAAATGGTGACATTGAATTACACTTCATTCCTACTGAATATCAGTTAGCTGATATCTTCACCAAACCTTTGGATGAACCAACTTTCACAAGACTGAAAGCTGAATTAGGAATGTTGGATATAGAGAATCAGTCCACTGACTAATTTTTATTTCCAACTAAAGTGTAAATTCTTGAAATCTCAGGTCCCTGACTCAATGTGTTCATCAGTGAATCATTTCACTAAATCCATCACCTCAGGAACTAAACCCAAGTTCCTGAAATCTTGATGGGTCAGAAACTAAACCCAAGTTTCTGAATCCTTGCTTCTCAGGAATCCTTCCATATTCCTGAATCATCAGTGACTAATCCCAAGTCCCTGAAAAACCTATCACTGAATGAAGAGTCATTCAGGGCCCTGAAAAGGACATTAAATACTGACTTAAATGCTCTAAGTATCTAGTTAGTAAATGTCCGAGGTTGGTAACTGAACACATATTTAATTCAAGAATAATTGTTCTTTTTGCCTTTCTGGCTTCCACCTCTGGGCCACCACATTCCCACTTGGCATTAAATGCCTCTCCAATCACATTTCAAATATGTGATGACTCATCTCTGCAAGTTGCACTTTTGCAGAACTGCTCAACTGTTCACCTCGACTGTTGCGCCAAACCAGGAAAGTGGAGTGTTGTCATTAAATGCGGATCCCAAAACTTATTATTCAAAACAATTTCCAAATAATTCTTTTTGAATAAATTAAGATTTGCTCAAATGACCAAAACACCCCCATCTCCTCTTTCCTATAAATACCCCAACCAGAAGAATACATACACATGTTTTTATAGAATTTTAAGCAAAACTCTGCCATTTTTTATTCTCAAAAACAAATTGTGTGTGCATTCTTAAGCTTTAGAACCCCTTTAACCTTAGTCAAACCCAGACTTACCCACAAATGGCTTCTTCTAAAGCTGTGAAATATGCCCCCAACGTGGATTTCACAATGGAGGGTGTAGACCTAACCAAAAATAATGTGGTGGGAAATTTCTCATATCCACAAATCTACCCAGCCTACAAGAACGTTATGAAATATCTTCGTAATTGTTTTCTTGCAAAGGCTTTCACCCACTCTCCCTCAGTCATCTACCATGACTATTTGAGGGAATTCTGGTGTACGGCTGTGGCAACCAGCCCCAAAGACACCAAAGAGTCAATCATCACCTTCACGGTGATGAATGGGAGTAGAACCCTCTCCTTTGACTACTCAGCATTCATCAAAGCCACAGGCCTTGACTTTGCTGAAGCCTTTTCTCCCAACCCTACTGATCAGGACATAAAGAATGAACTGATCTTTCTTGCACCCCATGACCCCAGACGTCCAACAATGTCTGTGGGAGGCTTACTGGAAAAGGCTCCAATAGTCAAAACATGGTTCCACCCTATTTGGAGGATACTGATGACATTTGTCATTCAGGTCCTGGGTGGAAATAAATCCTCTACGGAACAGTTGAACTCATCACAACAATTGATGTTGTTCAGTCTCCTTGAGGGTACAAAAATAGACATCGGAGGAATAATCTTCCGAGACCTCGTTGCTAAGCTCTCAGGAAAACATAGGCAAAGGCACATGTCCTATCCTAGATTTGTTTCCTGTGTGCTTCAGGACCTACTCGGTTCTGACTATGTGAGGACTGATGCAGAAGGTACGAAGCCTGAGGTACTGCACAAGTCAAACTTCACTAGTAGCATCAGTGAGGTTACACATATTGCCCTGACTGAATACATGCAATCAGTCATTCAGGGTAATGACGCTATCTCTCCAGTTCCTTCACCGACCAAAAAGGTGAAGAAGACAAAGAAGGGTCAGTCCAGCCAGGTGGTTAGACCCAAGCCACTCGCCACTGAGACTGATCCTCAAAACCAACTCAACCTCAAAAAGAGGTTGAAAAAGGCCGAGACCTCTGAGACACCCATTTCTGAGACCCTCTTGACCTCAAAACAAAGGCCAACAGAAGTCACTGAGCAATCATCCTCAGTGACCTCGGGCACACCCATTCCACATGGTTCAACTGACATACACAAGTCAGAGGGATCAGGAAGCATTCCCCCCTCACATCCCGATGAAGGTACTGATAAATCACAATCAGTACCTAAGGGAGGAAAGGGTCCTGAATCCTCGGTAGGGCAGCACCACCCTACTGGGAAGAGGACCCACACCCCCTCACATCCCGATGAAGGAACTGTCAAAAAACAATCAGTTCCCAAGGGAGGAAAGGGTTCTAAATCCTCGGTAAGGCAGCACTACCTTACTGAGAAGGGGACCCACAAACATTCACATCCCGTTAACGTTCCTGAGAAATCACCCTCAGGATCTCAGGGAGAAAAGGACCCTAAATCCCCTGAAGGACAGCACAATCCTGATGGGAAGGGGGTCCACAAATTCTCACAATCAGTACCTAGTGATACTACTGGAAAGCACCCATCAGTAGTTGAAGGTGCTAAGGGGGACAAAGACTCAGAGGGAAAGAAACAACCCGCTGATATGGAACCCATCAACCCCTCAGGCGGATCCAGTCTTTCAGGAACTGCCCCCAAAAGCCAGGCTGGTGTTACCCCAGTTATTATGGCTAGTCAGGCTAAGAAAACCCACTCAGTTATTATGACAACGGGGTTAGGACCTGACCAAACCGAAGGCAAATCTTTTTATAAAGAGGAGCCGGTTGATTTTTTGGGTATTGAGTCCATGGGGGACTTTCAGGCTATTATGGAGTCTGATGAAGAGCTCAGGGAAGAGAGTGAAGAAGAAATTTTTGAGGCAGGTGAGGATATGGAAACTGATGTACAGCCTGAACAACCTGAACAATCACATCAGTCATCTCCAAGCCAAAGTGCCCAGTCTGGTTCTCAGTCTTCTGATTCTTCTGATACTAGGGACATCCTCCAAAAGTATGATAACTCTCTTCCCCTCACTGAGAAAACATTGGTCAAATTCCTACTGAAGACCAACAGAGCTCTTTTCACTGGTCTCACTGATGAGATGTTTGATCATCACACTGAAGCTGCCGTTCACTATGCCAACCTGAAGGCAGATGTTGAATCCTTTCATGATGATGTGATCGAAATCCAATCAGACACCAAACACTCCTTGACAGCAATTGATCTTCATTTCCAGAAGTTCAATCTTACTCTTGAAGGCATCACCAATAGCCTTGGAACTATTCAGTCAGCTGTCAAGGATGACCCCGTACTCACTGAAAAGATCCTTCAAGCTGCTGAGACTTATCAGAAGCAGTCAGCTGAAATCCATGATCTCCTCAGCTTACTGAAGGATTCTAAACTTCAGGGTCTTACTACCTCCTTGGACTCAATCAGGACTTCCATGGGTCTTCAGGAAAAACATCTTGGTACTTGGGCACAATCTTCAACATCCTTGGCATGGTCTTTTGGATCAAGGATGTCAGGCATCGAAGCTTCTCAGGCTTCTCTGGCGGATCAGATCTCAAGTCTTCAGAAAGACACCTCGGACATCAAATCAATGATGACTGAGATCTATCAGGCCTTCAAAGGTCCTACTGCTCCAGTAACTCCAACTCTTGCTATCACCATGGCTCAAGCAACAGTTGAGGGGGAGAAAGACACTGGAGTCTCAGGCCAACAACCTCCTTCTCACACTGAGGGGGAGATTCCTGAAGCCTCTTCCTCCCATCAAGATAAAGGCAAAGGCATCCTCACTGAACCTGAGCCTCAACCAGCACCCATCACGGTTGCAAAGGATCCTGAATCACCACTCAGGATCCCATATGAAATTGATGGAGTTCTTCACCACTTCTCAGCTGATGAACTCAGTGCTTATCTTCAGGAAGAGGAGGCAAAGAAGAAGTTAAAGGAGGAGGAGAAGGCAAGCAAGTCTGCCTTAATCAAGGTTGTTCATGAAGAGGCTGAGAAAATTGGTCTTGAGGCTAAGGATCTCTCAGGAAGAGAAGGTGGTATGACCTTTGTGAAAGCCCAGTCTGAGGAGATGACTACACTCAGGCAGAAAAGGGAGGAAAAGAAAAAACGGGCTGAAGAGATCAGACAAAACAGGATTAAGAAATATCAGTGGTATATGACTGAAAGGTTAAAACCAGAACCAATCACTGATGTTCATATTCAGAGAAATACCAATCCTGCTGTTGTCACTATCTACAGAGGTGCTGACAAGAGAAACTTTGATGTTCATAAACCTTTCAGATTCGCTGACTTCGGGATTACTGAATTGGACGAGTTGGGTCCATTAATAGCAAATAAATCAAATGTTGTGGTCCCTAATCTGATGAAGTCTTTGAGTCTGAGGTATGAAAGATTTGCAGCAGCACCTCAGGAACTTGGCATTCGATCTCTTCTTCCTGAATCTGCACAACCTGCTTCCTCTCAGTCTTCTTCAAGGAAAAGAAAGAAGATAGAAACTGAGCCTGAGATCAAGGTTCCTGGTCTTGACTGCAATAGGGCTCTCCCTGAAGATGTTCCTTTCAGGAACAATATGGTCATTGAACAGCCTGAAAGAGGTCTGTTCTTCATTGATGAGTTTGGCGACAAAGCCTTCCAGAGGTGGAGTGATATAGATTTGTCAGGAATTAAAGCAATGCTTGGCTTTCTAATGATGGCCTCTCCACTCAAGAGTCCTGAGAATGTGAGGTTTTGTCAAGACCTGAAAAGAAAAATCAATGAACATCCTGACCAACATGAGCTGCAGTCAAAGAAGCCCAAGCTTGAAGCCCTTGGAATCAAGTTGAACTGATGACCTGCCTGAATACCCACCACTATCCCTTTTGTACTTAGTTTTGTTAGGACTTGTAAATGATATTAATAAGATGATGTTTTTATTATTTCAGTGTCCTTATTTACATTCTAGTACATTCAGTATGAGTAGAAGTCCTTAGCTCACTCATATCTGATCAAAACACTTAGGAATAATTTATATCCAAATAGGGGGAGATTGTTGGGTCATGTATAACCCAAGAATGCTTCAAACATGATTTGGACACAAATTAACTAAGTGTTAACTTAAACCGAGAACAATTCAAGTCACTGAGAGAACAGCCTCTCAGTGAGTCATCTTCAGGATGCTTAAGGCGAATTCAAGAAGAAGGATTCACTACTCAGGAAGGCGGTACTCCCTGAGTAGGACTTAAGCCAAAGAAGAAGATGATGGATTCAGTGAGTGTTGGACAAGAACTCACTGAACCCCAGTCTCCTCAACCAACAAAGTGATTGAAGGACTGAGGAACCAACGCCTGAAGAAAAGGCGGGAACAATAGGGAAAAGATCTGAGAAGATAATAGTGTAAGCCCAACACTCTTCTCTTGTCAGATCCAACCTTCCCTATTGCGGCTAAAAGTCATGGAGTGTTAGCCAACAACTCCCAAAGTCTTATTAGCCCTTTCCTATTGGTTCTTGGAAATGACAATTACTATTTGTAATTGTCAGACACGCAACCTCAACAACTTGTATTATATTTAATCACTTATACTTAGATTACTTGTGTATAAATAGAACAGATGTGAGAGAAGTTAAAGTGTGCTTTGTATAATTAAAGTCTTGAACTTTTACAAAGGAACTTCTCTCCTACAAAGAGTATACAACTCACTGAGATAGCTCAGTGGGTATATTGTTACCACTCAAGCAAAACTTGAGTTTCGATAGGAGACACCCCATACCCTTGTCTATTCAATCCCAAGTGTTTGTTCCGCAAAACACTTGGGTATAGATTCTTGGAATTATTTCTAATAAGAATTTAAACGTTGAAAATTATTGTTGTTTTTATACTCACGTTTTATAACTGTTAGAATTAATCCTAAACATTGTATTAGTCATAACACGAAATAGATTAACTTTCTAGTTAACTCTAATCGTATAAAGGGACCAACACAAACCCACGCCCCACTCTTATCCATTTGCTCAATTTTTCCTTCCATGCCATACTTTCCAATTAATGAAGCTAGTACAAGTCTTTTGGATTTAATTTCACAAACAACACATACAACTCATTTCACAAAGTGCAAGAAAAACATATTACTCTCTTGTCCCTCTTCATACTCCACGGCAAGCCACAAGAACCAAGGAAGAACCATAGTTTTTTTTAGTTCAAGTGTTATACTAGTTCATTTCATGACCCTTGTTAAGGTTTTGAAATAAAAACCTCAAGGTTTTCATCCATTTCTCTTCAATCTCATCATACTTTGTAGGTAACCTCAAGAACATTTATTTTTCATATTTTGCTTCCATTTGATCCTTGTGTTTATTTATTTCAAGTGGTTTTAGTTAAAAATGCAAGATACATAAGTTATTGATACCATTTCTTTTTAAAACTATCTCTAACAATAGATCCACTAATTTTAGTAACATCCTCATGAATCCCACTATATTTAGTGATGTTTAGGACCCCATGACCCTTTGAGAAGGGTATGGTAGATCAAGAGTACTTGTGGAGTTGTGTGAAAGTAGTTTGATTAAGTTTTGGACTAGAAAAATGTATTTTTAAACTATACAAATACCTACTGTCGCGAAATTGATTTTCTGGAAAACTCAGAATTTTATGAACCATTTTGGTCTCAAGATTTAGAAAATACATTCAAAAACGAACGCGTGGGCGCTTGAATCACTAAAATCCGACTTATAACGAAGAAGTTATGAATTATTGAAGTTACGCGACGAAAACTATTGTTTCAGAAAATTGTGTGCTGTTGGCCGAACTTTGAAGGGCAAAACGAGTCGTTATCCGTAGGCTAGATGAGTCGAACCACTGAAAACATGTTAGTTCATGTTATGACGAACACGTGGATATAAAGAACGTACAAAACGGGCTTATAACGAGAAAGATATACGCGTTTTAAACTCGACGATTCATATACATTTTAACAGCACTAAAAGTAGAAATATTTTCTAAGTGTTGAACCTGTCTTTTTGAGGGACCATGTCAAGAGCCATTTTACTCACTGATCGAGTCAGTTTTGGAAAATTTTCATCAAGAACTTAAATGAAGTACACCCAGCCTAGTTTCCAAATTGACTGGCCGTTTGTCAAACGGACAAGTAACAAGTAAGTTATGACCCTTTCGAATTACCCGAAAACTGCCCCGAAATGGCAGAATTGGCCCGACTAGCCAACTTAACGACAACATATCTTTATGATCGAGACCTTTCTAGACGAAAAGTCATTTCTATGAGTTGTAGATATTGTCACAAGCTTTCCAAAAATACTGAGTTTGATTCCTATCTCCTAATGTACACTGTTTTGCGACTAGTTTTACGAGGTCATTCGGGCATATTTTCACAAATTATGAAAATGTTATAATTGCGACGAAAACATTATAATTGACAATATAACACCAAACAAGGATCGTGGAGTACCGTTTCAACATATTTACACTAAAAGTAGTATTTAACTTAACGAGACGTCAAAAATGTATTTTTCGACGATAAACATTATTTCCAAAATCATCGAGTGGTATCGATAACATACGTATTTGCATGTGTAGCATCATTTCATTTGCTTACATTAGATCATATCCTCATATTAGGTCGCGGTTAGAGACCGAGCCTCATTTCAGCGTATTCATTATTATCATTGTAGCCATCGCACCAGGTGAGTTTCATAGCCCCTCCTTTTACTTGTTCTGTAAATGTTTTGGGGGAGAATACATGCTCGTTTTACAATTAAACTCCATGCTTGTTTTACATTTAAACTTTATGCTTGTTTTACATTTAAACACACTGTTCATTATACAATAAAACACCATGTTTGTTTTACTTGAAATGTGACTGGTCTTTTATTTCTAATTGTTTATATGGCGACATTGTCAGAATTGATTATATGACGACATTGTCAGATGTATTTATATGACGACATTGTCAGATGTATTTATATGGCGGCATTGTCATGGCGACATTGTCAGAATTGTTATTATGACGTCATTGTCAGAATTTATCTTATGACATCATTGTCATGGCGATATTATCACACTTATATAGATTTTTCATTGAGACATTGTCACACTTAACATTACATTTTGTGGTTCATAAATCATTTGACGTTCACTTAAACCAAATCATATTAGGCAATGGGTTGTGAACACACAGGTTGCAAGTCTTGTTATGGGCGGGACTTGGAACTGGGTGGATTTACAAGGCCTTTGCTGGGAAATTTTCATTCAAAGGCTTTACATTTTTCACTAACTCTATGAACTCACCAACCTCGTGTTGACATTTTTAGCATGTATTTTCAGGTATAAGCAATAGCACGCTACGGGAGGTCTTGGCAGGGCATGGCATGGTCATAGAAGACTCTGATAAATATTGGGGACCGTTTTACTATTTTAAAGGGCCTATTTCCGCACAACTTTTAACAATGTAAATTCAACATTTTTGTTAAACAATTTCATTATAAATGGTTGAGATGAAAAACCGTTCTTTACACTTGTGTTGTGATACCAATTGAGTTACACCCCAGCGACATGTAAGCTTCCGCTGGACCCGATTTTGGGGGTGTGACAACAGGTGGCGTTAATCTTGGGACAGATGGCAGCAGCAGCACTACCGCCGCCATCCCAGGATTTACGGGATTGTGTCTGCCACCTAATCCGAGTATTGTGGGATTGTGCCCCCCACCTTCTCTCTCTCTCTCCCTATAAATACTACTCCACTATCTCTCATTATAATATCTCATAATATCTTATAATAACATCTCACACATACATATTCTCTCTGATATATTAACTGTCATTACATATACATTATATCATGATACACCATACGGATCTATACTTATCGATGCATAACTAAATCCTCTACCGAAGGTACTGACTTGACCGTCGGAGGGTGGTCCCCTGGGCTTCGGCCTCGGGACTCCTTCTAACGGGTTCTTTTATATTTGCAGCATGCCTCGAAGCTTGGGACAAGGACGAATGACCTGAAGGAGTCGTCCGGCCTTGCCTAGCGAAATGGCTTCATTTGTTTGTCTGAAGTGGTTACAGAAAATTACTTGAACACAAACCAAACCCTATATTGATAGGGAAAATTCCCTAAATGCCCCACAAGTACACTAGTGTACACCCTAAATGCCCAAAATTTTTTTCCCCAAATACCCCAAGGGATTGGGTCGCCCAAATATCTTGGGCAAATTTCATAAAATAGTGACATGTGTCCCTATATATGTCCCCACCAAGTACTAAGATGTACCACTTACAGTATGTACTTTCTTGGGCGACTGGAGATCACATTTTTTGGGCGACTAGTCTTTTTTGTCTTTTAGTAAAAAAGTATAGTCTTTTTATATTATATAATAGTACATAATTCTTGGGCGACTAGGTCCACTATTGTTTATTCTTGAGCGACTTGTTTTTTTATCTTTTTGTGAAAAGTTTGTTAATTACATTTTTGGTCCTCGTTGTTTGCTTGCTATTTTATTTTTGGTCGTAATATTTCTCTCTCTTTTATAAATAAAAACACATATTATTTTCTTAAAATACAAAAACACATATACAACATTCAACAACTACCATCTCCGGTCACACCACCTCTGCCACCACCACCACCACCACCACCCCCCACCCACCAACACCGTACATTAAATTGATAACTGATGCTGTCATTTTAACTCACTAAATATGTAGTGCAGTAGTGTTAAACATGACAAAAGTGCTTTTCATATATTAAATTTTTATCCGCAGTCATGAATACTTTTGCTACACCAGCATTGTTGTATCAAACAGGATTAAAAAGTAAATAATCTCATCTCAATTGCACAAGAAATAAGCAAAGTATCTGGTAAATGTTATTTGCATTGCATATTAGCATTTATGACCTCAGAATGTAACACCATTTAGCAATAAAACCTTTAGCACATCAATTATGTATAGATGAACATGATCAAAATACAAAAAAGAAAATCAGAAATATTATAAAAATAAAAAAGTTTCAACTTCATAAATATAATTAAGGAAAAAAAAAAGATCTATAAAAACATCATATGTATATTTAACCCAGATTTATAATAAAAAAAAGTAAGATCTGAAAAAAAAAAAAAAAAAAAAATCTGAAAAAAAAAAAAAAAAAAAAAATTGAAAAAATCAGAGTTATAATCACAAAATAAGCTCAAACAAATTAGATTGATAAAAGCTCTTCACAAACTCAGATTAACAAACTAACTCTAAAATATTACGACATGAAAAAAAAAAAAAAAAAAAACACTTAGAAAAATAAGATTTATAAAAGAAAACAAATAAAAACACAAAAAGAAATTGTAAAAATTAAATAATTCTTAAATCATATAGATCTGTAAAAATGATTACTTTTTATAAACATTGCAAAAATGATTACACTATTACATTATATACACAAGGGGAGTACCCTTAATAAACTCAGTAAAACCCAAAGCAACTAAACCCAACATAGCAAATCTACCATTCCACAACTCAGCATCTGAAGTCATTAAACCACTTGACTTGGACTCAGCTCTCACTCCTTTAAACAAATGCACCAAAGCTGACACCCAAAGCTGACACAAACCCTATCATGGCTAACCTTCCATTGATTCTTTATGGGGCTGGGCCCACTGAAGGCTAACAAGTCTGAGAAGTTGGTGCTGACTTTTGGAGCTCACGAGCTCTAGAAAGGTTCTAGGTACACCGATCTATCGAATCGGCAAAGAAAAGGTCTCGCCGGAAAAATTTTCGGCGATAGTGGTTGCTGGACGGCGGCGGGGTTTTGGCCGGAGAAGAAGGCGGAGAGGGGTGGGGGTGAGAGACCATGATTCAGATCAACCTTGAGAGGTGGCGCCACCAAACCAGAACCACGACCTTAATAAAAATTATGTTTTTGGATCTGGATTTTGATGGAGGCTGGAAAGTGATGGCTAGGTTTTAGCAATTAGAAGATAGATAAAAATGACCAGTTATTGGTATTACACTTTTAAGAAATAAATAAAATGTGGTGGTTTATAAATATATTTTTGAGGAGGGACCAAACGTGTACAAACAAAAGTAAAAGGGTCGTCGAAGAAATATAGTTAACAACTTTTTGACTAAAAGACAAAAAACATTAGTCGCCCAAGAAATGTGGTCCCAGTCGCCCAAAAAAGTACCTGGTATGAGTGGTACTATGTAAGTACAAGTAGGGGACACTTGTCACAATTTTAGAAAATCCGACCAAGATATTTGAGCGACCCTCTCCCATGGGGTATTGGGGGAATTTTTTTTTTTTTTTTTATTGGGCGTTTAGGGTGAACACCAAAAGTTTTTGGGGTATTTAAAGATTTAGCCCATATTGATATCAACTCTGTTACATATAGGGCTCAAAGCCTCAAAAGACTAAACAGGCACCAAAAAGCCCACGTTAAGGAGTATCCCGGTAGAACCCTAGATCTGAGGACTAACACAAGAACGGAGCCGAAATTTGGGTGGTGCAAAAATTGGGTATGTTTCATTGCCACAAAACAAATAAGAATCTTCTAGAAACAGAGCGAAAGCAAGCAGTGAACGTAGTGACATACCATTGAGTCATCGACGATCAAACTCCACTTTATAAAACAGTCTTGTGAACTAACGAACCCACTTAATCTACGCCGATCATCATCCCTCATAAGTATCTGGTGAATATTTCTTTCATAAACATTTTCATTCCAATTATAATTATATTTATATGATTCCTTACAATAAATTTTGTAACTCATAACTTATAGTATCACTGAAGAAACGTATTATTTTAGTTATGGCATCAACACGAGTTAACTGGTTATAGAAGTGCTAATTTGGTGATGCCAAACTTACCCTAAGTTCTTAATGGTTTTTAAGCGTTTGGATGAACTCATGAAACTGCTTATGTACTTATTGTAGAGTAAATAAACAGTTTAGGATAAGTTAGTACCCTATATGTTTTAACCATATAAAGGAGCTTAAATAAGCATCCCAAACACTCTAAAAGGTGCAAGTCAAATTTTATTCATATGAATTTGCACTTCCGTGACCATTAAATTGATATTGCTTATTACTGAATAAGTGACTATGGTTAGAATGTTAAGAGATTAAATCTGCCATAAAAAAACATATCAATGGGGTAAATTTGGCATAAACGACTTCTGTTTCCCACTGAACAAAGTAAAAAGGGAATATATGTCACTGATCTTTTGGAGAGTCCTTATTTGCTACTGAACAATTTGCTTAGTGTCAATTAACGACGCTTCAAAAGATATGTGGTAATGTAGGATGGTTATTCGTTCTTTTTACTTACATAAAAATAGTTTGTGTTTTTCCTTGGTTTAATAAATATTCATATTTTTTTCATATAAAATGTGATTTAAATGTTATTTTAGTTTTATCTGTAATTGTAGTCACTGATTATATGTTTTATAATGTTACATTACAGCTGAAAACAACGTTATTCGATGGTTAAGACAGTTGAGGTGTCTGGAATCCATGTATTAGAACCGGCAGACAAAATCAAGACTGTTCTAGAAAGTATACGGGTAATGGTAGTATCCAGGCTCTAGAGGTCAAACTAAAAAATGCAGGGACAAGCGTGTATGCTATAGTCCAGTTAACAACCGAAGAAATAGTATGTGCATTAAAAAGTTGGCTAGTGGTAACCAGTTACGGTATGATGGATTTTGTTTCAAAGTTAAGGAATTGGATGTGGACCTTTTACAGAAGCCTACATGCTATCCACTCGAAGTGAATGGTGTAACTCTTCACTTTGGTTGCCAGGTGTCAAAGCAGGTTTTATCAGTGTTGTATAAAATGAGAAATGCATCAGTGAAGTATATAAAATGAGAAATGCATCAGTGAAGTATGATTCTGGAGCAAGGAAGTTGTACTTTGGTGTTACGGAATCTGGTGCTAGTTACAAGCTGCAACTCTCATATGAGAATACAGGGCAAGTTAATTTTCATTGTTCACATGGCCGTACTTCAAGCTTTCTTGTTATTCAGGTCAGTTTCCAACTCAGCTATTTGATATTTCGGATTCCCATACTCTATTTTGATATCTGAAATTTCGAGTAAGCCGAAAATTTGAATTTCTGTTATATACTTTTATATGAGTTTTTTATTATCAAAATAGAGTATGGGAATCCGAAATATCAAATAGCTAAGTTGGAAACTGACCTGAATAACAAGAAAGCTTGAAGTACGGCCATGTGAACAATGAAAATTAACTTGCCCTGTATTCTCATATGAGAGTTGCAGCTTGTAACTAGCACCAGATTCCGTAACACCAAAGTACAACTTCCTTGCTCCAGAATCATACTTCACTGATGCATTTCTCATTTTATACAACACTGATAAAACCTGCTTTGACACCTGGCAACCAAAGTGAAGAGTTACACCATTCACTTCGAGTGGATAGCATGTAGGCTTCTGTAAAAGGTCCACATCCAATTCCTTAACTTTGAAACAAAATCCATCATACCGTAACTGGTTACCACTAGCCAACTTTTTAACTATAACAAACTAAAAGAAAAACAATGCTTATAAAAGAAAAGGCAGTTTTCTGGATTTTTGGATATTTAGATACAACGTAAGTTGTTTCTTCGGTTTGTCTTGTGATTCATATTTTAAATGTGAATATCTCTTATTTTGTGTCCTTCACTAGTAAAGCGTATTCCCAAAGATTATTCTGATGTAATGATTATTAATTAGTCAAATTAGGTACATAAGAAGCTAGTGCATTAGATAGATGTTTATGCAGTCAATAAACTAAAAGTAATGCCTTTTAATAAAATAAATACATTATTGATATCCTTAAAAGATTTACAAACAGGACATCAAGTTTGTATCGTTTGGTCCCTCATTTCATGTTTCATATAATGTCATCTACATATCTGATTCTATGTACCAGTAAGATAAAGCAGTAGACCTTTACTATAATTTTATAGAGCTGAGTGAAATTGTCTTTTGTCTGTAGCTATTTGGCGCTCCTCGTATTTTTAAGAAAGTTGAAAACATTTTCAGCTTCTATCGAGAAGAGCATGATTATCAGTGGGTTAGGGCTACTGACTTTACTTCATTTGCGTCAATTGGTCAATCATCCCATTTGTGTATAGAACTTCCACATGACTTTGATCTTAAACTTGATGATGACTTCCCAGTCAATAAAATAAGTGACCCTCCATTCCATCTAAAGACTGGTCATAGTTTTTCTCAAAGGTCAGACGCAAACCTAGTCCCAATAGTAGGTCCCGATCAAGGTGTTTGTCTGCCTTATAATATACTTTTCAAGATTTGTACATTGGTTCAAAACGGTTGTATCCCGGGACCTGTACTTGATTCTAAATTCTATGAGTTGCTGGCATCGATACCCTTGGATATAATTAAATACATTCTTGAGAAACTTTATTATTTGAAAGAGTGTTGTTATGAACCCCGTAAATTGGGTCACTGGAGAATACAAGAAGATAACTGAAGAATGCACGACAAATAATAGGCCAAGAGCCCCTGCTATCTCATTACATCTTGATGCTGGTCTTGTATATGTGTGGCGGATTCAAATTACACCATCAAAGGTGTACTTCGTGGACCCGAGATTAATGTGTCCAATAGGGTTTTACGCCATCATTCAAGTTATATTGATAATTTTCTCCGTGTTTCGTTTGTTGATGAAGAATTGGAGAAACTTCATTCAATAGATTTATCCCCACGTGCAACTAGTCAAATTGCTGAAAGTAAAACCGGCATTTATCTAAGGATTTTGTCGATTCTTAGGGATGGGATTGTGATACACGGGAAAAAATTTGAATTTCTTGCATTTTCATCCAGTCAGTTACGGAATAGTTCCGCTTGGATGTTTGCTGCAACTGATAGTGTCGATGCTGCTAGTATAAGAAAATGGCTAGGTGATTTTAGTCGCATTAAGAATGTTGGAAAATATGCTGCTAGGCTCGGTCAATCATTCGGCTCATCAAAGGAGAGTTTAAGTGTTGCACAACATGAAGTCGAAAAAATTATTGATGTTGAAATAGTTAGAAATGGTACCAAGTATGTTTTTTCTGATGGCATTGGGAAAATCTCTACTGCTTTTGCTAAAGAAGTTTCGGTTATATGTGGGTATAGATCACCACCCTCTGCTTTTCAAATTCGATACGCTGGGTATAAAGGTGTCGTTGCTGTGGACCCCAAGTCATTAAAGAAATTATCGCTAAGAAACAGCATGTCCAAATTTGAATCTGATAACACAAAGTTAGATATTTTGGCAATAAGTAAATATCAGCCGTGTTATTTGAATCGCCAGCTCATCACACTTCTTTCTACTCTTGGGGTTGGGGATTGTATCTTTGAAGTGAAGCAAAAAGCAGCAGTTGCCTTACTAGACGCGATCTTAACAGAGCCACTGAAGGCACAAGAGGCGTTAGAGTTGATGTCAGGAGAAAACACTGACATTATGAAGGAAATGCTTTCGAATGGGTATAAGCCAAACACTGAACCATTTCTTTCAATGATGCTGCAAGTATTTCGTGCAGCGAAGTTTCTTGAAATCCGTACCAAAACGAGAATTTTTGTACCTAAAGGAAGGTCAATGATGGGATGTTTGGATGAAACCAATACACTTGAATATGGTGAAGTGTTTGTACAATTTTCAGGTGGAGGAAAAAGGCCATTGAATGATGATCATAGCGGAATCAGGTCAAACAACCACGAAATTGTTATTGGGAAAGTGGTGGTTGCTAAAAATCTGTGTTTACATCCTGGTGATGTACGGGTCTTGAAGGCGACTAATGTTCTAGCATTGCATCATATGGTGGATTGTGTTGTTTTTCCTCAGAAAGGAAAAAAGGTATTATTTTTATGCGATTGTTATAGTATCACTGCATGTTTATGTTTGGATTGTCTTTTGCTGCTTTTCATATCTAATTACATGTGAATATAATTGCAGGCCTCATCCAAATGAATGTTCTGGAAGTGATTTAGATGGAGATATATACTTTGTGTGCTGGGATCCGGATCTAATTCCACCTATGCAAGTCGACCCAATGGATTATACCTCAGCACCAAGTATGGAAGTGGATCACAATGTTACTATTGAGGTACACATGCTTTACTTTGAATACTCTTAACTTCATTCTGGCTCCATTACACAAGTTTTGGCCTCTTTGGGCTTCTGTTGACTCTATTGTACATCAGGATCTTGGGCAATTTTGGCTCAAATGTATAAAACTGGCAATTTTGGCTTTTCTGGTAATGCCCTGGGTTTATTTGGGAGAAGCATAGTCACATGGAACGTGGTTTGCTTCTGTACGGGATCGTGAAACGGGGTCACGGTTCGCGAAGGGGGGTAAGCTCATTTTGGTGCGCTCTGGTTCGCTTCTGTTTGATGTACCATATAAATGCAGGCGAATTGTCGTTTCCTGTGACTACGGGAAAAAGAACATATCCAAATAAGCTAAAACCAAAAACAGCCAAATATATAGTTGAATCTCATAACATGATTAAAGTATCAAGACTTGATTGTGACACCTGTACTACTCGTATATCTTTGGTGCCACGTTTTCTTACCTGTATTAATATATTTAAAATTTGATAGTTCATTTTATATATTGCTTAATAAAAATCGCAAGAAAATTTAAAAAATCTGTGGGAACCTGTTTGACTTTATTATAAAATTTTCCCATTTTGACCGGTTACCCAATCTGGCCGTTTTGCCACATCTACAGGTTTGATATAAGTTATAGGGGTATGAATATAGGCTTGTTTTTTTCTTTTACTATACTTCTATTTGAATCTTGTTTCTGTTATATCCCTACAGGAAGTCGAGGAGTACTTCACAAACTACATTGTCAACGGCAATTTAGGAATAATTGCAAATGCCCAGAGTCTTTGCAGACCGGGAAACCCTAAAAGCAAATGCCGAACCTTGTCTACAGCTTGCAAAGCTCTACTCTATTGCTGTTGACTTTTCAAAAACCGGTGTCCCAGCAGAAATACCCGCAAATCTTCGTGTCACAGAGTATCCAGATTTCATGGAAAAACCTGACAAACCCACATACCCATCAAAGAATGTAATTGGGAAACTCTTTCGGGAAGTCAAAGACATCAAATCACAAAACAGCCTGGTGAACCCCTTTACATGTGATGTGGCTAAAGAGACGTATGATACTGACATGGAGTTCGAAGGCTTTATGAACTATGTTGCTGAAGCCTTTACTTTGAAAAGAAAGTATGATTACAAACTTGGTAATCTGATGCATTATTATGGAATAAAGACAGAGGCCGAACTATTAAGTGGTAGTATTATGGAAATGTCAAGATCTTTTGACAGAAGAAACGATGCTGAAGCAGTTGGTTTAGCTGTTGATTCGCTAAGGAAGGAAGCAAGAAACTGGCTAAAAAGGGATGAGGGGGGTTTAGATGATAATGTCTACGCAAGAGCATCTGCTTGGTATTATGTCACGTATCATCCGGATTATTGTGATAGGGATATGACACCTGTTCATTTTTTGAGTTTCCCATGGTGCAATCATGATAAGCTCTTTGAGATCAAAAGAATGAAAGTGAAGGATGTTGACTCCGGCAGTTTAAAACCGCACTGAATGTGGTATGACTATGCGCGTTTAAAACCTATGTACATACCTGCACAACTGTCAAAGTGCCGTAATGTTGGTTATTAGATTGTGTTTAAGTTTGAGTTTATGTAAATGTTGTTATTGCTTTTACTGTTTGAGGTCTCTTGCTAGTAACTTTTGGTCCAAATCGAGTCTGTGGCTATCGGTGTTATTTGGAACTTGGTTTGATCAGCATGTAAACTACTATGCAAGTTTAGTGCTTTTTTTTTTTTTTTTTTTTAATTATTTTTTTTTTAATTTTTTTTTTTATTTTATATTTTTTTATATATATATATATATATATATATATATATATATAGTGTAACTTTATTTTCAGAACTCTGTTAAGTGCAAGAACTCCTTTTAGACCCTTGGATGGAAAGATCAATCGTTATAAGTGAATGTGGCAGTTTTGTAATTATACTAAGAATCAACATATTAAATTTAAAGAAAAAAGGTATTATAGGTTTTTCTATATGATGATAATAAATATTCCTACTCCGTAACAATTACATATCCACACATCTCTCTCCACAGAACTGCCGCCCCATCTCCTTTTCTTCAAGATCTAATCGCCGATCTATTTAATCAATGAAGATGAAGATGGTTGTTCTTTTATCATATCAATATAGTTGCATATCGATGTTGATTGTGATGGTTTGATAATAAAAAAAGAAATCGTCTATGTTCCAGAATCGATATCTTATTAGTATTAAATAATAATTGATGATGATAGTGATTGACGAGGTTTGATTTCTAGCTATCTTTTAAATTTGTTTTCGATATTGGTTTTGTTTTCTAGCTATCTTCAAGATCTATGTGGCAGTATCAATTGCTATATAAATATCACTATATATTGAAATTAGTTACATCTGTTGGCTGACAAATAACATGCTTGATCCGAAAGTGTTTGTACCATTTTCAAAAATATGTTTATAATGCGGTCAAATCTCGTTTGAGAAATTTATGTGAGCGGTGGTTTTGTTTTGAAATAATCTATAGTTATTGGATTACTAATAGAAAATTGTTTCTTAATTCTTCTATGTTTATATGACACTCCTCAATCCTGATCTTGTGACTGGTCTTAATTTTGTTGCAAAATGTTCATTCACGGTGTTTCTTAATATTTTTGGTATTAAAACTTTTTTATTAAAAGATTTGCTTTTGCTTTTTTTATGTTACTGATCATGTGTTTGTTTAGAAAAAAACTAAACATAGATGATAATCATTCAGTCATTCACTTTTTCAACTTTCTCATGTGTTGGTTATTCGAATGGCTCGATCTTGGAAATAAGATGGATCCTAAAGATTTTGCTCCCAATTATCGTAAGTTTGTTGTATCACATATTGTACATGATCATCAGAATAAAGTATTAAAATCAAAATAATAATAAGTAAGTAATGTTGTTTAGCAATTCGAATAGACTAAGGATGCGTTTGGTATGCAGGAATGACAATCAAGGAATACTATCAATGCCAATACAGATGTTTGGCATAGGTATTTTAGAATGAATGATAAATATTTGGTGTATTTGATAGTTATGAGAGAAGCCTCCTTTCATATGCATTACTTTTTTTTTTTTTTTTTTTGAGGTGATTTGCAGACAACATTAATTGATTCGGACACTCAAAAGTATTGTGTATTTACATATATACCGGTTACTTTAACTCATGTTCACTTCCGCAACGATGTTAATGTCAAGATACAATGCTTTTAGTGAAATAGAGGACATGGGTGTTGTTATTCTTCCCCATGGGCGCTAAATTGCATGTTCGCAGTTTGAATATTCATCATTTCATCGCCTACCGAATAACTACAAAGCAGGTTTGTAAAGACAACTCTACAACAAATGAGAATAGATAAATCTGATGTTAAATGTATAGATAAATCATTAATGGATATGTTGTTTAATAGTTTAAAACAAAATTGTTTATCGTTTCATTTACGTATGAGGTATGACTTATTATTCTCGTCATAAACCAATACGGATGTAATTGTTAATGTAATCAACGTTCATGCATAGCGGCCTTGAATTTTGGTGGTCTTGAAAAGCAAATGTATGTCGTGAGCCATAATTACATGCTAAACAAATGTACATTCTGTGAACACCTAATACGTACAAAGAAATAAAGTGAAAGATAAACGAAAAATAGCCCAACGCGAAATGTTAAAATGATTTATAGAATAACGTTAAACACATGTACATTCTGTGAACACCTAATACGTATAAAGAAATAAAGTGTAAGATAAACGAAAAATAGCCCAACGCGAAATATTCAAAAGATTAATAGAATAACGTTAAACAAAATTAATGTTTATAAGATCCAGACCCGCCCGATGGGATACGACAGCCTTATCATCCATCTTAATGTTCCATTATCTAAGGTTCTTTAAATACTTCATATTGTCTCTTCTTTTTATCTGTAGGATAAAGAAAACGATGAGGAAATATTAAATTAGAAATCTGAGAAAATGAATGAAATAAAAGCTTTGCAAGCATCCACAATTGTGCAAAAAAAGCATAAATTGTCGGCAAAAAAAAACAATAAAACCACCACCAAAACAAAGCTACATCCAACTTACATCTTAATCCTCTCTGCCTAGTTTTGCGCCTTCAATTTGTGAAATTCTTCTCGTTCCTCTAAAATAAGAATTAACAAAAAAAAAAGAGATAAAAAAATGATCTCTCTTATTGCAAGTCAAAAGTACAAAGATAAGAGAAGAGCTCACTTCTGTTAGTAGCCTTTTCTAGTGGAATATTCAAGGAAAGAATGTACCCATTTCTTTTATTGTAAGCAACTTTTCCAGAAGGGCATCGAAGGCGCTTTTCAACGCCAAACTTGAAAGGCTTGCTAGCATTGACACGCTCAACTTGGTCAATCAAATGTAGAGAAACTCGTACTTCCTGCATTAAAATAAGTTTCAGTAAGTTAATCATGGTAATTATACAAATAAAAAGTTACACATGATAATAACAATAATACAATCTCACAATTGTTCGAGTCTGTCTCGAAATAATTATCCGCATTATAATATACAGTAAGTTAATCATGGCATCAATTACATAAGAGCCCCATATGAATTACCATGAGCCTACGCAAATATGGCTTACTGTAAGTCATAGCCATATAAATTCAAAAACTATCCAAAGATTCCCTTGATAAAATATCTGATGCTATTTTAATAGCTGTGTTACATGAATTACACCCATATGAATAACATGTATATAAAAGAAAAAAGATAATACCTTTGAGGCATTGACAAAAAGGTTCCGTGGTCGATCTAACATATCCATATTCTGCAGACACGAAATTAATTTGTGAGCAAAACTATGAAAAAGATAACTCTTGTTTATCTAGAAATAAGTTTTAAACCAAGCTGAGAAACTATGGAAAAGGCACATGTGCAAGTGAGAAACAATGAAGTGTATATTATAAGTAAAAAGTTTCTGATGCCATTTTTCCTGTTTATAATTCAGCTGCTGAGCTTATTTCAATATTTCAGTCACAATAAGGTACTATGTACAAAAGATAAGCCAGAAAAAAAGGCTTAAGAACAATAAGAGGGTGTTTGTTTAAACTTACTTTCGGGTGTATAAGCCTATGTGGCCAAACCTACCCAAACATACCCGTTTCAGCCCACTTCGTTCCCCATTTTAGCACCCAAACGCACCCATCTGAGCCCTCATTTCAGCCCCCAATCCCATACCCATTTCAGTACCCAAATTGACCCATGTTAACCACCATTTCAGCCACCAAAGACACCTAATTAAGCTCCATTTCATCACCCGAACCTACCCATTTCAGCCCCCGAATGTTAACCACCATTTCATCACCCGAACCTACCCACTTCAGCCCCCATTTTAGCACGAACCTTAGAAAAATGTCAGTCGCGCAGTTCAGGTTTCGAGACAGAATTACTTAGGTCGCAAGGCGATAAATGCACAAGTCTTACAGTATAACGTTGAAGGTGAGGGCATCAATGTTGTAACTAACTGAATGCACTTTCAACCCATTTGACATGTTTGACCCATTTATGAAGCATATACACCTCTTATAATCTAAATTCCAATAATTATAAAATTAAATATACTCTAAATTAAACAAACCACCACAGTTGCACCTCTTACAAATTAACAGTCATAATCGACCTATTTATATGTAAATGGGTCGGAAGTGCCACCTTTTAGTCCAATTAACAAACAAATGCCTAACAATGGTTTAAAAGTTAACAAAGTTAGATATACTCACTTCAGTTGTTTGTTTCGAATCTTCTCCTACCTGTGAAGCATTTGTTGTGGCTTGATTTTGATCTTCAATTTCCTGTGGATACAAACTGAGCCACAACCGTTACAGCCTAAGATCATAAATCAGACAATTATAAATTTAGATTCCAACGAAGTACATAAACTTTTCAGTTTAGACTTTATTTTGATTATGCCAAGTTTGTGGTGCAGAATTAGGCCTCTTCCAAAGACTACAATGAACTTTTATATGGTAATAAGTTAATAAGCCTAAAAAATAAGTTGATCGAAACACCCCTAAGCGCTTACTCAAAGACTAATATAAAAACTTGACTTCTAAATAGTGCCAATACAGAAAATTAATAAAATGAAAATTAGAGAACCAACAAAATACCTTTTACATTGTGAGCTTGTAGATGTTTTCTCTAATGATGCACCGAACCTGTTTTAGCTGTGATATGTAAAAATACCAAAATTATCGGGGATAAGTAGTCGGAAATGAAATCATAAACTAAGCTGCAACTAAAGAGTAGGTCATAACATATTTTTTACACTATTTTGTTGTTCCATCGTGAAGTATTTCATAACAACCAGACATTTGCAATTCTTTTAAGGGTCAGTATATCCCTCCCTGTAGGGAGGGTGTTGACTTTGTACCGCTGCCGCCGCTTGTACTGTCTGCTTTGTCGGATTGTACATTCCATCAAAAGTAAGCGGGTCCCATGCATAGGGAGGGTATGGTTAGTTTTAAAGCATAGGCAAAGCTTTTTTTTAAATAAGTACTGACAGAGAGACAAACATAGAAATCTCACATTATCCCAAGCATAAAAGATGTAGTTTCAGAGTTAACAACGTGTAATTTTTCATTTTAAATATTATATTTTTACTGTTATAACATAGTTTTTTTTACATTAGATAACGGGTTACTTAGGTGACCCCGACCTGACCCGATTTGACCAATATTTAGAACTTGTTTCCATTCAAAAACCCATTTTTGCTTCACCCGAACCATTTTGACGCATAGCTACAATTGCCAACCTGAACTTGTTTCCATCCAAACACCCTTTTTTGCTTTCACGTGACCCATTTTGACGCATAATTGCCAACAAGAATTTGTTTCCAACCAACACACCCTTTTTGGCAACCTTTAAGAAGACACATGCAAAACAAAAAAGACAAAGATAAAAGCTACAAATGGGGTAAAGAAATTCATTTTGTGCCATGCTAGCCAATTCTTTATATATATGTAAAGTTGAAGTGGAAAGTATGAAATAAATAATCAATTTAATCAAAATATTTTATAAGAAATTACATTGAAAAGAGTCTTATACCAGCGCAGCCGGGCTCTTAGAATTCAAAGCTTCCTGTCCTTGTTAATGTGGGTGTTCGTCGATATCACGTATAGAAACGGAGTTTTATTTAAGCCTAAAAAAAGATGTGACATGATTAACAGTGACAACCATGTGTTTGTACTTGAACTACATGTTACATAAACTATATATCAAGACACAATAAATTAAAAAGGACCAAAGGGAGTGATTTTAGATGCTATATGTGAGTGCCTCCTAACAATCATTAGCCCTGCTTCATACCATTCTTATTATCGTTGTGATAAATTATGAATGCTCGGTGATAGGCTCCTGTCAAACGAAAAAAGCACACATTTCAATATCATAATCTAAACTCTTGCCTCATATTAAGAAATGACAAAATCTCGCTCCTTAAGAGCATACTCGCACTTCTTTTCCATAAATATATACCTGGCATGAGGGCCACCATGGATGAAATCATCTTTTCTAGTCGAGGATGACTTTTTACACCATCCTCTAAGCTTAGCATCCATTACGTTAGCCTCGGTAGTTGAACTGCAATCATTTGTGTCCCCACATGCTGTCATGATGGCCCTGTATTTCAGACAACCATTAGAAAGGTAAATGGCTACATTTTTTATTTTACAGAAAGATGTTATGGGGAAATATAATTAGATCGAATATAGATATTTAGAACCTTAGTATAAAATTGCAGTTATGCCCACACGTCGATTATTCAAGATGCGCAAGTCTAAAAGCATCGCCAACAGGTCCTTCACGTAATAAAAATCAAACCATTACTCACTTATATATATAAAAAGCAAATCACGTAATATTGGTTGAGAGAGCTCACACCTTTAATAACATTATCTTCACATGCACACCAAGATACTTATGTTAACATCGTCAAGGAGGAAATAGCATAAATAACCTGAAGTAACATATAAAAAACACTTTAGTATAAGTACCAGGAGCCAATTAATCTGTAGCATTGTATCTACCTTTATATGTTAATTTTCGCAACATAAAGCTCAGTTACCTTTTAGAAGCTTCTGCCGTAGACAAAGCATCTCTCGAGGTCCCTAATATTTAACATCGCCAATAGTTACATTCACCGCCTTGACTGTAACTTTCATGCCATGTCTGAATATTTTACTTGAATATTCAAGCCAACAGTTACATTCACCACCTTGACTGTAACTTTCTAACCTCAGATACGAATGACCGCATTAGCTCTAAAAGGCGATAAGATTGTTTTTGAATTTTTTGGAAATTATACATTTAAAAAAAAATCAAATATGGTTACTTCAATCGATTTCATAAGGTAGATGTCCAGCTTTCATGCATCGATAATCATATTAATTTCATGACAGAAATCGATGCAACTAATTAGTACAGTAATATGGAAATTCTCACCTCAATCTTGAAAGCTAAAAGGTTTTCCACCTATAGTCATAACCACAAGTCAAATATGAGATTATGATTATAATTTCAAATTCAAATTATAAGAAAGCAAAGTTAACCAACTATTCTAATTCCTACAAAAGTAATTCGCAACAGAAACATCAAACAAATTCTCAATTTCGAATTTCCTTCATAATCAAACCGCGTTTCATCATTTTTCAATAGAACTTGAAACTTTATCATTCATTTATAACAAATAAAAATCAAACATCCGAGACAAAACTATTGAGATTTATTATCATAAGTTTTATCTACTTTTAACATGTTCCTCGTTATGCAAAGATTTCCTAGCAAATAAAATCAACACAAATTACAAAACAAACAGAAATTGATAATACTCAAAAGAATTTAAGTTCCAAGTTTAATGAAACAATTAGAGAGTTTAAACATCTTACCGATCCATGAGTGATGATTTTTTAGGCGGAGATTGTTTTGATGATCCTTTGCGATTGAAATCAACGGAAAATACCAGATCCATTCGAATCAATTGGGTATTAGAAATTAGGGTTCATATGATAGAAGGTTGTTTCGACGGTTTTTTGTTAGGGATTTTAGGTTAATTTCATCACGGTTTATGAAAGTTTCATTTAGGTGTTCCATGGATCTAATTTGTTGCTTGATCATTTAATCAATTGAATATGGTTAAATGTTCAAATACTTATTTTTGTCAAGAAACAGTTTGTAAAGCTGAAGATACTAGAATGAAGACCGAAGATGAAGAAGGTACTGCTTATGAGATAAAGAGGTGTAAAGTGATAAGTATAGAAGTTATTTGATGTATATGTTATATGTTTAGAATGATACGTATATAGTTATTTTGTAAAGGACTCCTTGTGCTATAAAAGGAGGTCATAGGTTAACATGTTAGATATATTTTTGCATACGTGATTCAAGGTTGTAAACCCTAGTAATATTAAGATCACTCGTATTATTTGCTTAATAATATTGAATTGTTTTGGTTACATTGTGTTCATACAAGAGTTCACTGTTTCATTGCTTTATACACTATAAACATTCTTCTAAGTATCAAATAGTAGATTCCGCATACTATTTGGTATACACTCAAAGTATTCTAAGCACAAGGCTCAAGTGTGATTAGATCCTCACAAGTGGTATCAGAGCCAGGTTCTGATACTTTGATTTAGAAGAAACAAACCAGAAGAACTCTTTATTCCCTAGAAAGAAGATGGACATGGAGACAACTCAAACTTCAACCACGGCTAAGTTACCAATGCTCAAGCAGAATGAATATGAGCTCTGGAGGCTCAGAATTGAACAGTACTTCCTTGTACAGGACTATGCTCTATGGGAAATCATAGAAAATGGAAATTCTTTCACACCTTCAATAATTAACTTGTTTATTCAACGATTAACATTATTTTTATTGGGATCCAGTCTCGATTAGATTAGTTTATCGTTTTTTAGGGTTTTTTCTGTCAATCGCTTTTTGGGTTTTTTAGGGTATCGACTTTCATTATTTGCTATTTTCTGTTGGAGCTTATCATGATGGATGTCGGTTGATTGTTTATGGACTTTATATTCATGCCTTAACTTGGTTGAGGCAATCTCGTTTTGAAGACTAGGCGGTGTTCTTCTTGTTTTTCTTGTTTAGTGATCGTTTTATTTTTTAGGGTTTCGCAGATTTTTTTTTCTGTTGCTATGGAGAGAGTGAGTGATTTTAATTTGGATCTGGGTGGTTTGGATGCAAGAATGAGGAGGTTGAAACAGCATGAGTCTGGAGATTCCGGTGTCTACCAGCCACGCATGGCTTTTAGGGCTGTTAATAACCCTAATGTTTCTGAACCTGTCACTGTCCCACAGTCTGATTCGTACCCTGCTGTTCCGCAACCTGGGCTTGGAGGATCTCCTGTATTTGGCTCATCTTTTGCTTTGCAAGATGAGCAGGTTACTTTCGAAGATTTTGCTAATTTACCTGATGGTGATGGTATTCATGTTGCTTCAAATGCTGGGAGGTTTAAGTTGAATGAGCCATTAACAGGTACACCCCATACTGATGCTAATACGTCTGGTCCACAAGAGGGTTCACAGCCTACAAAACCTTTTTCGTATGCTAATGCTACCAGTTCTAATACTATGAAGAAGACGGCAAACTTTAGACCCTTGGAAACTAAAAACGTGATGGAGGATGTGGAGCTCTCTATTCCACTAAAGGTTGTCGAAGAAGTTAGTAACCGTTTTGATAACACTCTTTATGGTTACTTTATTGGTAAACGGGTTGCTTTCCCCGTCGTGGAATATTATGCACGCACTAATTGGGCTAAGTTTGGTATTAAAAGGGTGATGATGAATTCAAAGGGATTTTTCTTCTTTAAGTTTGATACGAAAAAGGGGTTGGATGATGTGCTTGAAGAGGGGCCTTGGATGATTCGTAATATTCCTATCATATTGAAACCTTGGACTACGAATACAAACTTATTGAAGGAAGATTTAACTCGTGTCCCTGTTTGGGTTAAGTTCCATGATGTTCCAATGGCGGTCTTTTCGGAGGATGGTCTTAGCCTTATTGCTACGAAAATAGGTAATCCTATTATGCTTGACTCGTTTACCACTACTATGTGTTTAGAATCGTGGGGCCGTTGTAGTTTTGCGCGTGCATTGATTGAAGTTAAATCTGAAAATGACTTGAAAAATAGTCTTACGATTGGTGTTCCTTTACTTAATGGGATGGGTTATACAAAAGAAACCATAAAGGTGGAGTATGAGTGGAAGCCCCACGTTGTGATACATGCAAAAATTTTGGTCATTCGTGTGAGCAATGCCCTAAGAAAGCTACTGTTACTCCTAATGTGGTAGGAAAGGATGCTGATGGATTTCAAACTGCCGGAGGGAAGCGTGCTAATACTAAGAGTGGTGCTCCAACAGGTGGTACAAGAGTGGGTCAGAAGTTTGTTTATAAGCCTAAAGGTACTTCTAATACTAATGTAGGTTCGAACTCTAGCAAGTCTAATGTGTCGAATACTACTACTTCAAAAGCGGCTCCTAAAACTAGTTCATCTAATACTAGTAACCCCAATACTAAAAATGTTTATTCTGGTCCTGAAGGGAACACATGTGGTACGAATAATGTTAATATTGTAGGATTCTACGAAAAACCCTTGTAGTTAATCATAATGATTAGTGATAACCTTGTATTGTCATTTAATAAAGCCCATTTTTGCTGGGAAATTTAAACTTTTCCATTGTCATTTATAATATCCCGACGCATTCTATATATATATATATATATATATATATATATATATATATATATATATATATATATATATATATATATATATATATATATATATATATATATATATATTGTATACACCGAACTCGAGATAATAATTCTCACGCAACAACACATTTTCACGAACAACGACAAGTGATCATACTCACGATAAAACTTAACGTATCTAGTATAATACATTTAACACAAAATCACTTACACTAAGTACACAAACTATGCTTAACCAAAACTAAATACCACTTAATACACTAATATTAACCTTAAACTACATGACCAACTGGACCCTTAAGGTTCGGCCCACCAATTCCACCCAACCCATCGAACTACACAGCCCAATCACCACACCACTTTATTTTTTTTCCCTTGCTTTTTTTTTAACCCGATCGCTAATACTCTTCAAAAACCCATTTGTAATTCTAAAATAACAAACGTAAACCATACATGTTTTTGTACTATTGTGATCACCACCCAATGAACTTCCCTTGTGCAAGTTCCTAGCTGTGGATGTCGTATCTAGATACCATAACTAAAACCCATTCACTCGTCCCATACTCGACACATACATATACATATAAATGTCGAAACAAAGCTTAAAAAAAAAACCCTAAATACTCTCTCCCCTATGGGGCGATTTCCGGCCACCCTCTTCCCCTAATTTCCGATCAAAAACTGCCATCCTTAACCGCCTCTCTGTCATTCATATTGAATGATATGCAATCGGGGATGATGGTTGTAAGTTTCTGGGTCGAGGTGTGTGCTTATTATATGTTCTATTTACTTTTGTGGAGATCGCCTCGGGTAGTATCTATCGAAACCCTAATCTGTTCATGGTGTCTTTTTTCTGTTAGGGTTTCGTCTTTGTTGCGATTATTTTACCCTAACTTTTCAATCGTTTTGTTCCATCATCCGTCTCTAGTACATCTGTCCTAGTCGGTTGTGGGTCATTCAATTGTTAGGGTTTCGCATGCCTATATCTTTTGGATGCGATTGGTTTTCTCTGTGCGGTATTGTTTATATCATTCTTGGGGATTTTTGGAAGGTTACTGGATCTGCTTTTATGCATAACAAACCTTTTTGGTTTGTAATTTTTTATGGTCCAGTATGGTACGTGGTTTACTGTATGTTCTTTATCTGATGTATGTGCTTTATTGCGGTATGGATGTTTTGTACGTGGGTTGGGAGAGTGGGAAGTCAAGTTTCCTTTGGTTCTTGTTTAAAAACCATTGTTTTGTCTACTTCAGATCCTCACGTTTGGTTGTCACTCTGATTTGGTGGATTTTGAAGTTTGGTTTGTGGTACGTTAGGGTTTGTTTGTGGAACCCTAGGGTTGTTGCCTATATGATCCGATCTGCTGTACTGCATTCTTACATTATTACAGTTTTTGGATCGTGGTTTACTTGTGTTGGTCGTTTGTGGCGGCTTACTGGTAGTTAGGGTTTCATATCCCTATGGATTAGTTTAAATTGCAAGTGTGGCATGCTGCTACTGTTCGTGGTGGTGCTGCTACTGTTCGTTCAGCGAATACGTTATATGGTTATCATATTATGATATTGGCTGCTGGATGAATGGGTCTCTGCTGGTGCATATTACATAACTGCTGGTGTTTTCTTGTTTATTCAGACCTGGTCTTACAGTGGGTGTAGTATTGGCAGACATGTGGTAAGTTAGGGTTGTTTAACCCTATGTTTCGTCTACGATTGATCATGATACATTGGAGTACATTCCTAGCTAGAGTTTATTTTAAAGCTGTAGCAAATGAGGTGTTGGATCAAGTCGTAGTATTGGTTTGGTCCTTTTTGGATCAATGGAAGTTCTTGGAAGGTGGGGTTGAACTCGCTGTACATGCAATGAAGTCCATTGATAATCGAGTGCTCTCCATGGTGAGGATGTTGCTGTTGCGTGTGACTATTCTTACCAATAGATGTTCGTTGAAGATCGTTTGGAGTCTTCATGGAAGTTAAGATGGAGCGCCATAATGATATAGAAGGCTCAAGTGTTTCTTGAGTAGTATTGTTTATTTACTTTTGTCATTATTGGTAGTTTCATTTTATTGTAAGTTATAAGAATGGCATGTCATTCTTATATAGGGGTTGGGTCTGGTGACCTTTACTTGTAAGTTGCACATGTATGTGCATGTTTGTCGCCCTGATCGGGCAAGTGATGGGGGATTCACCCTCATCCTTTGTACTTCAACGTTTTTTGGTGTAATGAATTTTGCCAGGCGTAAGGCCTTTTACCCAAAAAAAATATAAATGTCGAAACATAACCAATTCGCACCCCACTTTTTCCTATGACCTTCCAACTATATTCCTAACTTATTTTGATATTTCAAATAAGAAATAAACCACAGTACACAACTTGTAGCTTGCTAGTCCAAATGTTGTGCCAAAATTAATAGAAACCGAGCAAGGCAACACTCCAAGAACTAGAATACAAACCTCAACTATCAATATCAAATTTACACTCAACCTTGGACAGTAAAGACACTTAGGTGTCCACCTCAAACAGTAGCTTCCAATGATTAGATCAATAGTAATGAAAACGTGTGAGATCTTTGTCTATAAAATCACCCATCCCATCTTCCCCTTTACCCTACCTACATATCCCTTTCTTTCACTCTCAAAACATTCCCTAAATAGAATAAGAAGCTTTCTGTCGAGGTGTTGGGAAGCAAAACCAGTTGGAGTAAAAGCGTATAAAACCTTTTCGAGTTCACTGCCTCTTCTTGTGCCTCATTCGATCAACCACAGTGCTCTTCACCACCTTTTCTAAGGTGTGGTATGACCCTTTCTCTTCATTCTTTGCACATGGATATCACTCACACATCACTTGCATGCACTTGTTAAACTCGAACATACTTTATTTATTTTGTAGCATGTAGTCGTTAGAATAAAGTAAAGGATGATATGTTAAATTAGCTCACCTTAAAAATCACATGATATCACCAAAGTACACGACCACAGTTCATGCATCATTTTTCATTCGAACGTATAGCTAGTGCACATTATTTATTACACATGCATTATATAGCTATCATACACAAACATATAATATTCTTGTTCGTTTAGTGTTTGTATCACACGTATATATATAAAGAAATGAGAAGTAATATGGACTCACTGTGAAGGCTTGAGAAACACAACATACACCACCCTCACTTTTAGAAACGTTGTAGGGTATTCACAATGCAAGAAACACTTGTTTGAGGCCTTTAGATGGATCGAATAGACAAGAACTAGAGAGAGAAAGTGGGAACTTCTAGAGAGAGAAATACTATGTGTATATTAGTTTGAAATGAAGTGAAGTTCCAACCCTTCCCTTGCAAGGGAAGTGGTATTTATACATACTACTTAATATGCCCCTAGCGGGTTGTGGAGTGAGCTGACAGAGGGTAAAGACCCGACCCACTCCACAATACTATTTAATAACTAATCTACTAATAATATTACTGATAATCCTACGAGCTATGATGTGCTAATAAGTACTCGGGGTGACCGAGTCTTCAGCTGAATATTCATATTCCTAACAATCTCCCCCTAAGGGAGGTCACCCCAGAAGTAATGTTCAGAATTTCAGCACTTCTTCCTTAGATCTTGACTTCATAGCTCGTAATCATTGATTCTTCAATTTCATAGATCGTTGTGCAAACATCCGTGATCTTCAGATGACTTCTCTTTTGTCTTGGATGACCTTTGAGTAATCTTTGAAAGTATCATCCCACTTGAGTCTCCAAGTCATCATTCAGTAGTAGGTCTCCATGTGATGAAATATACTTAGAGCCGACATGCTCACACTAATCAGGGTCATGATCTTCAGCATCAGAGTTAGCAGAAGCTGTGTTGAAGGTCTTTTGGTTGATCATGACTTCTTTGATGATGATGTAGTAGAGTGAACATGTGGTGATGGATTGGCATCTTTTCTGCAACCAGCTACAACAGCAACCAGCTACAGCATTCCACTGCTACAACCGCCAGAAATTCCTGCATACGACAGTTAGCAATAATTCGACCGGTACTTACAAGTTTGGACTTCGAGATAGTCAACAGCATAGTGTGAAAACTCTCTCTAATCCTTACCAAGACCGTTCCTAATCGAAAACCCACAGAGGGCTTTTTAAGATTTTACTGTAGTAAATCAACGATTAGGTGAGTCGCTGGAGATCACTCCACGACTGTAGACCGTCTAATACTGTCGTGACCACTAAGCGTAATTCATAAGGAATTACCGAAGTGACCTGCTTTCAGGGCTGCTTGATGTTGACCCTGGCAGGAATTTCCATTCAATCATTGAGAATTACATTTGTAAAGTCTCTTATGAATGTTCTGGCAGATTGCTAAGATCTGCGTAGGACTCATAAGTTTACAACTGGTGTCCTTAATGATGAACAACCAGTGTAGAAATAATCCGTGTTCCTATGAGATCTTATTGTGAATCTCGTGGCTCTAGACTCTATAGTGCGTTTTGATTTAGTGAGCGGGGGCTGGAGAGGACTGCCACCTTTTCAATATCATCTAACTCGGAGTGAGAGAGACGATAGAAATGTATTGAACTCCGTGACAATTGAAACAAGAATCCTTTGAGGGACCTTGAGTGGCTGGGGAGGGTTGTGCAGCGTATCACTGGGTCCATGATACTTTGTCTTCAATGTCAGCAATCAACTAAGTGATTCTGACAGCATATGTATTGACCCGGTTTCTGCCTTAGTTGTAAGGAGGGCTTCTTTCTTTTCACCCTTTATCTTTATAATTCTTTTTCATTCTTCAACCCCTTCAGTACTTACCGAGACTTCATTACTAGAACCTTGTTGGGTTTGTTCCAGTACTAGCTCCATCTCAGTCGGCACTCTTCCCTTATCCACTTTTCTCCTTTTTTAATCATACCTAAGGACTTCTACACTAACTAGTGGATTGTCCCTGGGTAGATCCCTCCGGCTCTGGCGGGATCGTGGGAACTTGAGCCTAACCTAACCATCCTTATAACTCCATACATTCATTAAAATGGACGGTCTTTAGTATTCATCCACGATTGCCAAACCAAATCTTTGAAAAATCTCTCAAAGTGTTCATGATTCTGAAACACATTTTTGCAAACACTTGAGAGTTTTATATATTTCAAATGCTCCCCCTCAACATGTGCTCGAGTGATAGTTTTATAAATTTGCACATGTTAGGTAGAGCTCGCACTTTTTGAATTGATCCACTTTCAGTGAACATGACCGATTCGAGACACGCTTACATCACTAGTTAGACTAGCTTGAAATTATTACTCGGCCTGGTCAAGTCCACAGAAAGTTTCTCGAAATGGTACACTCTACTCAGATACATCTTTTTCGAGACACGCTTACATCACTGGTTAGACCAGCTTGAAATTATTACCCGGCCAAGACGTATCCTTTCGATTGATGACAGTTCAAGTTTCGTCAATTCATTGGTGAAGTCTGAGTCACGATCTCATGCGGTGCCAAATCCTTTTTGTCCATTTGCTCCCCCTCAATATGTGCATCGATATACGAAAGAGTTTAGCACATATGGGAGAGCCTACACTTAAATCCAAAACATCACATTTTATCAGATTTCATATTTAAATCACATTCTCTCCCCCGATCAAAAATTTCAAACCATTTGAGATTTATGATCCCAATTGATTTAAATAAGTTAGAAAAATGTGGGAGAAAATGTGTCCGATTTAATATTTTCTGATAATGGAACATACTATGCTCCCCCTTAATCTAAGAGGGAGATTCACTGCTTATTTTGCATAAGTTGATATATTATGACACAAATGATATTGACCTTTTTGCGCAGACAATGTAAACATCCGCTTTTCTGAGTGAGTCAGTGGTCAACATCAATCATCCATCCACCAACAACTCTTTCGCTAATGTAGTTGATCCCCACTTGGCGAGACCAAAATAGATGAATGGTGGTGGTGGTGGTGAGAGTGTTGTTGTTGTTGTTGTTGTTGCCGACGTTGTTGTTGTGGTGAATTCCGAGCCAATCAATAGAGTTTGAACGACTGATCAAATGGTTAGAATGGGAACTGGCACATTCATTTTGGCTATGGAATCTGCATAAGAATATCAACACAGATATACATACATACAGATACACTATTCCTTAATAGCTACCCTTCAGCAGCTTGCCACATTATAATACCAAATTCATTTAATCAAACCACAGTCAGGAAATACGTCAAACTACTATCTAGCATGAAGAGCAAATCATGAACATGGCAATTCACACATATTTCATCATTCAATTCAGGATCTTAGGAACAAGATTCTAACACGATAGATATATACCTAAGGAAATCCTGAGAACATATGCACTATATCAACAACAATTAAGCAGCAATCGACTAACAAGAGTCAAACAACAGTTGAAACTCATTCATTCAGATCATACACATGTCATAGGAGTATTCAAAAACATCAACTGCAACTGGTTTTCTTACTTCTTTTAGGTTTTGAGTCTTAAAGTATTTAGGGGATTACACGAGGATTCCAAAGTAACACAAATGAACCTTCTAGATATATAAAGCTAGGAAACTATAAGCACATTGCACATAATGTCCTAAACTTTCTAGCAATTCACACATTTGGCCATTTGATATAAAATTTTAGCAAGATCCTCTTTAATTAATACCCCATTAACTGCAAAACCATTTCAACAAGTATGAGTTAACCAAGAAACCCGTTTGATGATATAAAATTTGAATTCACTCTCCCCCTCAATCAATGACCCGTATTAAAGATTTGTAGTCGTTGATTGAGTGACAAATTTTATGCATAATCCAAGTTTAAACAAATTTCATACAACACATATTCACCAAGTGTCTCACAAATAATTTTCAGAAGAATCATAGAATGAAAACTATTTGCATACACAGAAGATTTCTCTTCTTTTTCAAGAAATGATGCACTGAAACGTACATCAGATCGAAGAAACATGGATATAAAGTAATCCATGCCCAGGTGAACATCACCCAGTTGAAGGAACAACCGTCTTTTTGGCGACGTGCTTTCCCTAGTATGAAGCGCGGGTTGCTATCTAAAGTAATAGCAAGCCATTAAGACATGTTTTAACTGATTAGTATAACTTCTGCTCGAGCTTCATTTAAGGATCCGTGTCATTGTTGAATGACATTTCTAGATCCGTAAATGTTATCGATAAACAGAAGACATGCCTAGGTAGGACTATTTTTGGTATTTTCTGATTTTTTCGATTTTTATGGTTTTTATAGGTTTTATATTTTTGTATTTTCTTTTTGATTTAAGATATATACAACTATGTACAAGGATATAAGAAGACAATCTTTTACTCCTCCTTTTCTTCCTGAAGACACTTGAGGGTTTCAGGTGTCATGCTCTTCATGCCAAGGCATGGGAGAATAAACTGAAACCTTTCTCTTGGGAGGGCCTTGGTGAAGATGTCAGCTAACTGAAACTCTGTCCTCACGAAGTATAGTTCCACAATTCCTTTTTCCACCTGTTCCCTGATGAAGTGATGCCTGATGTCGATGTGTTTTGACCTGGAGTGCTGAACATTGTTACAACAAAGAGCAATGGCGCTTTTGTTGTCACAATATAGGGGAATTTTGTTGTATGAGAATCCATAGTCCGAAAGTTGTGATCGCATCCAAAGGATTTGTGCACAACAAGCAGACATGGCAATGTACTCAGCTTCAGTAGATGATATGGAAGTACTCATCTGCTTCTTAGAAGACCAACTAACCAACTTTTCCCCTAAAAACTGAGCTCCTCCTGAAGTACTGCGACGAGTGTCTTGACATCCCGCATGATCAGCATCCGCGTAAGCCGTTAACTCCATTGCAGTGTCCTTAGGATACCAGAGACCCATATGAACTGTGCCTTGAAGATATCGGAAGATCCTTTTCACTGCTTCAACATGCTTCTTGGTTGGCCTGGATTGATACCGAGCACACATACACACAGCAAACAGAAGATCTGGTCTGCTAGCCGTGATGTACATCAAAGATCCAATCATGCTTCGATACTTTGTTATATCCACTGGAATCCCTGAAGGATCTTCATCCAGCTTCGTTCTATCAACCATGGGAGTGTCAACATGTTCACTTGAATAGAATCCAAACTTTTTCAAGATCTCGTTGGCGTATTTGGATTGATTAATGAATATGCCTCCGGGACTTTGAGAAACTTGTAATCCTAAGAAGAATGACATTTGTCCCATCATGGACATTTGGAACTTGGAATTCATCTCCTTTGAAAAACTATCACATTCACTAGGATCTGTTGAAGCAAAGATGATATCATCTACATAGATCTGGACTAGTAGTAGATGGTTTCTTGACTTCCTGGTGAATAGTGTGGGATCAACAACACCCTTGGAGAATCCGTTCACTAGGAGGAACTTGGACAATGTATCGTACCATGCCTTTGGCGCCTGTTTTAACCCATAAAGAGCCTTCTTCAAGCGGTAAACATGAGTAGGATGTTCAGCATCCACGAATCCTTCTGGTTGACTCACATAAACTTCTTCCTTTAAGTCACCATTCAAGAATGCCGTTTTGACATCCATCTGGTAGACTATCATATTTCGACTAGCAGCATTTGCCAGGAAGATTCTTATAGCTTCAATTCTAGCAACAGGAGCAAACGATTCTTCAAAATCAATGCCCTCTTCTTGTCTGAACCCTTCAGCAACTAGCCGTGCCTTGTTCTTTAACACATCACCATACTCATCAAGCTTCACTTTGAAGATCCACTTTAAAGCAATGATCATTGCAAGCTCTGGAGGAGGCACTAATTCCCATACTTCAAGTCGATCAAATTCATGGATTTCATCCTGCATAGCCTGGAACCAGCAATCTTTAGTCATTGCTTCTTTGGCATCTTTTGGTTCGACTTTGGACAGTACAGAATTGAAGAAGCACCATAGTGCATCAGTGGCTAGTTGATTACGTGTGGATACTGGACGTGAGGGATTGCCTATGATGTTGTTGATTGGATGATCACTGGTCCATTTTCTGAGATGGTCGTGAGGTTGAGGGTTGTGAACAGATGTAGCAGTGCTGTGTTCTTCAAGTGACGATGTGTCTGATGTATGTTCAGGAGCAAATATGTTTTCAAAAGGAACCTCATCAACAGGAGCAAAAGGGTTAACTTCCAAAGAATGATTATCTGAAGATTCTTGTATTACTGGAGAAGATTGAGCGTTTGATGATGAAGGCGATTGACTGGCAGCTGGAGCATTGAGACTGACTGATACTGAAGCTTTTGGGCCTTCTGAACCTTGTGGGGCTTGAACCTCAGCCATAGGAAGTATAGCAGGTTCACTTGGGATGGTTCCATTCGTTGGCTCAAAGTATTCATCAAACATAGGATCGAATAACTTCTTCAACTCCTCGCATGTAGGTGGCACATAAGAATCTGCAGGCGTGGAATACTGTACAAGTCCTGAACTAATGGGTCCAGGTGACAAAAGGTTAAGATCGGGTCCAGAACTAATTTGTCCTGAAGCAGGTTGCTCACTCAGCTCATCGAACGTAACATGAATGGTTTCCATGATTTTACGGGTTCTCTTATTGTAGATTCGATACCCTTTACTGTCTGGTGCGTATCCAACAAAAATACCTACATCTGCTTTAGCTCTTAACTTTCCCAAGTCTTGACTATCGTTAGTTGGATAGCAAAGTGCACCAAACACACGGAGAAAAGAGAGATCTGGTTTCTTGTTATGAATTAACTCGAAGGGAGTCTTCTCATGAACAGGATGAATTAGGGATCGGTTTTGAGTGTAACATGCTGTTGCAATAGCCTCTGCCCAGAGAAACATCGGTGCCTTTGAAAATATAAGCATAGTTCTTGCAGCTTCCACCAGAGTACGGTTCCTTCGTTCAACCACTCCGTTCTGTTGAGGAGTGCGAGGGATACTTTTCTGATGCGTGATGCCAATACTTTCATAGAAATTACGGAGTTGTTGGTTAACAAACTCAGTACCATTATCAGTGCGGATGATTCTGACAGTTTTATCGAGCCTTACTTGCAGCTGTTTTATCAGTTTAATGATAACCTCTGGAGTTTCGTCCTTGGTTCTCAAAAACTTTACCCATGTGAACCGAGAATAATCATCTACTATCACCAGAACGTACTTCTTTCCATTTATGGTTTGTATTCTCATTGGACCGCACAAGTCCATGTGGAGGGTATGAAGAACTTCCAAGTTGGTGTTGATGGTTTTAGGCTTGTGGGTTTGTTTCTTGCTTTTACCCAGTTGACATGCAGAGCAGAGATGATCTTTCTCATATTTCAGTCTGGGCATCCCTCTAACAAGATCTTTACGGGAAAGATTATTTATGGTACCGAAGTTCAAGTGGTTCAAACGACGATGCCACAGCCATGATTTTGTTTTAGAGGCTTTAGAAAGCAAGCATATGGGAGAGGACTTTAACATTTCTTCAATCGATATGGTGTATAGATTGGTGCCCCGACTGCCCTTGAGGAGATCTATACCATCCAATTCTCTGACGAAACATGTATGTTTTCTGAAAGCCACTTCCAGATCTGAATCACAAAATTGACCCACAGAAAACAGATTGTGCCCTAGTCCTTCCACATAATATACCCTTGAGATTACACTGTCACCAAACACATAATCTCCATAACCCATAATAGCACCAAAGTGGTCGTTCCCAAATCTAACTGTCCCGATAAACTTTTTCACGAAGTTCTTGAGCCGCGAGCGATCCCCAGTCATATGTTTTGAGCAGCCTGAGTCCAAATACCACAGGACGATTTGTACGACCTGCATTTGAAACCAGACAACAATGGATAACTAAAAAATGTGGATCCCCAAGTGCAATTGGGGTCCGTTTGGTCAGCACACACATATTCTGGAACCACAGATTTCACAGATGCTACTGTCTTTATTGAGGAGACAGAACTAGAGGCAGGACAAGACCTAGATGGAAGGCATTGTGACACTAAAGACAGGATTCTACCAGTTGGTCTCCATTCCTTATTCTTCACAATTTTATGCTTATTCATTTTAGGTAATGAGCTCTGTTGTCCTAAATTGAATTTCCTTCCAGTGGGTCTCCATTCCTTATCTTTCACAATTTTATGCTTATTCATTTTAGGTAACGTGCACTGTTTTCCTAAATTGAATTTCCTTCCAGTGGGTCTCCATTGATAGCCTGCGCTAGCAAATGTTTTTCCTGTTGCTTTCCAAACTTTCTTGCATGCTTCAGTTATCCTAACATTCTTATCATGGGGTGATGCAGAAGACATCAAGAAAGACACAACACACTCATCATGATTAGCAGAAATTAAACAATTGTCGCATGTTTTACAGATAGCATTAGAATTCGAATTAATTACAGTACTTTTGATACTAGAATCAACACGATTCATCCTACTCATTGCAAACTTATTGTTCCTAGGTTGGGCTTCTACATTCTTCAAGTGATCATTCTTAGCTGGCGCAGTCCTATCCTTTCTTGCGTTTCCTCTAGACCTTGACCCGCTAGCTTGAGTGTCACTTTTTACTCCTGTAGAAGCATCGAAGGGAACATTAGTTTGTTTTTCTGTCACATGCCTTCCTGATAATGATGTGTTGGGTTCTGATGTTTTAGGTGGTAGATCAAAGGCAACATGCTTGTTCTCAACAGTGGATGATGATGCAACAAATCTATCTCTATGGCTGCTAAACTTAGGAATTGAGCCTATGGCATATTCTAAGTTTTCCTGAATCCTTTTCGTGAGTTTGCAGGCATAGACAACTGCCCTATCAAGTGGCTTATCAGTCCTATCCTCTTCAACTACCTCACGAAGTGTGTCAAGGCCCTCTCTAAGATGATCGAGATATGTTTGAGGGGCAAAGCTGTTATTTCTAAGCTTAAATGGAATACGCCCAACATCAACATCATACTTTTTACTATTAGTAGCCTTTGGTGCATCACAATTACAAGTGGTGCATGGCATTTTACCTTTCACCCGAGCCTTAAGATTCTCAATTTCATTTGTCAAAGAGGTTATTTGATCATTGTGATTGCTTCTTGTAACTTTAATAGAATCATATAACTCTTTGAAATGTTGTTTAACCTTTGAATTTTCTTCTCGATAACACTCATTTTCATAATGTAACTTATTTATGGTGTTTTGATATTGAAAATTCTGAGAATCTGAAGACGAAGGTTTATTGGTGCCATACACTTCACACTTGTTGGATTTCAATTGGGCAATTTGGGCCCTCAGCAGTCGAATCGTGTTCGTGTGAGCTTGAATTGTCTCATCTCGTTTGCTTAATTCAAAATAAGTATCAAATTCAGGAGCATCCAAGGATGTCTTGTCATTTGATATTTTATGTTTTTCATTTAAATGTTGATGTTTCAATTGCAAATTAAGATATTCAACTTCTAATTTTGAAAAACGTTTAACCATATTATCATGGTCATCATTTTGAATTTTTTCAAGCAATTTTAAATTCTCCCCCTCAAGCTCAGCAACACGATTCTGGGTGACATTTAACGCAATAGCATACTCATTAAATTGACAAGCAGACAATGCAGAATCAGTGACAGTGTAAAATACGTCTTGTGCAATACATTTAGCAATCAAGTTGTCGTTAGTAATGAGTATGTTTTTTCTTTCAATCTCTCGACTCTTAAGTTCTATTGCATATTCATTCACCTCATTTTCCATATCTTTAAACACTACTTCCATTTCTTTTATTTCGGCTTTAAGGGCAGTTTGCAACCCTTCAAAGTGTTCTTTAAGTAGTTTAAAGAATGGCATGACCTCAGTTAAGTAACACCTTTTAGCATGTTCAAAACACCTTTCCCCCTCAGTAATACCGGAGGGTGTGATTCTCTTCTTGCATGTTTTATCGAAATCAGCAAACAGTTGCCAAAGCACATATAAGCTAATAAAGGTTTTACATTCAGTGGGAAGAGATAAAGGCACCAAATTCCTAGGTGTATTGGGAGGATACACCGTTATGGACGCAACTTTTCTAATGAGGGGGTGTTGGCCTTAAGTTTTTCTACCTTAAGTTTTTCATTATCTTGTTTCCAGAATATCTGTTCAGGTGTTAACTTCTTTTGAGGAGCAAACACAGTCAAACGATTTTCCTCACTATAGTCATGGGGTTTGATTATTATTCGTCTGACTATGCACTCGGGATCCCTCATTTTCTCATTCATTCTAACCCTTGTTCTCTCACTCTTCTGTGTAGATATGCTCAGGCGGGTCATGATTAGGCATAAACATCACATTGGAATCATTTAATGCAGGTTGGGCTATCTTAGCAATTTCATGAATAGCTAATTTAGATTTACCTACATTGCTTTCACTATGCTTGTCACTTAACTTTCTGTGCTTATACATCATTTGGGCAGTTTGTCTGGTTTGGTCTTGTGTGTACAACTTATCTTCAAGCTTATTTTTTAACGTCTTGAGTCTAGAGAAATCATTTAAAAGTGTTGTTTCTTTTTGTTTGAATTCTAGCTTAAGTGTAGTTACACACTTTTGTGCTTCCTGTTTCTGTTTGACAGACTGTTCTAGCTGACTTTTCAAAGAACTCAACTCTAATTTTAATGTTTCTTCTCTTACTCTAGACTCTTTAATAAGTGTACTCATTTGACCTTCTAATTTCTGCTCACGTTCATTAAGCTCAAACTTAGCACGCTGTTCATACATAGCCACTTGTTCTTTATAAATGTTAAGTCTAGTGATCAAGTCATCATCAGGGACATGCAATTTGTTCTCATGGCACTCATATGCATTATCTAAATTACACGCATTATCTAAGGCACCTACATTACTTACAACACAAACATCATTATTTACAAAAGATTCACCATTTGGTACATCAGGCGAGTTGTTGTGATTCAAATACTGTTCATATGAAATAATATTGCTATTTTCCATGTCAACATTACTTGTGTCAGAAACATCTGCCTGATGTACTTCTTTGGGATTCTTTTGTCCCTCGACTATATTATATGTGTCATAAATTTTTAGTACCTCAGATATCACGGATGCATTAGAAGGACCAACTTGACGGGGAGATGAGACCAAGGAAGACAAGTTAGCCATGAAGATTGTTTGAGCCGTAGGTTCATCATCTACATCCGAGTCAAATGCATCACAGTCATCTGCCTTGAAGATGTTAGGATCATTAAGTGCTAGATCCTGAACTGGTTGCTCATCCACATCTTCATCAAAAGTATTTCCCCCATCTCCTGCCAAGAACAATAACTCTTCCTCATCCAATACAGCTCCATTCTCTTGAGCTTGCATTAACAGCATCTTGTCTTTGAAATAATCTGAGTTCTGAGGACGTTTAGGTTGATTGCAGTTTCTAGCAATGTGTCCAAGCCCCCCACAATTATAACACTTGATCTGTTTCCCTTGACCCTGATTGGCATTCCCTGCTCTATTCTGCACATAACCTCGACCCATGTTTCTTCCAGCTCTCCCTTGCACATTCTGAACCACAATTTTCCCATCCTCCACCATTGCTAGATTGCGTGGGTTGGATGAATTCCTTAACTGATTGTTGGTCTGAGGGAGTGATGCTTGAAACTGTTGAACCAGTAATGATACTTGATTGGTGAGGTTGTCAATCATTTTGTCGGTCTGAGAGTAGCCTGAGTCAAGTTGAGAACTCATAGCAGGTACTTGTGAGTGAAGTTGATGATAGCTTGGGTTGGATGATGATTGGATTGTTGGTTGAACATTTGTCATGAACGCCAGTGGATCATTTGTAGTTGAAGGATTTAACTTTTCTCTCAGCACCCGATCGTAGACAGCATGCTTCTCATGTTGTTGCAGATATGCATACAGCTGTTCATAGTTGGTATCCCTTAAACCTTTGTTGAGTTTGACAGCAGTAACAAATCTGTCCCATTCAGGAGTCATGTTGTTCACAAACTTTGAGTTTAGTTGGATATTGGGCATAGTCATTCTGATCATCCTCATATCATTCACCAACTTATGAAATCTCACATAGTAGTCTGTGATATTCTCTCCTGGGTTCATTTTGAAATGCTCGAACTCATCATACAGCTGTGACTCACGATCTTCCTTTGTGAGTTCTGACCCTGCCAACAACATTTTAACGTTGTCCCACACAGCTTTGGCTTCAGTGTTGAAATTGATGAGCTTGTATACATCCTTTGGAAGACCTTGAATGACTATGTTTGAGGCTCTAATGTCAGCATCATACCTCTTCTTTTCTTCTTCATTAAGATCATTGTAGTTTCTAGGTCTGTCGATGCCCCAAGTTACAGTCCCATCTTCACCAGTTGTAACAACATCTCTGGTGGTACCCATCTGATATGGTCCATCGTCAATTGACTTAAGAATGTTAACTCCATTATCTTTTCCCAAGCAGTAAAGTCTTATCCGTTGTGCCCAAGACTCATAATCCGTCCTATCCAGCATAGGTGGACGAGTGTCAGATCCTGCTGCTTGAATATCTTCTGATGATGTGTTTGATGTGGTAGCCATAGTAACTACGGGATTTTACAGATCTTGTGATTTAACCGAGAAATCGAATCTTTCGCGGGAATTTCTAAAATCACCAAGACACAAACCGCATAGACAAATAGCACCCTTGAGGATTCAAACCGCCTAGACACAAACCGCATGCACGTCTTAGAGACAAACCGTGTAGACACAAACCGCATGCACGTTTCAGAGACAAACCGCGTAGACACAAACCGCATACACACCTCAGAGACAAACCGCGTAGACACAAACCGAGTTCACGCTGCAGAGACAAACCGCGTAGACACAAACCGAGTTCACGCTGGAGAGATAAACCGCGTTGACACAAACCGAGTACACGCTGCAAAGACAAACCGCGTAGACACAAACTGAATACGCTCCTCAGAGACAAACCGCGTAGACACAAACCGAGTTCACGCTGCAGAGACAAACCGCGTTAACACAAACCGAATACGCTCCTCAGAAACAAACCGCGTAGACACAAACCGAGTTCACGCTGCACAGACAAACCGCATAGACACAAACCGCGTACGCGCCTTAGAGACAAACCGCGTAGACACAAACTGCCAAACACGTCGCTTTCAATGCTTTTTGTCCTTTTGCCTAAACTAGTAATAAGACAAACCGCGTTCTCGAAGTGACACAAACCGCGTTCAAGAACTCGTCCAAAGCACACAAACCGCAGCCAAGAACACTTGGATAAACACTCTCGAATCACCCAAAAACACCACAAAAATCTTAAATCTGTGAATTCAAGCACCAAATACTACTCTTATACTGTTCCTAAGCTAGAAAGTACAAGGTATAACAACTTCTAATCACTAAACAAAGCACAAAATGAAATTTATGTAACTTATCAATTCGAACTAAAAAGCCTCAAAAACTAGACAAATCCGTGAATACCAACTCTCATGGACCTAACCATGGCTCTTGATACCAATTGTAGGGTATTCACAATGCAAGAAACACTTGTTTGAGGCCTTTAGATGGATCGAATAGACAAGAACTAGAGAGAGAAAGTGGGAACTTCTAGAGAGAGAAATACTATGTGTATATTAGCTTGAAATGAAGTGAAGTTCCAACCCTTCCCTTGCAAGGGAAGGGGTATTTATACATAATACTTAATATGCCCCTAGCGGGCTGTGGAGTGAGCTGACAGAGGGTAAAGACCCGACCCACTCCACAATACTATTTAATAACTAATCTACTAATAATATTACTGATAATCCTACGAGCTATGATGTGCTAATAAGTACTCGGGGTGACCGAGTCTTCAGCTGAATATTCATATTCCTAACAAACGTGCATGGCATGCTACTGTCTTAACTCTCACGACTAAACCATCACTTCATGCATTATCAAATAACACCCATATACACGCTAAATCAAACTCGAACTCAAACTTTAAACACTCACGTCAAACCGGGTAAAAAGAGATAGAAAAATATGTTAGACCTTACTAGTTAAAAACTGGTTCGAACTAACCATTTCACGCTTGATTTATTTTGAAATCTTACATGTAACAATTACATACGAACGCATGTCTCAAATCACGACCTAACTAACTCCAACTTCCATGACTTGTAACATTAACCATACACTCTCAAAGACACTTAAAAAGACATGGTTCTTAAGCTACTCGACTAGTGTAAAAAGACTTAGAAAATATTTAACATATACCGGATCTAAAAACTATGCGATAAGGCTACAAACTATAATTATATTTTCGGATTTCTAAACACAACCCTTAGATATTTTTGTACAACTCAAAAGTACACCTAGCAAACTATATTTTTCGTGTTTCAACTTCGACCTTATAAGCCCCTTTACACGTTCGAATTAAAGCATTCTATGCGACACTCGCTAGTATCTAAACCTTCAATTTCAGAATTTAAATATAACCATTCGGTTGGGCTTATTTAGAGTCCAACAAGATTTTGCGATAGGAAGGCCCATGTAATATGTTTTCAGAATCCTAAAAATAGCCCAAGTTTAAGCCCAAAACAGTTTACATGCCCCCGCCTATAGATTTCTTAATGGGCCCTTAAGTAATTCGCTAAAAGCCCATTTACATTAAAAATAAGCAATTAATCGAATAAGCAGTTAAAATAAGTTAAAAACTACTTAAATAAGCCTTAGAAAGAATCACTATAATTTTCCTTGCCTTTTTGTCATTTTTGGACTAAAAATGTAACGCGACTTAACCAAAAGGACTAAAACTGCCAAACATTGAAACATACGGACTGAAGCTGTGAAAACAGTTTGTACAGGACTTAAATTGACATATCATTGAACTCCAAGCCTTATATGGACATATGGACAAGTATTGGACTATTTTGGACTATGGACTTGACAAGGACTAACGACGTAACGCAAACCACGGTTAGGGTAAAAGATGTAAAATACGGAAAGAACAAGGACCAACTGTTATAACTTGTCATTCTTATTTTATTTTTCATTTTTGCACCACATCTTTACTTCATATGCATATTTGCACATTTTATTTACATATTAGTTAACTTTCGTTAGTTACTATAAATATTACGAGTTAACATCCATTTAATTCGTGCATTTATAGGATATCATAAATGGAAGTTAGGCATAAAATCCATAATCATTCTCCACCACTGTTATTCATCGTTCACCATTCACTTCACAAACACCACTAGTAAATAGTCAGATACTCAGACATTTATATATTTATCAGGTTCCGTATCGAAGTTGTTATAATTACCCCTGAGTTTACGTTCATTATCATCAGTAACGCTTAAGGTGAGTCATGGCCTCACTTTTTAACTTCTTTATATTTTTAAACTCCGTGAGGGGGATACATGCTATAAACATATCACAAGTATTTTTCTGTATGCTACCTGACTTTTTTTTTTGGGTAAAAGGGTTATTCACCCCGGTAAAATTCATTACACCAAAAAACATTGAAGTACAATTGACATGGGTGAATCCCATGCCCTCAGCCCGTTACATAGGCACTTACAAGCAAAGGTCAATAGACCACACCACTATATAAGAATGACATGCCATTCTTATAACTTACATACAAAACTTACAACCTATAATGACTATACAAGTGAATAAGAAAATGAGAATTAAAAGCTTGTATCACTTGAACACATCCATAGCCATCATAGTACTTGAAATCATGATCCTACCAACAAATCCAACAGTAGCAACTCCAGATCTGATGAACGAATCACGAACAAAACTTATAAACTATGGCACACTTCTTTACATGATTTATTATCACTCGCAAAAGTGAATAGGAATGAACACTCGACAAGAAGAAGCCATAGACCACCAATAGGGATTAACAAACCCTAACTTACCAATCAAATCTTAATCCATCGCAACTGTTATTATTTGTTCTCAAAACAATAATAACCTAAATGGGTTTCAAACCCTAACTTACATAAAGAACCACCATTAATGCCGTCCAAGCTGGAGCAAACGTGAATAACCAGGTCTGAAACACCAGCAGTAAGGTAATAGCATCATGAACAGATCCTTGAACTTAAAATAAGGGTTTACGAAAACCCTATAACTTCCAATGATGATTGTAATGCAAACCCAGAAGATATGAATACAGCAACAAAACCAGATCTGATACGTTTACACACATAATCATCAATAAAGGTTAAACCCTACATCCAATACGAACATAAGGCATAACCAGACCAGAAACAAGGGTTTTGAACAAGGTCCCTTGAAAAACTTGACTTACCTCTCTCTCGGAAACCCACTTATAATAACTAACATCAAAAGAACTTCCATGTATACTTGCAGAAAACCAGCCATGAAGAAAATAAACCCTAAAATAGGGTTTCGTTAAGCTCAGCAAGAAAGTGGCAAACCCTAATAATGCGATCCTCCTAAGGGATAGATCGAACAGTGAATAGGATTTGAATTCGTGAAGCACAGATCATATCGTATTAATATACGATCACCAACCATACACCAGAAGCAGATACGTATCACTTATTAAAGAATGAATATTAAACAATCATGCAAGTGAAACGCACCAAACACGAGGAACCAAAAATCGAATATAAGTATTATAAATAGCACCGTCCCACGATCCACAAGAATAATATAGAATGGAATTGACGTAGCAATGATATGGTGATAAGAAAAAAACCCCATCGACACATGATAAATAATCGGAAGGAGCAATAAAATAATACCACATCAAGCCAAAAAGAAAACGAATCTAATGGACTACCGACCCACGATTTGCAAACCAGTAATATTCAAACCCACGTGAAGGTGAATTGAATATTAAAAGTTTAGGTAGAATCACAGATCGATCGTAGAATGATAGCAAGTGAATCGTTTTTTCTTTTTTCTTCGCCAGAGAGAAAATCGTTTAGGGTTTTCCATTGTTATTCCTTTTATGCTATGCTACCTGACTTGATATATGCCTAAGTTACCTTATTGCCACAAGACCCTTTTATCATGAGCCATTAATCACTGCGGTGAACGCGAATATAATGAATAGATCTATTAGAGGCTGACGACCTATCCCACTAATACTTGGACGGAATGCTTTTGCTAGTCGTATTAGTCGCGATGCATTATATTTGAGAGAAATAGGAATTGGCAAATCACCTATTACACGAGGGCAAAACCTTCATCATTAATTTGATGAACACCTCCGTTTATGCGGTACTTTGTTAACGTTTGCGTGTCATGAGACTTAGGGCAATATATGAACTGCGATATCAACTTTTAAACTGATTGTATCTCCAATACAATCTTACTTGTGAATCGAACTGATATTTAAATTTCAAACTCCATGATTTCACTCAACATTATGTTGACTTTTTTTTTGGGTAAAAGGGTTAATTCACCCCGGTAAAATATATTACGCCAAAAACATTGAAGTACAAAGGATGAGGGTGACTTCCCTCATCTCAGTCCCTTAGGACACTTACAGACTCTCATATAAGAATGACACGCCATTCTTATAACTTACATAATACAACTTACCACCTACAATGACTATACAAGTGAATAAAAATAGGAATTAAACATGATTCACAAAGGTAACACCAAGAACATAGCCATCGTAGAACTTCCATCAATCTTCCATGGAGAAACCTCCAACTTGCCCAAACTCTTGGATCATCACTCTTGAGCTTCAGTTCACAAATTTCACACAAAGGTTGGTGAGAGACTCTAAAACCACGGATAGAGCAGCAAGCACAAACTTGCTCCAACGGTGTATGTTTAGATGCAAAACCGAACACAATCATAAGGAAAAGTATAATGAACACCAAGCATGATGACCAGTAACGGATAAAAACAATCACGCGACCCCAAGATGAATAATAGTGCAACTGATCCGTGATTGTATGAATGGGGTTTTGAACAAGAGCCCCCAAAAACTTAACTTCCATATGTATCATAAATCTGTACCCATAAACGCTTCATCACCAATGAACAATACAAACATAGGATTAAACAACCCTAACTTGCATCATGGGAACAAATTCGACCAGTAAACATAGGGTAAAGGACCCTAACTTTCAGCCACCATATGATCCACACAACTCCAAACATAGCATCAACAGCAAGAGGAGTAGAAAACGAACCAATAACGCCATAATCATAGGGTAAGATCACCCTAACATCCAGGCACAACAACCCGATCTGAATAGGTGATACCAAATAAGAGGATAAATCCAGCCAAACAAATCGGTGTTGTAACCATAACGTAGCATAGGGTTGTCAAAACCCTAACATCCCATTCGACAGCCACTCTCCCATAACCCACGTCCATAACCACATCATCCAAAAGGAACCCAAAACCCTAGAAAGAGGGTACGTACCTGCAGATAGACAATACCCAAACGATGGTATACTTCCAGCCTAAAGCACCAAAACCGATAGAATGTAAAAACCATAAGGTTTTATAATCATTCAGCAGCAATCCAACCAAACACCAAGAGATCGATCTATAAATTATAAGTCAGAACCGACTTACATAAACCTTAGAACAGATCGATCCAAAAAACCCAAGAGGCGGTTGTAAATAAATCTTTATAGCACCAAATCCGAAACCCTAAGTCGTTAGGGTTTCTAGATCGCCTTCAATTCATAAACCAAACGATTAAAGAAATTAATCGTGTAGGGTTTAGAATCATGTAACGAATAAATAAACCCTAAAGAAAGAATCGATTATAAAACCGACTATTATAAAAAACGATTAGGGTTTATTAATACCAATCAAAAGGGGCGATTTAGGGATACAAACAAACCTCTACCCAGAATTTAACAAGCCATCAAGATCCGATTGCATATCATTCATGAGAGAGTGATAGAGAGGCGGATTGATGGTTGTTTTTTGGCCGGATGGGAAGGGATAGAGGCTGCTGAAAATCGCCCCTAGAGGCAGAGAGTTTTCACTTTTCATTATGTTGACTTTTAAGCATGTATCTCAGGAAACTAGTGGAGCAAGGCAAGGCATGGAGCAGGCGTACCCTATCCTCAATAATGGTGTAAAATAAAGTTGTAATTCAGTTAAAATGATGTTTCTTTGGAGAAACCTTAGCACTCTGATGTAACGCTTTGTAACTGAATTTGTACTATGGACCTATGTAAATTAAAAATGCCTTCTCAGGCTATTTTTCTATGATTTTGTTTTTCGATCCTCACAGTAATACCCCAATTAAATTTCCGCTGCTATATTTAAAATTTGGGGGTGTTACAGATTGGCATCAGAGCTTCGGTTATAGAGAACCAAATGTTTTTAAACGTTGGACTATAACTACATTTTTCAAACAAATTAATTATACACCATGCTACCTTAAGCCCTCCATGCCTGCTTGCTGCCGCGCTCGGTATATTATACATTAGGATTATCTTATATAAGTCTCTACATACTTGATAGTTACTGTGCACAACTAGATCATTTCATGCTTACATTACACCACTTGATGTTAGTAATTACTTATTTTTACCATATATGGATTATTACAGTACCATGTCATTCATCACCCACTTTAGTGTATCATCGGATCCGGATTCCGAGGGATCACTAGCATCAGTCACGTCCCCCATACTTCCCGGTACTGTAGCACCAGAGGTCATGCCTGACGTGATCGAGCCCTTCGTGGAGGGTGGAGCCGCCGCCATACCTTTATTGGAGGACCCCCATGTGCCAGCTTTGCCAGCACCCACGTTACCGCCACACTTTGTTTATGACACCTATTCTCCTTTCTATATACCACCCCCTGACGACTTATACTATGAGAGTCAGCAATGGCTCCCTGCAGATGATACACCAGTAGAGTTCCATCAGACTGCACCATCCCTACTCCCTGACCATCTATTTGATACATGTACTCAGACATACCCACTGCCACCTTGTCAGCAGGACCCTATTCCTGCGGAGGATATTCCCTCATCGAGTCGACCCCGCATCTCAGACCAGATACACCCATCCTCACCATCACTGCCTTATCCTCCTGGTTTCACTCTCCCAGCTCAGACCCATGATGCTTGGGAAGGATTTAGACCAGTAGTCACCCACACCCTTATACCATCTACAGTGGTGACACGACTAGAGAGTCACGGAGAGCAGATTGATTCGCTTCTTCGGATGATCGACCATGTACCATTGGATTCCTCGGGGACTATCAGTGATACTCTGCATAGGTTGGCTTCCAACAGAGCAGTGGTACAGCAGTGCTTGAGGCAGATGCAGACAGACTTAGCAGATACCCGTTCCCACGCGATATCTATACGGAGGGAGGGACAGGACTTAGCTTGGGAGGCTCACCTTGCACAGCGTAGAGCCGACACATTGGAGAGAGTCATGGGAGATATACAGATGGAGCATCAGGCTGAGATACAGAGACTCAGAGACCAGATCTCAGAGCTCACAAGGCGTACGGATGGACCTGATCATTAGACATAGTTAGCATGTTGTATAGTTTGAGACATTGTAGTCTGCCGCATGTGGCGATTAATAAAGACTCTTGTATCGTTTTGTTGTATAACTCAACTGATCAAGTTATTAATGTTGTAATGTTGGTAGTAATGTACTATATACCTGTTAACTTATGTATTATGGTTGTTCGTATGTATTGTAATTGTATCCAGACATGTCGTGATGTTACCTGTTATTATTATGATTCTCTAATCGTGTAAATATTGTAAAAACTTGGACACATATAGAATAGAAACTCAAAAATAATATGGAGATATGTAGAGAAAGTTGATGAACTTCAGTTTGTATGATTAAATCGTTTGTTCCTTAACAATCCCATATCCGTAAATTGATAAATTATAGAGGCATCGTAATTGCTGAAATTATTCAATTTAATCACCATGATTACATTGTGCATATACTCAGCTATTCTATCCAAATTCTAAATCTGTATTCTTGTGACATTAATAGAAAATGAAACATAACGAACACGAAACTACCAACCATACCGTAGCACTGATGCTTGAGGAGGTTCGAAGGATGATTGATGCCGGCATCGCCACAGCACGCGAGGCCGATGCAGCAACCCGCTCAAGCAATACCATGGGAGCAACAACTAAAAGTGAGGCATCTACACCACGTAAATGCACTTACAAGGAATTCGTGAGTTGCCAGCCAACCACCTACAGAGGCGTAGAAGGAGTGACAGAGTTAGCACAGTGGTTTGAATGCATTAAAACAGTATTCATGAGAAGCAACTGCGCAGAAAACAACAAAGTCACTTTTGCTACTGGAACCTTAAGGGGAGATGCACTATCTTGGTGGAATGCTACTGTCAAAATAATGGGTACCGAAGCAGCATTTCAAATCTCCTGGACCGAACTGAAAAATAAAATGCTGAAAAAGTACTGTCCTCGGACAGAGGTCAGAAAGCTTGAAGATGAATTCCACCAGTTAGTGGTGAAAAACAATGACGTCAGTACATACAACCGAAGGTTTCAAGAATTATCTCTTCTGTGTCCACACATGGTACCTGACTTGGAAAAGATGTTGGAAAAATATGTGGAAGGACTACCTTCAAGTATTGAGGGAGACGTTACCGCATCAAACCCAAAAACCCTCGAAGCCGCATTCGTGTTTGCTCAGCGAATGATGAGTCGAGTGCTTAAACGAGGTTCTAACTCCATAGTCATTGGACAAAAGAGAAACTATGATAACCATGGCAGCAGCAACCGGAACAGCAACAGTTATTACAATCACAACAGGAGCTACCGCAACAATGACCGAAGCAACCGCAACAGAGACTACCAGCAAAGCCGAAACGATCGACATCAGCAACAAAACCGCCGACAAGAAGCCGCCAGGGCTTATGTGGCTGCACCTACTGAAGGAAAAATGTATGCTGGGACAAAACCCCAGTGTAAAAAGTGTAAGATGCATCATGTCGGACCCTGCACCGCTGTTTGCGGAAATTGCCGAAGAATAGGTCATGTGACCAAAGACTGCAGGGCCACAGGGGCGAACGCACATCCAATAGCAGTGAAGTGCCACGGTTGTGGTGAAACGGGTCATTACAAGAGTCACTGCCAAAATAACTCCAACAATGTTACCCGCGGGAGGGCCTACATACTTGGAGATGGAAACGCGCCACAGAATCCCAATGTCACCACGGGTACTTTCTTACTTAACCAACATAGTGCTAAAATATTATTTGATTCTGGAGCCGATAGAAGCTTTGTATCTACTTCATTTGCTTTACTGCTTAATATCGCACCTGTAGAAATAGATACCTCGTACGAAATTGAAATAGCCGACGGAAAATTGCTAAGCACCAACACCATACTCGAAAACTGCACTTTAACCCTCCAAGACAAATCATTCCCAATCGATCTCATGCCCATACAACTTGGAAGCTTTGACGCAATTGTGGGCATGGATTGGTTATCCAAACATCGTGCCCGAATCATCTGCGACGAAAAAGTTATCCAAATTCCCATAGACAATGAAACGCTCACCGTTCGTTGTGACCACTATAAAACCCAACCAATATCATCTCGTACATCAAAACGGTGAAATACATAAACAAAGGATGTCACGCATTCTTGGTCCAAGTAACGGAAGATAAATCGAAAGAAACAGAAAAACGACTAAAAGAAGTGCCAGCTGTAAATGAGTTTGCAGAAGTATTCCCTGAAGACTTGCCAGGTATTCCACCAATCCGGCAAGTAGAATTTCGATTCGAGTTAGTGCCTGGAGCAGCACCCGTTGCAAAAGCACCATATCGATTAGCCCCTTCCGAAATGAAGGAACTATCTGAGCAGTTGAAAGAACTGTCAGATAAAGGATTCATCCAACCCAGCTCATCACCTTGGGGAGCACCAGTCCTGTTTGTCAAAAAGAAAGTCGGAACATTCCGAATGTGCATCGATTATAGGGAGTTGAACAAACTCACAGTGAAAAATCGATACCCATTACCAAGAATTGACAATCTATTTGACCAACTGCAAGGATCGAGTGTTTACTCAAAAATCGATCTAAGATCAGGATACCACCAATTAAGAGTCAGAGAAGAAGACGTTCCCAAAACAGCCTTTCGAACACGATACGAACATTACGAATTTCGCGTAATGCCATTTGGTCTTACCAACGCACCGACAGTGTTCATGGATCTAATGAACCGCGTATGTAAGCCATATCTGGACAAGTTCGTAATTGTATTCATCGACGACATTCTGATCTACTCACGTAACGAAAAAGAGCATGCTGAACACTTGAGAACCATTTTGGGGTTACTCAAGCAAGAAAAACTGTATGCGAAATTTTCCAGATGTGACTTTTGGATATCCACCATTCAATTCTTAGGTCACATCATCAACAGTCAAGGTATTCACGTTGACCCCGCCAAGATCGAAGCAGTCAAAGTTTGGGCTTCGCCCACCACTCCAACTGAAATTCGACAATTTTTAGGACTCGCTGGCTACTATCGAAGGTTTATAGAGGGTTTTTCCAAAATCGCAAAACCTTTGACAGAACTCACTCAGAAAAACAAGAAATATATCTGGGGAGAGAAACAAGAATCAGCATTTCAACTCTTAAAACAAAAACTCTGTGAAGCACCAATTCTAGGGCTACCAGACGGAAGCGACGACTTTGTAGTATATTGTGATGCATCGCATCATGGTTTAGGTGCGGTACTAATGCAAAGGAACAAAGTCATCGCTTACGCTTCTCGACAACTCAAGAAAAATGAGGAAAATTATACCACACATGATCTAGAACTAGGAGCAGTAGTATTCGCTCTTAAAATGTGGAGACACTATCTATATGGTACAAAGTGCACGGTATTCACCGATCACAAAAGTCTCCAACATATACTAGATCAAAAGGAGCTAAACATGAGACAGCGCCGATGGTTGGAACTACTCAACGACTACGATTGTGAAATTCGCTACCACCCTGGTAAAGCGAATGTCGTGGCCGACGCGTTGAGTAGAAAAGAAAGGATCAAACCTCTTAGAGTTCGATCGTTAGAAATGACAATTTATTCACCACTTCCATCTCAAATTCTCATAGCCCAATCGGAAGCTCTTCAGGAAGAAAATCGAACTCACGAGAAAATTAAGGGCATGCCAGAAAGTGAGAACGGATTCATACGAAGAGCCGATGGAATGTTATGCTTCAAGAAAAGATGCTGGATTCCTCTCTATGGAGGTATTCGAGATCTTATCATGCATGAATCTCACAAGTCTAAATATTCCATTCATCCCGGATCTAACAAGATGTACCAAGACCTCAAGCAACTTTACTGGTGGCCAAACATGAAAGCCGACATTGCAACATATGTTGGGAAGTGTTTGACTTGCTCAATGGTCAAAGCCGAAAGCCAAAAGCCATCTGGACTACTTGTACAACCTGAGATACCAGTTTGGAAATGGGAAAGAATCACTATGGACTTTATTACCAAGTTACCAAGAACGTCGACCGGATATGACACCATCTGGGTTATCATCGACCGTTTGACCAAATCAGCTCATTTTCTGCCTATCAAAGAAACTGAAGAGTTGGACACACTCGCTCAGTTGTACTTCAAAGAAATCATAATCCGACATGGAGTCCCAATCTCTATCATTTCAGACAGAGACAGTCGATTCACTTCAGGATTTTGGCAATCCCTGCAGAAAACCCTCGGTACTCAATTAGACATGAGCACCGACTATCATCCTCAAACTGATGGACAAAGTGAAAGGACAATCCAAACCTTAGAAGATATGCTTAGAGCATGTGTACTTGACTTCGGAAAAGGTTGGGACAAACACTTACCATTGGTTGAATTCTCGTACAACAATAGTTACCACGCTAGCCTAAAGGCTGCACCTTTTGAAGCACTTTACGGGAGAAAATGCAGATCACCTATCTGCTGGATGGAAGTTGGGGACATGCAACTTACCGGACCAGAACTAATCCACGACACAACAGAGAAAATATTCAAAATCAAACATCGTCTCCAAGCCGCTCGTGACAGACAGAAGAGTTATGCAGACGTGAGAAGGAAACCCATGGAGTTTGAAGTTGGAGATAGGGTTATGCTAAAAGTTTCGCCCTGGAAGGGAATGATACGCTTCGGAAAGCGTGGAAAACTCAACCCGAGGTACATTGGACCATTTAAAATCCTCGAGAGGATTGGCCCAGTTGCCTATAAATTAGAACTTCCAGAAGAACTCAGTAGGGTACACCCTACATTCCACGTATCCCAACTTAAGAAATGCCTATCGGACGAGACTCTCGTCATTCCGCTGAAAGAGATTAAACTAGACGACAAACTTGTATTCACAGAGGAACCCGTAGAGATAATGGATAGGGAAGTAAAGCAACTCAAGCAAAACCGTATTCCCATTGTGAAAGTAAAATGGAACTCCAACGTACACATGGGAACGCGAAGACCAAATTCGTGAAAAATATCCCCACCTATTCTCGTAAACCACTCTTATTAGCTATCCTAGACTTGAATTCCGGGACGGAATTCGAATGAGGGAGGAGTACTGTAGGATTCTACGAAAAACCCTTGTAGTTAATCGTAATGATTAGTGATAACCTCTAACCCAGGCCGCCACATCCTCACCCTTTTTCGGCCAAAAACAAACCCACTCTCGTCCTCTCTACCCTCTAACCTGTTATTGGGTATGCAATACGATCATGTGGTTTGTTTTACAATCAAGATGTGGCGGCTGATGATGCTTTTATGGTTTTATTCGTATGAAATCTCCAGATCTCGAAACCCTAACTATCCTTCTTTTTCAATCGATCTCTTTTATGGTGGTCGACTTCTTTAGGGTTTCGATCTGCATGGTGTTTCCAATCCCTAAACGACCTGCTTGTTTATTCTTTTATGGATAATCGTTTTTTTAGGGATTATACCGACTTTGGGGTTGTAATCGATCTTCTAATCCTATATGTTTATAGTCGGTTTCAAACTGACTTTTATCTACTTAAGGATCGATTTATCTTCTTGTTGCTCATAGTTTTCATTCTATTCGATTCACTTTTTTTTAGGGTTTCGATTTTTTGGTAGGCAGCATGGTGGGGTATGATCGCTACATGTGTGCAATTTTAGGTCGGTTTATTTATAAATCGATCTAGTATATGAAGGTGCGATCTACTTGGATTTGGGTTATTATGGCGGTCAAGATCTATCCTTAACCTCGATTGTTAGGGTTTGCTGGAAGGAACGATTCCTTTTTCTTAGGGTTTCGTATATTATGGGTTTGATCGTTAGTGTTTGTTGATGCGCGTTAATGTTTATCTTATGCTGTAAGTTGGACTTTTGTCCATTGATTGGTGGAAGTAACCTTCGTTAAGGTTTGTTTGTGTTTGGATCCTGCACGTTTATTGGAAGTTGATGATATCTGGTATGTATTTTGGATGTGGGTATTGAGAGAGATGGAAGTAACGTTATTGGATGTGTAGGGTTTTTGTATACCTACTGGTTGTTCAATCTGATCTTGCTGCTACTTTTTATGTTTTTGGGGATTCAGATTGATATGGTACATCATGCACCTGCTGCTGCTGCTTTGCATTAGGAGGTGTTTATGTGTTCTATTCAGCTTATATGTTGCTACATGCTTATGGTGATGGATAGTAGCTGAATTGGGGACGTGCATAGGTCTTTTCCTTCTCTTTGTAAACTAAAATCACATCTTATGATCCATGAAGGAAAAAGATCCCTGTTGTAAATGGAAGTTAAGTTTGGGGACTCTTGTTCAAAACCCCAATTACACGATCATGGAGCTTTTATATTCTCATTCTGTTTGGAGTATCGTGATTGTCTATGATGGAAGTTAGGGTTTAAATCCTATGTTCATCAGTTTGGTCATCATGCTTGGTGTTTAACATACACCTTTGGAGCAAGTTTGGCCTCTTTGTGTATGTTCATCTCCTGGTTATCACACATGTGTTCTAACTCAGATTCTTTTGAAGCATGGTTTGTGGGACTATGAAGATGATTATGGAAGTTTGGACTACTATGATGCGTTGAAGATTCAAGAGTCTACTTGATTTGCAATTATTTTTCTCTTACAGTCGTTGTAGTTTAATGTTCAAGTATTTGTTATAAGTGTGGCTTGCCACCCTTATATTGTAAGTTATAGGAATGATGTTTCATTCCTATAGGTGAGTCTGTAAGTGTCCTAAGGGACTGAGATGAGGGAGTCACCCTCATCCTTTGTACTTCAATGTTTTTTGGTGTAATATATTTTACCAGGGTGAAACATCCCTTTTACCCAAAAAAAATAATGATTAGTGATAACCTTGTATTGTCATTTAATAAAGCCCATTTTTGCTGGGAAATTTAAACTTTTCCATTGTCATTTATAATATCCCGACGCATTCTATATATATATATATATATTGTATACACCGAACTCGAGATAATAATTCTCACGCAACAACACATTTTCACGAACAACGACAAGTGATCATACTCATGATAAAACTTAACGTATCTAGTATAATACGTTTAACACAAAATCACTTACACTAAGTACACAAACTATGCTTAACCAAAACTAAATACCACTTAATACACTAATATTAACCTTAAACTACATGACCAAATGGACCCTTAAGGTTCGGCCCACTAATTCCACCCAACCCATCGAACTACACAGCCCAATCACCACACCACTTTATTTTTTTTCCCTTGCTTTCTTTTTAACCCGATCGCTAATACTCTTCAAAAACCCATTTGTAATTCTAAAATAACAAACGTAAACCATACATGTTTTTGTACTATTGTGATCACCACCCAATGAACTTCCCTTGTGCAAGTTCCTAGCTCGTATCTAGATACCATAACTAAAACCCATTCACTCGTCCCATACTCGACACATACATATACATATAAATGTCGAAACATAACCAATTCGCACCCCACTTTTTCCTATGACCTTCCAACTATATTCCTAACTTATTTTGATACTTCAAATAAGAAATAAACCACAGTACACAACTTGTAGCTCGCTAGTCCAAATGTTGTGCCAAAATTAATAGAAACCGAGCAAGGCAACACTCCAAGAACTAGAATACAAACCTCAACTATCAATATCAAATTTACACTCAACCTTGGACAGCAAAGACACTTAGGTGTCCACCTCAAACAGTAGCTTCCAATGATTAGATCAATAGTAATGAAAACGTGTGAGATCTTTGTCTATAAAATCACCCATCCCATCTTCCCCTTTACCCTACCTACCTATCCCTTTCTTTCACTCTCAAAACATTCCCTAAATAGAATAAGAAGCTTTCTGTTGAGGTGTTGGGAAGCAAAACCAGTTGGAGTAAAAGCGTATAAAACATTTTCGAGTTCACTGCCTCTTCTTGTGCCTCATTCGATCAACCACAGTGCTCTTCACCACCTTTTCTAAGGTGTGGTATGACCCTTTCTCTTCATTCTTTGCACATGGATATCACTCACACATCACTTGCATGCACTTGTTAAACTCGAACATACTTTATTTATTTTGTAGCATGTAGTCGTTAGAATAAAGTAAAGGATGATATGTTAAGTTAGCTCACCTTAAAAATCACATGATATCACCAAAGTACACGACCACAGTTCATGCATCATTTTTCATTCGAACGTATAGCTAGTGCACATTATTTATTACACATGCATTATATAGCTATCATACACAAACGTATAATATTCTTGTTCGTTTAGTGTTTGTATCACACGTATATATATAAAGAAATGAGAAGTAATATGGCCTCACTGTGAAGGCTTGAGAAACACAACACACACCACCCTCACTTTTAGAAACGTGCATGGCATGCTACTGTCTTAACTCTCACGACTAAACCATCACTTCATGCATTATCAAATAACACCCATATACACGCTAAATCAAACCGGGTAAAAAGAGATAGAAAAATATGTTAGACCTTACTAGTTAAAAACTGGTTCGAACTAACCATTTCACGCTTGATTTATTTTAAAATCTTACATGTAACAATTACATACGAACGCATGTCTCAAATCACGACCTAACTAACTCCAACTTCCATGACTTGTAACATTAACCATACACTCTCAACGACACTTAAAAAGACATGGTTCTTAAGCTACTCGACTAGTGTAAAAAGACTTAGAAAATATTTAACATATACCGGATCTAAAAACTATGCGATAAGGCTACAAACTATAATTATATTTTCGGATTTCTAAACACAACCCTTAGATATTTTTGTACAACTCAAAAGTACACCTAGCAAACTATATTTTTCGTGTTTCAACTTCGACCTTATAAGCCCCTTTACACGTTCGAATTAAAGCATTCTATGCGATACTCGCTAGTATCTAAACCTTCAATTTCAGAATTTAAATATAGCCATTCGGTTGGGCTTATTTAGAGTCCAACAAGATTTTGCGATAGGAAGGCCCAACAGGCCCATGTAATATGTTTTCTGAATCCTAAAAATAGCCCAAGTTTAAGCCCAAAACAGTTTACATGCCCCCGCCTATAGATTTCTTAATGGGCCCTTAAGTAATTCGCTAAAAGCCCAGTTACATTAAAAATAAGCAATTAATCAAATAAGCAGTTAAAATAAGTTAAAAATTACTTAAATAAGCCTTAGAAAGAATCACTATAATTTTCCTTGCCTTTTTGTCATTTTTGGACTAAAAATGTAACGCGACTTAACCAAAAGGACTAAAACTGCCAAACATTGAAACATACGGACTGAAGCTGTGAAAACAGTTTGTACAGGACTTAAATTGACATATCATTGAACTCCAAGCCTTATATGGACATATGGACAATTATTGGACTATTTTGGACTATGAGTGACAAGGACTAACGACGTAACGCAAACCACGGTTAGGGTAAAAGATGTAAAATACGGAAAGAACAAGGACCAACTGTTATAACTTGTCATTCTTATTTTATTTTTCATTTTTGCACCACATCTTTACTTCATATGCATATTTGCACATTTTATTTACATATTAGTTAACTTTCGTTAGTTACTATAAATATTACGAGTTAACATCCATTTAATTCGTGCATTTATAGGATATCATAAATGGAAGTTAGGCATAAAATCCATAATCATTCTCCACCACTGTTATTCATCGTTCACCATTCACTTCACAAACACCACTAGTAAATAGTCAGATACTCAGACATTTATATATTTATCAGGTTCCGTATCGAAGTTGTTATAATTACCCCTGAGTTTACGTTCATTATCATCAGTAACGCTTAAGGTGAGTCATGGCCTCACTTTTTAACTTCTTTATATTTTTAAACTCCGTGAGGGGGATACATGCTATAAACAGATCACAAGTATTTTTCTGTATGCTACCTGACTTGATATATGCCTAAGTTACCTTATTGCCACAAGACCCTTTTATCATGAGCCATTAATCACTGCGGTGAACGCGAATATAATGAATAGATCTATTAGAGGCTGACGACCTATCCCACTAATACTTGGACGAAATGCTTTTGCTAGTCGTATTAGTCGCGATGCATTATATTTGAGAGAAATAGGAATTGGCAAATCACCTATTACACGAGGGAAAAACCTTCATCATTAATTTGATGAACACCTCCGTTTATGCGGTACTTTGTTAACGTTTGCGTGTCATGAGACTTAGGGCAATATATGAACTGCGATATCAACTTTTAAACTGATTGTATCTCCAATACAATCTTACTTGTGAATCGAACTGATATTTAAATTTCAAACTCCATGATTTCACTCAACATTATGTTGACTTTTAAGCATGTATCTCAGGAAACTAGTGGAGCAAGGCAAGGCATGGAGCATGCGTACCCTATCCTCAATAATGGTGTAAAATAAAGTTGTAATTCAGTTAAAATGATGTTTCTTTGGAGAAACCTTAGCACTCTGATGTAACGCTTTGTAACTGAATTTGTACTATGGACCTATGTAAATTAAAAATGCCTTCTCAGGCTGTTTTTCTATGATTTTGTTTTTCGATCCTCACAGTAATACCCCAATTAAATTTCCGCTGCTATATTTAAAATTTGGGGGTGTTACAAATATGACTAAGGATAAGGGTATCCAGCTTTCTAATTCGTTTGGTGTTCTTAATGAGGATTTGGATGGAGTTGATGATGTTTTAGAACCGGTGGATGCTGGAGGTGAAGATATATTACGTGACTTTGGTGAAACTGCTGATTTTAAGGCTTCTAACTCCAAGGATCACACTAACACTACAGGGGCAAGCACTCTTGATTTGGGGGGGGGGGGTTCTAATGTTTAGTGTTGCTTCTTGGAACATTAGGGGTTTGAACCGCTCCCCCAAACAAAAAGAGGTCCGTCAGGTGGTGAATGAGAATAACCTATGTTTATGTGCTATTTTGGAATCTCATGTTGATGCTTCTTGTGTTTATGATACTTGTGCTAAAGTGTACCATACTTGGAAGTGGACTTCTAATGGGAGTCTATGTGATAAGGGATCTTGTATTATTCTTGGTTGGGATGATGCTATCGTTGATGTTTTGACTATGTCTCAAACTAACCAGGTTATGCATGTACATGTCAATATAAAGGCTCATAATAAAGCTTTCTTTGTTTCATTTGTTTATGCTCATAACTACTATATTGATCATCGTGTGCTATGGCATGATCTGGAGGTTCATAGTAGTCTTATGCGTGACAAACCGTGGGTGCTTTTGGGTGATTTTAATGCTTCTTTGTTTTTGGAAGATAAATCTGGTGGTGGTTACGAGCCTACTATTGCCATGACTGAATTTAAAGATTGTGTTAAAAATATCAAAGTCACGGATCTTAATTCTTCGGGTTTGCATTTTACTTGGAATCAGAAACCGAAGGGAGGTAATGGTATTTTAAAGAAGCTTGATCGTGTTATGGGTAATGTTAAATTTAGTGATGATTTTCCGGGATCGTTTGCTATTTTTCAACCCTATCGTATTTCTGACCATTCTCCTAGTGTTCTTAGAATTCCCACGTTAACTAAGAAGAAGCCAAATCCATTTAAATTCTTTAATTTTCTTACCTATAAACGTGGGTTTTTAGATGTTGTTCGACAAGGTTGGAGTAATGATGTTCATGGACACAATATGTTTAAGGTGGTTCGAAGGCTTAAGGGTTTAAAATCCCCTATTCGCAAACTCCTAAAAGAACAAGGTAATCTTCATGCTCGTGTTGAATTAGATGAAGTCCAAAAGTCTCTTGATAAGGACCCTAATAATTCCGTTCTTCGGGAAGAGGAGGCTGTTTATCTTGAGGCCTTTAGGAATGCTTTATTGGATGAGGAACGCTTTTTGAAACAAAAGGCTAAAGTTGATTGGCTTCGTGAGGGTGATTCTAATTCATCTTACTTCCATAATATTGTTAAGAGTCGGAATCATAGGAGTCGTATTGAGCTTATTAATGACGCTAACAATATTTTGCATCAAGGTAATGAGGTTCCAAATGTCTTTGTTCAACACTATGAGAATTTCCTTGGTGTAGAAGCCAATACTAATCAGCTTTCTGATCGATTGAGTTTCACTTCTACCATTGATTTGGTTAAGGCTAATTTGATGGTTAGGGATGTTACTAACAATGAAATCAAAGATGCTATGTTCTCTATCGGTGATAACAAGGCACCTGGTCCGGATGGTTTTACAGCTGCCTTCTTTAAGAAGGCATGGGACGTTGTTGGTAATGATGTATGTTTGGCGATTCGGGATTTTTTTACTAATGGGCAACTTCTTAAGGAGCTTAATCATACCATTATTGCTCTTATTCCTAAAGTTTATACGCCTTCAAAGGTAAATGATTATAGACCTATTTCTTGTTGTAATGTTCTTTATAAATGCATTAGTAAAATCATTACTAATCGAATAAAAGAGGGTCTTGGAGATGTTGTTAGTATTAATCTGTCGGCTTTTGTCCCGGGCCGTAGTATCTCGGATAATATTCTCCTTACGCAAGAATTAATGCGTAATTATCATCGGCCGTGTGGACCGCCTAGATGTGCTTTTAAGATTGATATTCAGAAGGCATATGATACTGTTGACTGGCGTTTCCTTAAAACCGTCCTTATTTGTTTTGGATTCCATTCCACGATGATATCTTGGATCATGGCTTGTGTTACTAGTGTCTCGTACTCCATATGCATTAACGGTGATATTTATGGTTGGTTTCGAGGTAAAAGAGGTCTTCGCCAAGGTGATCCTATGTCTCCATATTTATTTACTCTTGTTATGGAAATCTTAACTCTTTTATTGCAGCAAAGGGTGGAGCAGTCGGATGATTTCCAATATCACAACTTATGTGAAAGGCAGAAAATTATTAACTTATGTTTTGCTGATGATCTTTTTATTTTTACTCATGGGGATGTTCTGTCGGCTAATGTGGTTATGGATGCTTTGAATGAGTTCAAGAATGTGTCTGGCTTGGTCCCGAGTATTCCTAAGAGTACGGCCTTCTTTTGTCATGTTCCTAACCAGGTGAAGTTAGCTATTTTGAACTCTTTATCTTTTAATGAAGGTACTCTCCCTGTTAAGTATTTGGGTGTTCCTCTTATATCTTCACGGTTGTTGTATCGGGATTGTAAGGTTCTTGTGGAAAGAGTTCAAAATAGGATTGCTGATTGGAAGAATAAATTCTTATCTATGGCGGGTCGTTTACAGCTCATTATTTCTGTTTTATCGTCTATGCATATATATTGGGCTTCTGTTTTTATCCTTCCTGTTCGTGTCATCCATGATATCGAGCAACTCATGCGTGGGTTTTTATGGTGTCAAGGTGATATGAAAAAGGGTAAGGCTAAAGTGGCGTGGGAGGATATTTGTAAACCCAAGGAAGAGGGTGGTCTTGGTATTCGGAGTCTTCATGATTTCAATGTGGCTCTTATGGCAAAACACATCTATAGTATTTTGACTCATAAAGAATCATTATGGGTTAGATGGATTCATACTTATAAACTTCGTGGTAGAAGTTTCTGTGATGTTCCTTGTACGGGTGATATGAGATGGGGATGGAGGAAGTTGCTTATGATTCGTCCTGTTATTCGGCCATTTTTCTGGTTCTATATCCGTAATGGTAAAAGGGCGTCTATATGGTTTGACAATTGGTGCCACTTGAGCCCGCTTTGGAGTTTGCTTACTGCTAGGGATATATCTCGTTCTGGGTTTTCTATGGTGGATACCTTGTGTGATCTTCTCATTGATGGAGCTTGGAGATGGCCTATGGAGTGGACTACTAGATTTCCTGATTTATTGCTTATCACTGCGCCCATCTTAACTGATGGTGTTGATGATGAGCTGGTTTGGAAATTGCCTAATGGAGATTTTAAGTCGTTTTCTATTTCTTGTGTTTGGGATTCGATTCGTGCGAGTACTAATCTGGTCTCGTGGTTTCATGTTGTGTGGTTCTCTCAGTGTATCCCTAAGAATGCGTTCCATATGTGGCTTGTTGTTAATTACAAGCTAAAAACACAAGATAGATTGAGGCAATGGGATGTCGGTCCTTCTACTGACTTGAACCTGCTTCGTTGTCTATTTTGTGATAATCAACCTGACTCTCATACTCACCTCTTTTTTGAGTGCCCCTTTTCTTTACAGGTGTGGACGAGAGTTCGTGCATTATGTGGTATGGATGATATTCCACCTAGACTGGAGGATGCTGTTGCATGTCTTATACCATTGTCTAAAGGAGGGTCTGCTAGTAGTGTGATTTCCCGTCTCCTTCTTGCTGCTACATGTTATTTTATTTGGCGTGAGCGTAATTCGAGGCTTTTTAAGAAGGGTCTAAAGTCATATACTCAGGTGTTCGATGATATTGTTACCACTGTTCGGTTGAAGATCCTTTCACTTCACTTTACTAGGAAATCTATGCAGGTGAGAAGGATTTTAGATACATGGAGACTGCCTGGATCGGTGATCATTGCTACTGATTCAACGCCATGATGGATGCTCACTATGTGCTTGTCTTGTTCATGAGGGGAGTGCCAGGAATGGGTTATACTCTTTTTCCCTCCTCCAAGGTTTTCCCACTGGGTTTTTTCTTGGAAAGGGTTTTTAAGGAGGCAAACTTCCTGGGTCGCCTTGCTCCTTTCATGCCTACGGGTGGAAGCGGGATGTTCGCTGGTCACAAGTTTATTCTTGTTTATTCCTAGTTTGTTGATTGTAATTTAGCTAGGTTGTTGTGTTTATGGCCTGTCATAAACACTAGTTTATCAAGCTTTTTGCTTGAGGTTAATGTGGTGCCTCTGCCACATTCCATTTGTTCTTAACATTATTTTTTGGTTAATACATTTACCGGGGTATCCCTTTACCCAAAAAAAAAACTGAATCAACTGTTGATGGTGTCAAAACACAATCAGTCAACAATATTCCTGTTACTATAGAAGAAAAGCTACAAAATAAGAATGATCTCAAGGCTAGGAGTATGTTGTTGATGGCTCTTCCTAATGAGCAACTGCTGACTTTCAGCAAATACAAGGATGCTAAATTCTTGTTTGAAGCCATAAATACAAGGTTTGGTGGTAATGAAGCCACCAAGAAGACACAAAAGACCTTGCTGAAGCAGAATTATGAGAATTTTAGTGCTACAAGCACTGAGTCTCTTGATCACATCTACAGCAGGCTTCAGAAGTTAGTGAGCCAACTGGCTCTATTGAGTCTTGAGTTCCCACAGGAAGATCTTAACTTCAAATTCTTACGGAGTTTGCCTACTGAATGGAACACTCATGTAGTAGTCTGGAGGAATAAGCCAGACATTGATACAATGAGTCTGGATGATTTGTACAACGATTTTAAAATTGTTGAACAGGAGGTGAAGAAGATTGGAAGCTCAAATTCTAGTTATGGGAATATGGCATTTGTGTCATCTCCCAGCAATATCAGTCCAGAGGAGGTTAATGTGGCTTCAGGAGTTAGTACTGCTAACTCTAAAGTTAGTACTGCAAGTTCACAAACTAGTACTACTAGCTTAGGTGATGAAACTGTTTATGCTTTCTTAGCCAGTCAAGCAAGTGGGTCTCAACTCTATCATGAAGACCTACTTCAAATTCATGAAGATGATCTGGAGGAGATGGATTTGAAGTGGCAATTGACCTTGCTGAGCATGAGGGCTAAGAGGTACTATCAGAGGACTGGAAAGAAGATCATGATTAATGGATGTGATGTTGCTGGGTATGACAAGTCTAAAGTAGAGTGTTACAACTGTCATAAGTTGGGACACTTTGCTAGAGAATGCAGAGGGCCTAGAAACCAGGATAGCAGAGGTAGAGGCCAAGACAACAGAAGTTCCAGGAATCAGGAGAGGAAGGTTGTGAATGATGAAGATCTTCTTCAAATGCAATGGTGGCCATAAATGGACTTGGTTTTGATTGGAGCTTCATGGCTGATGAGGAAGCACCAACAGAGATGGCACTAATGACTTTCTCTGACTCTAAGGTACATAATGTTAAATCTTGTTAAAAAACTTGTTTAGCTTTAAAAGATTATGAAAAACTTAAAACACAGTTTGATAATCAAAGAATAGAGCTTAACCAGGCTAACTTTAATCTTGCAAACTATAAGAGAGGGTTAGCTGTTTTGGAAGATCAAATCACTTTTTATAAACAAAATGAAGCTAACTTCACTGAAGATATAGCTGTTTTAAAAAGAGATTTAGGATACACAGATGCTGAGATAAGTGTGCTTAAATATGATTTAGACAAGATCAAACAAGATAAAGACAACATACAACTCAGTGTAGATACTCTCAAATATTATTCTGATGGTGTTAACAAGATTATTCAGAATCAAATTGTTAATAAAGCTAAGTCTGGCATAGGATATAAGTCAGTTCCACCTCCAAATAGAGGGTTATTTTCACCCCCAGACATTGACTTGTCACATACTGGGATGGAAGACTTTAAGGAGCCTGAATTCCCAGGCTATGGTCCTAAGGTCACTGAGAATGCTAGTTTAGAGGAGATCACTAAGATAGAGTCTGAATGTAAGAGTGATAGTGAGGAGAGCTTTAAAGAGGTCAATGAATCTTATGAGACCCCAGTTGTTGAGCAAATGATGTCAAAAGCTAAGGTAGAAGTTAAGACTGCTAAAGTAGAGATTAAAACTGCTGCTCCTAATGTGGTTAAGGTTCAAGTTACAAAACAAGTTAGGGAACAAGTTAAATATGCAGAGATGTATAGATCATCTAGTTCTAGGGGTAACCAGAGAAACTGGAACAATCTTAAATCCCAACAACTAGGTAGTGATTTTGTTATTAACAATAAGGCTTGCTTTGTTTGTGGTAGTTTTGATCATTTGCAGGCTTATTTTGATTACCATCATGGGAAAAGGATGGTACATGGGTATTCAAGGGTGTTTGGGAATGCCAACACAAGGGTGAATCAAAACAGTTTTTCAAGAAATACTCACCCTAATGTTAACAGACAAATGACTCCAAGAGCAGTTTTGATGAAGACTGGTCTGAAACCATTTAATACTGCTAGATCTGTTAACATTGCTCACCCCAAACCAACAATTTTTGGTGCTAAACAAACATCAAGTTTTTATAAACCAGCACAAACTGTTAGTAGGCCCTTTCAGAGCAAAACAACATTTTATGACAGAAAATTTGGTCAAACAGTTAATACTGCTAGGCCAGCAGTTAGTACTGTCAGGCTTGCAAATTCTGTTAGGGAAAACAAGGGCAATGCTGTTAAGGCCTCAGCATGTTGGGTATGGAAACCTACCAAACCCAATGGTGCATCAATCACTATGAAGAAATATAACTACAATTATGCACGAGGCAGATCCAAGTCAGTAATGGCTTGGGTCCCCAAAAGAAACTAATTTCCTTTATTTTATGTGCAGGAACATCCACAAGATGATAAAAAAGATCAAGGATATGCAGATAGTGGATGCTCTAGGCACATGACAGGGAACATGTCATACCTATCAGATTTCAAAGCTTTTGATGGAGGGTATGTTGCCTTTAGGGGAGGAGCAAGAGGTGGAAAGATTACTGGTAAAGGTACAATAAAAACGGGTAAGCTTGACTTTGAAGATGTGTATTTTGTGCAGGATCTTAAGTTTAATCTCTTTAGTGTCTCACAGATGTTTGACAAAAAGAACAAGGTTCTTTTTACTGACACTGAATGTCTTTTGCTTTCTACTGACTTTAAGTTACCTGATGAAAGTAAAGTGTTACTTAGAGTTCCTAGAAAGGGCAACATGTACAGTGTTGATATGAAGAAAATTATTCCTAAAGAGAGTCTAACTTGTCTTGTTGCAAAGGCCACATTGGATGAATCAATGCTTTGGCATAGGAGACTTGGTCATGTAAATTTCAAAACCATAAATAAGATTGTTAAAGATGGTTTGGTAAGAGGTTTACCTCAAAAACGATTTGAAAATGACCAAACTTGTGTTGCTTGCCTTAAGGGTAAACAACACAGAGCTTCTTGTAAGGCCAAGACCCAAAACTCTATTTCTCAACCATTATTCATGCTTCATATGGACTTGTTTGGTCCTACATCTGTGAGTAGCTTAATGTTTAAAAAGTACTGTCTTGTGGTTACTGATGATTATAGCAGGTTTACATGGGTTTTCTTTTTAGAAACTAAGGATGAAACCAGTAACATTCTTAAGAATTTCATAACAGAAATAGAAAACCTAATGGATAGAAAAGTAAAAATCATCAGGTGTGACAATGGGACAGAATTTAAGAATAGAGTTATGGATGAATTTTGTAAGGCAAAAGGCATTAGGAGAGAATTTAGTGTAACTAGAACTCCTCAGCAGAATGGTGTTGCTGAAAGGAGAAATAGGACACTAATAGAGGCTGCTAGGACTATGTTAGCTGACTTTAAGCTGCCTATTTCATTTTGGGCTGAAGCAGTTAGTACTGCTTGCTATGTTCAAAACAGGGTTTTAGTGGTCAAATCTGACAACAAGACTCCTTATGAACTGTTTAGAGGTAGAACACTTGCATTAAACTTCATGAGACCATTTGGATATGTTACTATCCTAAATACCTTAGATCATTTGGGAAAATTTAATGGAAAATCAGATGAGGGATTTTTTGTTGCTTACTCCTTGCATAGTAAAGCTTTTAGGGTATACAACCAGGAAGGTAGAGGAAAACCTGCATGTTTAGTTCTTAGAGAATAAGTCTAATGTTGTAGGTGAAGGTCCTAAGTGGTTATTTGACCTTGATGCTTTATCAGATTCCATGAATTATGTACCAGTTGTTGCAGGTACAAATACTAATGATATTGCAGGTTCAGAAGATAATGTTGATACATGTGATACTAGCATGGAGAAAGAAACAGGCCAAGATCACATCTTGCTGCCTATTTTCAAAGACAGCTGTTTGATCCTTCTTCAAAGAATGATGATCCACCATCTTCAAGTGATGCTAAAAAGGAGAATGATGCTGGTAAAGACAGTGGATTGTATGATCAAGAACAAGAAATTCCTAAAAGCAGTACAAAGGATGTTAGTACTGCTGAGCCAAATTTTGGTACTGCTACGCCAAATATTGAAACTGTTAGCCCAACAGATACTACATATGTTGGTTTTTCTGATGATGAAGTGGATCTGAGCAATATGCCTAACACATATGAAGCTCCCTCAACACCCCATACAAGAATTCACAAGGATCATTCACTTGATCTTGTGATTGGAGATGTGCAGTCTGGTGTAAAGACAAGAAGACAGACATTGACTTCCAATGAACATGGTTTTCTTAGTACTGTTTATGAAGAGAAGACTCATGAAGATACAAAACACATGTCTGTTTGTCTGTTTCCTATCACAAGAAGAACCCAAGAATGTCCTTAAGGCTCTCAGATTCAAGCTGGATGGAAGCTATACAAGAAGAGCTTCTACAGTTCAAGATTCAAAAGGTTTGGGTACTGGTAGACTTGCCTAAGGGTATGAGAGTGATTGGTATAAAGTGGATCTTTAGGAATAAGAAGGATGAGAGAGGGATTGTAGTTAGGAATAAGGCAAGGCTTGTAGCACAGGGGTACACTCAAGAGGAAGGAATAGATTATGAAGAGGTTTTTACACCTGTTGCAAGGATTGAGGCAATAAGGCTTTTTCTAGCTTATGCTTCATTCATTGGATTTATGGTCTATCAAATGGATGTGAAGAGTGCATTTCTGTATGGCACTATTGAAGAAGAGGTTTATGTTTCTCAACCTCCAGGGTTTATAGATCCTGAGCATCCAGACAAAGTCTACAAGGTGGTGAAAGCTCTCTATGGATTGCATCAAGCTCCAAGAGCCTGGTATGAAACCTTGGCCACTTACTTATTGGACAATGGGTTTCACAGAGGCAAGATTGACAAGACCTTATTTATCAAGAAGCAAAAAGGGAATATTTTGCTTGTTCAGGTCTATGTGGATGACATCATTTTTGGATCTACCAAGAAGGAGATGTGCACTGAGTTTGAGAAGTTGATGCATGAGAAGTTTCAGATGAGTTCCATAGGTGAGCTCACTTTCTTTTTGGGGCTACAAGTAAAGCAAAAGGCTGAAGGGATATTTATTAGCCAAGATAAATATGTTGCTGAGATCTTGAGGAAGTTTCAGTTCACAGATGCAAAGATTGCAAGCACTCCTGTTGATAAAGAAAAGCCATTGCTTAAAGATGCAGATGGGGAAGATGTTGATGTTCATGTATACAGATCTATGATTGGGTCCTTGATGTATCTTACATCATCCAGGCCAGATATTATGTTTGCTGTGTGTGCATGTGCAAGGTTTCAAGTCACTCCTAAAGCTTCACACTTACATGCTGTGAATAGGATTTTTAGGTACCTAAAAGGTCAACCTAAATTGGGCCTTTGGTATCCTAGAGAGCCTGCATTTGTGTTGGTGGCTTATAGTAATACTGACTATGCTGGTGCAAGCTTAGATAGGAAATCAACAACAGGTGGTTGTCAATTCCTAGGGAACAGGTTGATATCATGGCAATGTAAGAAGCAGACTATGGTGGCCACTTCTACAACTGAAGCTGAATATGTGGCTGCTGCAAGTTGTTGTGGACAAGTACTTTGGATCCAAAATCAGATGCTGGATTATGGGTACAACTTTATGAACACCATGATTTTTATTGATACTTATCATTGGGTCTTGCATCAATCTCTGGGTCTTGAGTCATGAAGTAGGAAATGAGAAGTTTGGTGTAACGGGGGAATGAAATCTTGCAGGTTTTCTTCTTCACGAACTGACGAGCCTGAAGAACCATGTCAGTCCATATGAGTTGAGCATAGTCAATGTGTGCCAAGTTTAGAACTCCCCAGAAGATTTGTAAGAACTCTAGTGTGGGATGTTCATGACCGGTTTCTTTGCATGTAACACAATGACTAAGTATTGTGTACATTGTCAGCAATGGTTGTGGGATGAATCTTCTATCAACCTTAGAATGTGAAGTTCTGTCAATTGGTCCAACAGACTCATCATACCCCATGTGTCGAAGAGATCTGACAATTCTGTCAAATTCAGGAATAGCAGAGAATGCTGTATTTTTTCCAAATACAGCTTGAGGTAATCCAAGAACATTTCAAAGAAAGTGGACATCGAACTTGATGATTTTTCTGTCAAGGATGATTGTCATGGTTTTGGTGTCACGGCTGATGATAAGTGACTACCAGAACTGATTCAAATAAATTTCAGGTACACTTGCAGATCTGGTGAGAAGATTTCTGCATAAGTGCTTCTTAAGTATCTCAACAATGATTTGGCAAGAAGGATGAAATGGAAGTGTTTCTAACTCAACACTGACATTAGATTCCCCAATCTTCCTTTCCTTTCTTAATGACCCTTGAGACATTGTGAACCTGAAATGCACAAACACCAACAAAGAACACAATACAAGTTGCATATATATGTTAGTGAAATAATCCTTGATCTCTACTCAAATGATGAGATAAAAGAACAAGTATAAAGATCATGGATAGTTGGTGCACAAGTACCAAGCAATCATGCATGAGTAAGTAAAATTTTCAAATCAACAAATTTTGTGTTTTTGAAAAAATTTACTAAGTCTGGAAAAAGTTTTCTTACTCGAAGAATTTCAGGCTTACTCGAAAGATGCAAGAAAAAAATTCCTTACTCGAAGGTTTTTAAGGAAAATTGAAAAGGACAGCCTTACTCGAAGGTTTCCATTTTTCCTTACTCGGAAAATTTTGAAACCCTCCTAACTCCGAGAAACATAGATGCTTACTCGAAGAAACAGAAATTTTTCTTAAGTCGAAGAAATGTTTTATTTCTCGGAGAATTTCTTATAACATTCCTAAGTAGAAGACCTAAGTCTCTTACTCGAAGAAAATCATAAGAAATTTTCTAAGTAGGAGAACATTTCTCTTACTCGGAGAAATTCATCCCTAAGTAGAAGATCTTCAAGCTTACTTGAAGATCTTCATACTTACTCGGAGAAATGCATAATAATCAAAATTTAAATTTAGAACAGTTAAGGCACCAAGCATGCATTAAACAACTTCCTAAACACATTCAATTGTCCAGAAATCTAATTAAACAAACACATTGGCCACAAAGATTATTAACCTACTCGAATATTTTTGACTAAGAGCATATGTTTGTGTAATGTTACCAGACTTAAGGCGCATGTATTGGGGACTAATATAAGCAAACTTAACATCTCAAAACTCTAGCAAACACCACCAAATAGTACCAGCCACTTATTCAACTTTATAAACCCTAAATCACTCACTACTCATTCTCATATATTAATTATAACAATTAAGCATCAACAAGGCACAATTAGTCATTCCATTAAGCTAATGTATTACCTTAATTGACCTAAAACTACAAGAACAAGAAATGCCAAAATTTACGCCATAAACCCTAAATTCTCAAAGTAACAATTTAGCCACAGAAAAACTATAAGAAATTGGGCGAGTGATTACAAGGCACTAATGAATGATTCTAACACTTACAATCGTGATTTGAGAGAAAATCAAAAAGCTTGGTTGAAGTGCAAAAAATGGCGGCAAGTGTTTGTATTTTGTGAATTTGTGTGTTTAAAAAATTTGATTAAGCTTGCTTATATAGGGTATAGTTTCAAGTTTTGGCTTATCCCTTAACCCGTTTTTCTTTCAAGCGCAGTCCTTATGTCCCAAACTTTTGACAAGTGACAACAACAGTCCCTAAGGTTAGTTATTGATTCACATTAAGTCCAAATGATTGTAAACTCTTTGAATTTGGCATTTATCCCCCTTGAACTAACAAGTATTTAGAAAATTTTACAAAACTTTAGTTAAAGAGTTCACAGAAGAGTTGCATGACGAAGTTATTCTTTCATGATGAAGATTTTAAAAGAGAATATGTGAAAAACATGAATAAAATTTTTCCCCCTCAAAATATGTTCTTTTGAGAAAATTGATAAAAGATTTGATTAACAAGAACATATTTTGATTTGTTTTGAGTGTTTTGCACACAGAAAGAGATTTTTTTTGAGAGTTTTATATTTTTGTATTTTGGTTTTTTGATATAATATGTACAAAAGATTTTGGTGTTTGACTTTCTCAGTTATTTTTAAGAAAGTTTTTCAAATCATCTGGAGTCAAACACCTCATACCAACTTGGTGAACAAATTCAGCAAACCTTGATGGAGGTACCCACAAAATATAATTCAATTGTACCCTTTTCGACATGCTCCTTGATGAAATGATAACGGAGAGCTATGTGCTTGGACTTGGAATGATGAACGGTGTTGCATGAGATGGCAATGGCACTTTTGGAATCACAGTACATCGGAATCTTGTTGAATACGTAGCCGTAGTCCATGAGTTGTGTTCTCATCTAGATGACCTGAGCACAGCATGCTGACATAGCTACATATTCCGACTCAGTTGACGACAAGGAAGTGCAATCTTGTTTCTTTGATTGCCAAGACACTAACTTATCTCCAAGAAACTGAACACCACCAGAAGTACTTTTGCGTGTATCTAAACAACCTGCGTGATTGGCATATGAAAAAGCTATTAGATCAAAACCAGAATCCTTCGGATACCAGATTCCCAAATTAATGGTTCCCTTTATGTATCGAAGGATTCTTTTAGCCTCAGAGAGGTGCCTTTCAGTTGGTTTAGACTGATAACGTGAGCACATATACACAGCAAAAACTATATATGGTCTGCTTGCTGTAAGATACATGAGTGACCCAATAATACTTCGGTATTTTGTAGGGTCAACAGGTGTCCCATGTATGTCAGCCATCTAGCTTGGATGTATGAGCCATAGGAGTATTATAAGTATCACAGCTGGTCATTCCATGTTTCTTTAAAATTTCAAGAGTATACTTGGATTGGTTTAGAAAAATACCACGGGGTGATTGATGAACTTGTAGTCCTAAGAAGAACGTAAGTTCACCCATCATGTAGTTAAGATTTACTAAATGATAAGGATGACAAAAAATCTTCCCCGAAGTTCTCTCTAAGAGGCGACAAAAAAAACCCTCCAATTCCAATTCGTTTTTTCTATAATCTCTTTCAAATCCTTGTTTTCTTAGATGTTAGGGTTATTGATTATAATTCGTTCTAATCACTTTCTTGATCAGATTCGTGGAATTAAACGTACAGGTTCTTGGAGTGATTTGGTTAAATCGTTTTTTAGGGTTTTTTGTTGCCGCCTATTATCCTCCTTTTTCAATCAGATCTTATCCTTCTTGAAGTCGGTTTTTTGGGTGCCTTTATATCCTAGTCGGTTTAGGGTATTCAAAAATCGATTCTATAATTGTAGTTTTGATTGAAATCGTTATTCAGATCTGCTATTCTTTAAAGTCGGTTATTGGTTACCTTATTATTAGGGTTTTCTATTTGGTCGACTTCTTATATATTGGATTGATTTGCTGCTGTTGCTGCGCTTTGTTTTTCATTCCATTTGATTCCCTTTAATTAGGGTTTCGATTTCTGGTTATAGGCACAATCAGTTGCTAGTGTATTGGTTCGTTATTGCTGAACAAACTCAGCTTGGTTTGTTTGTTTCTGATCTGCTGGTAACCTCTTTAAGGTTTTGGGTTATACGAGTGCGCTTTGTTGCTGCTATTAGTTTAATTGTACGTGGGTTTAGAGAGTGTTATGGAATCAGGTTTTCTGAATGTTAAACAGCCATCTAAGGCTACGGGGTTGGCTGCTAAGATTGGTAATATCGATGGCAAGGTTATTACTAATGCAAGTATGCCATTGAAATCTATATTGAAAAGTGCAGGTTTGGATGGAAAAACGGGCAGTTTTGCTCTTCCTAGTGATCATGGTCCCGTTGTTTCTGATCCGAGTGGTGCTATACAACAAGGGGTAAGTTTGGCTAGTTCTAAATCTGATTTTCCTAAGTCTAATAATGTTGTAGCATCTGATTCTTTGGGGGCTGCAATTGTTGATACGTCTAAGGATAATGGTGATAGGCTAGTTGATGGGGGTAATATTGAAGGTTCTTGTGACCCTAATGTACCTAGTGATTCACATTCTGGTGGTATTGATAAGGCTACTAGGTCGGGGTCAAGAGTGTTTATTCCAATGGCCGTTGTTGATGATATGTGCTCAAAATTTACTAATTCATTATATGGTTATTTCATTGGTCAAAGAATTGCGTTTCCTATTGTGGAAGATTATGTCAAGCATGCTTGGGCAAGGTTCGGTTTTGAACATGTTATATTGCGGAATGGTTTCTTCTGTTTCAAATTCTCATCACTTGAAGGTATGAATAAAGTTCTTAATGGTGGTCCTTGGTTTATTAGATCAACGCCTTTGTTCCTACATGTTTGGGTGCCTAATATGAGACTTGAGAAGGAGAAGATTACTAAGGTACCGGTTTGGGTACGTATCCATAATATACCATCCGTTGTATACTCTAAAACCGGTGTAAGTTTGATTGCAAAACAGTTGGGGCGGATAATTCGGTTTGATGCGGGTACTAATGATATGTGTAAGAATCCTTGGGGACGTTATTCATATGCACGGGTACTTATTGAATTATCGGCTGATGTGGATGTTTTGGAATCAATTGAGGTTGAAATTCCTTTACCTAAGGGTAAGGGTCATTACATGGAGGTTCTTGATGTTGAGTATGAATGGTGGCCATCTTGGTGTTCTAAGTGTGTTTGTTTCAATCATGATGATGATGTGTGTCCTCTTAGGCGTAAGCGGGTTACTAAGGAGTCGACTCAACAAGATGGTAAGGTTCACTCTACAAAGGCTGGTCATGCTAGTGATAAGGGTAAGAAAGGGGCTTGGGGGGTTTCAACTAAGCCAAAACTTTCGTACCAACCTGTTTCTAAACCGGCTACCAAGAAGAAGAATAGAGGTACACAACCTAATGCGGGGGCTGTTAAGCCTACTAATGGTGATTCTAATTCCAATGGTACATCTAATGATGCTTTGAAGAGTGATTTTGGGGCTGCTACTGTTGAGGATTGTGGACATACTCAACTTGAGCAGCCGGAACATGTGGATGCTCATGCTTCTTTTGAACGTGTGGAATCCGTGGGGATAAGTGGTGTTAGTGTGGTTCCATTGCATAGCACTACTGATGGTTTGTGGGAGCATGGTTCTCACAATGATGGTGCTTCTACAAACGTGGCCTATTCTGATTTTGATACGTCTAGCTCACTTCCTACAAGTGATGTAGTGAAGAGTCCTAAGAAGAGGGTTACGTTTGCTGATGAGGTTGATGAAGATGATAAGTCTATGAGAACTATGATGATATTGCTAATTATTCCAAGTTCAAGAATGGTTCTCCGAAAGATTTCCAGGTGCAAGGACGCAAGAAGAAATAGTTATTCAATTTATTTCTTTTATTTTTGTGTTTCTTGCTTGTTAAGTTGCTTTGTTTAGCATGTTTGTTTGGTCATTTGCACATGTTGTGCATGTTTGTTTTAAGAATGGTATGTCATTCTTAGATAGGTGTCTTGTAAGTGTCCTAAGGGACTGTGATGAGGGGTGTTCGCCCTCATCCTTTGTACTTCAACGCTTTTTGGTGTTATGAATTTTACCGGGTGGAATGCCCTTTACCCAAAAAAAAAGTTCACCTATCATGGACATTTCAAAGTTTTGTTTCATTAATCGTGAAAAAGCGCTTGAATACTTTTTATGTGTTGAACCAAAAATGATGTCATCAACATAAATTTGAACTATTAAAATGTCCTCCCCGTGTCTTTGAATAAATAGTGTTGGGTCAACAAAGCCTTTAGTAAAGTTATTGGCAAGCAGAAAAGTTGACAATTTATCGTACCATGCCCTCGGGGCTTGTTTAAGGCCGTAAAGGGATTTCTTGAGCTTGTACACGTGATTTGGATGTTCTGGATCGACGAATCCCTCTGGTTGACTAACATACACCACCTCACATAGTTGCCCGTTCAGAAATACTGTTTTCACAACCATTTGATAAACAACCATGTTTTGTGAGCAGCATAAGCCAGAAAGATACGTACAGCTTCAAGTCTAGCCACTGGAGCAAAAGATTCTTCATAGTCGAGTCCTTCTTCCTGAGTGAATCCTTTAGCAACCAAACGCGATTTGTTACGAATCACTGTTCCTTCAGCATCTAACTTGTTTTTCCAAATCCATTTCAGACCAATGACATAGACCCCATGTGTCTTTCAACTAACTCCCAGACTTCTAATCTTTTGAATTGATTAAGTTCCTCTTGCATTGATTCAATCCAGTTGTCATAAGTCATTGCTTGTTTAATGTTCTTGGGTTCGTCTTGACAAACTGTGACTGCATAAATGCAAGTTTCACCATCTGAATGAAGTCGTTGTCTTGTTATTACGGGTGCTCCTGGATTGCCAATAATTTTAACTAAGGGGTGATCTTTTGTCCATTGATGTGTCGAAGGGTGATGTTGATATGTATTATGCATATTAGACGGATCCAAATTGCATGAAGATGACTCTGCAATATCGTGAATAGTTGGAGCCGGAGCAAATGGATTGAAGAAGGCATTTCCGTCATAATCTGCAGGTGCGGGTACTTCTTGTTCAGGTTGTTCTTCAGTTGCATTTTCATTGTTGGAAGCGGTTTGTTCTGCTGTTGTTGGAGATTCAATTGGAGGTGCATCAGTTGCAATGGTTGTTGATGTAGGTGCAGATGTATCAGGAATTGGAATATTATCAGATGGTGCAGCGGAAACATTTGATACATCTGGTGCACGACAAGCAAAAGAATCATCAAACAAAGTAGCAAATAAGATTTCCAATTCTTTATGGTTTAGCGAAAGAGGTTCAGCTGATTGATCAGAAAAATTTAGACGGTTGGTTGCGGGTCCTGAGCTGTTTTGCTCAGAAGCCATTTCTGTAAGCTCATCGAAATTAGCATGAATGGTTTCCACGATTTCTCTAGTACGACGATTCCAGATGCGAAAGCCTTTAGAATTTTCACAGTATCCAATGAACACACCGATGTCCGCTTTGGCTTTGAGCTTTCCAAGGTCTTCATGATCATTATTTGGGTAACAAAGAGCACCAAATACATGAAAGTATTTTATGTTCGGTTTTCGATTATGGACAAGCTCATAAGGTGTTTTGTGGTGGCGTTTGTTTATCATACAACGATTTTGAGTATAGCATGCAGTCGACACAGCTTCTGCCCATAAGTAATCTAGTAATTGAGCATTAATCAACATTGTTCTTGCGGCTTCCACTAACGGTCCTATTGCGTCTTTCAACAACCCCATTCTGTTCTGGACTTCTTGCAATAGATGTCTGATGTTCAATTCCCACATCTTCAAAATAAGTACGAAGAGTTTAATTCTTAAATTCAGTTCCGTTGTCTGTTCTAACTTTTCTGACCGTGTTACGAAGCTGAACTTTAATTTTCTTGAGGAAGGTGATGATCATAGGAGGAGCTTGATCTTTACTTTTGAGAAAATATACCCAAGTCCATCTGGAGTAGTCATCAACGATTACAAGAATGTAGCGTTTGCCGTTAATCGTCTGCACGCGCATCGGGCCACACAAATCCATGTGAAGTAATTGAAGAACATGATCGGTACTGAGTTCAGTTTTGGAGGGAAAGTGTGCACGAGTGCTTTTTCCTTGTTCACATGCGGGACATAAGTGATCTTTGGAATACCAAAATCTTGGAAGACCGTCGACTAGCTTATGTTTTGCAAGGTCAGTCATGGTTTTGAAGTTCAAATAAGAAATTCGTTTGTGCCATAACCATGATTTTGTCGAAGTTGCTTTGGAAAGCAAGCATATTGGAGAGGAAGCAATCATATCAGACATAGAGATTGTGTAAAGACTAGTACCACGAGTGCCTGACATAAGATCATTTCCTTGTAAATCACGAGCGAAACATGTTTTCTCCCTAAATGCGACTTCCAAATCACCATCACAGAATTGACCGACTGAGAAAAGATTATGACCAAGACCTTCGACATAATACACACGACTAATTTCGATGTTGCCATTGACGTAATCTCCATAGCCCATGATAGCAGCGAAGTGATCGTTCCCGAATCTGACAGTGCCGATGAACTTTGAAACAAAGTTTACCAACAGTTTGAGATTGCTTGTCATGTGTCGGGTACAGCCGCTATCAATAATCCATAGAACAATTTGTATCACCTGCATCACACGAAGACGACGAAGGTGGAATAATGGTAAGGGTGGAACCCAAAGAATTTGTGGGTTCCGTTGGGTTAGAAGCACACACATTAATAATTTTAGGTATCCATTTAAAACCAGGTGTCCTTTGTACCAACGTTGCCATGTCCAACTATTTCGTGCTTTTGTCTTAGTGAATTCACTAGGTGATTGCACTATCTTAGGATTTGTTTTCACAACTATGGGGGATTCTAAGGCATTATCCGAAACTACAACTGGCGGCTTTCCTAGCACAGACTTAGAAGCATTAGTGGGCCTAGAGGCAATGCCAGACGTAGATTACTTATGACGAGATAAAAGAGATTTAGCAACACATTGAGTATGATCACCAGATGACATGCTTTTTCGACAAAAAACACAAGAAGCATTAACGTTTAAAACGTTCAAAGACATAGCATTTGTTACATCGATATTAGAATTACAAGTTTTTAAGTTCGAATCTAAATCAGAAGCAACATGTGTTTTATTCAAATTCCTAAGATGATCTTCTACTTCTGAGACTTCTAGTTTTCCCCTCCTAAGTTGCCAAATCGTATTCTTCATTTTGTTGCTCTTATTCTTTGATATGCTAATACTAGTAGTAGTGCCTATTCCTGTAGAAGTGGAAGCATTCAAATTAGTATTCTGATTAGTGTCCGTGACAGTCTGCTTAGGTGTTTTGTCTACTTTGTACATTCCTGGTGCAATGACATTTGTGTTAACAAACTTTCCTTTTTCATGTGCACTTAGTTTCTCTTTTAACTCAATGATGATGTGTTGCTGTTCATGTATTCGAGAATCAAGTTGCCTATTTATTCTTACAGTATCAGCACGTTCTTTTCTACATTCAGCGTTTTCTTTCAAAACTTGAGACCGAGTCTTTTTCAAAGAGTCAAAAATTGTTTTGTATTCATCTTTTACTTTCGCAATTTCTTGTTCGTATTTGAATTGTTGACACTTTAAGACTGCATTCTCATCATCAAGATTTTCAACCTTTGTTGACAAGGTTTTATCAAAACTCGTGTTTTCATTTTGATGTTGCAAGGCTAGTTCAAAATTGATACTCTGAGCCTCGCACCATTGAAGTTTCTTTTGAAGTTGAAGAATCTCTTTTGAAAGTTTCTGTTTTACATCATCATTTTGTTTCAAAATTCTTACTTTTTCATCTTTTAAAATCTCAATCTCGTGTCTCAACTTTTCACATTCAGAATCATTTTCAGCAATAATCATAGAATTACAGGACACATAAATAGAATTCATGAACACCGAGATAATATCAGAACTCAAAACATCTTCCAAGAGTCGATCTGCTTCGTTTTGAAGAATTTTATTTCGACGTTTTTGCTTAGAAATTGAATGTTCTGTAGCATTAAAAACTTGTATCATGGATGCTACTTCATTTTGAAGTTCCCGTTCCCAGTGTGTTGTACAAATACGCAAATGTTGAACACGAGGCAAAAATTGTTTTTGAAAAACTTCTCGCTGTTCTTTTGCATAAGCAGATTGAAAAGTGGAAACTTTAATTTCTGAATTACGTTCAATTGCTTCTTCAAACAATTTGATGTCTTCCAAAAATGTATCAAAATATCTAAGTACAAGACAACGTTTTAGTAATGGTTGGATTTGACCAGAAGGTGGTAAAGGACCATTTATTTGTGCAACTGGTTTAACGGGACCAACATCAGAAGTGGATTCATGAATTTGTTGGATAAACCAAGGTAGTTCAGTTTTTCTTTTTGAGGAACAAAAGTGTCAAGAATATGAGGCAAGTTTGAATAATCATATGGTTTGTTAAACTTAACAGTGCTCATTTTTGATCGACTCTCATCGTCCTATTCCTGTTCCTCCTCACAGTTATATACAACAACACACGTAATTGAATCTCCAAGAAGCTGTTCTGCACTATACAACTTTGGATTTTCCTTGAGTGCTTTGTGGAGAAAATGTGGTTTGTCGTCACCAATAGCAAATCCATGACCTTGGGGATTTTGCTTTAAAGTAAACTTTTGGATCGTTGTGACAGACTCACCAATTTTGTAAACAACTGTTTGAAACTCTTTTAGTTTACTTTCCAAATCTACGATTTCTTCAAGATAAGAATCAATTCATTTCCTGGACACTTGTTTATATTCTGAAAAACTAGCTTAACAAGTTGACAACTCAGTTTTTGTTTTGAAAAGTTCAGAAGTGAGCTGATCAATTTGTTGTTTGTGTTCTAATTTTTCTTGTTCCATTTGAGAAACCAAATTGTTTTTGGAAATGACTAATTATCGTATTTGATGGTTTAACTCTTGTTCTTTGACGTACGCATTTTAAAAAGCAATTTCAAAACTTTTTTCTCGTTTAACTTTTGTTTCAAAAGTCGTGAGTTGTTTTTTAGAGCACTCAAGATCCGCAGTTAATGATGCAACTTTGGCATTTAAAGCACGATTGATTTCATTACATTTATCAATTTGTGATTTGAAATTATCAAGTTGGGATTGGGTGGTCATGAGTTCCGAATCTGGATCAGGCATTTAAAGCACGATTGATTTCATTACATTCATTCTGTTCAATTTGATCATCGTTATCGTTCTCATTGGATCATCAAATGTAACAACTGGTTTAATTTGATCATCATCATCAAATATAACAACCGTGTTCATTTGTTCATCTTCTTGAGAAGATAATAATGAGTCATTTTGAACAATTTGCTCCTTTTTTGATGCAGATGCAGATGGTGATGCAATTTCATGTATCAGACATGTGGTTGGATTAGGTACCTGAGACAGACCATCAGTGTCATACACTGGGCCTGTGTCACTCATGTGAAGTTCCTGCATGTTGGCCATTAGCATCACAACTGCATTTGCTTCCAAATCTTCCATGTCATCATCTGAATATGCATTTGCCATGAAGCTGTTTTCTTTGTCGGTGAGTGTGCCCCCTGATTCATCCTTTAGTGCAAGTAGTGCCTGCTTATGAAACTCACTGCCTCTGACTCGAGGTTTAGGACATGCATTTTCCAGATGACCTTTCCCATTGCAGTTATAGCACCTAACTGTTGTATTCCCAGTTTCCACAATTTCAACCCTTCTCTGAGGAGCACCTGCATTGTTCCAATTTCCACCAGTAGTATTAAACCGTTGTCCATTCCCTGAATTTCCCGTATACCCTCCTGATCCAGTTCTTCCATAAGTACGATTCTGTATTTCAACCCGTCCGTCTTGTACAACAGCTTGATTCCTTGTGTTAGATGAAGTGCGGAGACGATTATTGGGTTTGTTAGAGAATTTGCTAAAAGCACGAGCAATGAGTGCAAAACCTTTATTCAAAGAATTGAATGCATCGTCATCTTCATTGGTTGTATTTGTGTAGAACATGGAGTCAGTGTTGTCATAAGGGACAAGTTGATTTTTAGTTGATTGCTGTGTCGAATCATATGGAATGAGTTAGGTTGATGGGGTTTGTTAAGGATAGTTAAAGTGATGTTTTTGTTGGACATAAGCATGGTTTGACTGTGGAGGTGGAGCAAAGTGAGATTGAGCTATCAGTGCTAATGAATTTGGAGTTGTAGGAGGTGAATACGATCTACGGAGAGCTCGATCTTTGTCAACTTCAGATTGATGGTGCTTCAAATAATCATACAACAATCCATACGATGCATTGTGAAGATTTTAGGCTTGGCGAACAAACGTGACATATTTTTGCCAATCTGAACCAAGACAGCTGAGAAACTTAGTATTGACTGCAATCCTTGGTAAAACAATGTTGTGTCTGTCCAAGTCATTGATAATGTTTGTAAACCGATGGTAATAAGACTCAAGTGACTCCCTTGGTTCAATCATGAACATTGTGTATTCAAGGTAAAGTTTTGATTCCATGTCTTCTTGGTTCAGTTCAGTGCCTTCCATTAAGAGATGAACATGTTCCCACATATCCTTAGCTATTTTCTGAGCATCAATGCTTCGGAAAATCGGATTAGGTATTCCCTGAAGAATATATGACATTGCAAGTTGATTTGCTTCACGATGAAGTATTTGCTCTCCAGCAAGTTGATTCTCGGGAACAGTGGTGACAGTTTCAGGTCTTGGAGGAATAGCATTTGCATCTCTAGGAACCGTTGTGGTTGGCATTTGAAAAGGACCTTCAAGAATAACCTTCTTCATAAATTTGCCATGCGGTTTCTTGAGTTCGATGAACTTTAAGAATCGACTTGCCCATTGAACATAATTTCCAGGAGTGAGCATTGGAGGTGTGTCAAGTGATCCAGCTTCATGTCTCGAATGTTGGCTGCTGATGGCTTCACACATTTGATCAAACCAATGTGGTTGTTTTGCAAGAAGAGTGAATGATTGCTTTGGTTGTTGTGGTATTGGGTAAGGTTGTTGTTGAGGGAATTGTTGCTGTGGAAAGAATTGATGTTGTTGCATGAATAGTTGTTGTTGAGGATACTGATGTTGTTGATACTGTTGTTGTTGAGGAAAGTAGTTGTAGAAAGCTGGTTGAGACATAATTTATGATTATGTGATTATGGATCTTTAAAGATAAATAAGGTTGTTGTTGTGTAGGTGTTTTGGAGAAAGTCTAAGTAGAAGAGTCTGTGAAAACTGCTTACTCGAAGAATCCTTACTCGAAGAATGATCACTTTCTCGAAGAATTGTTCCTTACTCGGAGAATTAATTCTGAAAAGTTCTGATTTCCTAACTTGGAAAGTATAAACAGAACTTGCTTACTCGAAGAAAATTACTCTTACTCGAAGAATCCTTGCTCGAAGACACAAAAAATCCTTACTCGAAGAATGAAATTTCACGAAGTATATAACCCCTTAGTAGAAGGATTATAATGAGGAAGTTCTGATTTCCTAACTCGGAAAATATAAACAAAACTTTAAAGTAATCGTTACTTGGTGAAGCTAACTCGAAGAGACCTTTCTAAGTCGACGCATTACTCAGAGAAAAGTCTGTTTGCTCGAAGAAACTTAAGCTTACTCGGAGAACTTCAAATCTAACTCGAAGAACTTCAACTCTAACTCGAAGAACGCCGATATAAAAAACTTAAAAATCACTCAAATCTTACTCAAAACCAGTTTTTAATCTGTAACTTCTACTAGATCTGACCTAAAACAACCTAAACTATTAAAAACTAACAAACTTTAAGATTTTAAAACACAATATTTTGAATCTTAAAAAATTCTTACTCGGAGTGTTCTAAAACTTAATAACAACGATTTGAAACTTTCTAAAACACAACCTAGATTATCCTTGGTGATTGATACCACTTGTTAGGTCACCATTTCATAACACACAATCATATATCTTAGAGAGAGAGAGTTTAGAGAGATAAAGTGGAAGGAACTTTATGTAAATGATAATTAAGATTAAACACAAAAGAACCAACACCCTCTCCCTTCAAGGGAGGGGGTATTTATAGTTTTTACAATAAGATGGGCGTTGCCCAGTTCTAGTTTCTAGAAGCTTTGCCACGGTCCATTGGCTTACTTCATGGACCGGGCCTTAATTAAACATATAAGCCTTATATTTAAGCAACCTATTACATATTAAAATGACTGACTTACTTCATGGATGAACCTACTTTCACAAGAGTGAAAGCAAAATTAGGCATGTTGGATATTGAAAATCAGTCCACTGATTGAACAACATCCTCATGGTGTAAATATACTCTTCTCCCTGATCACAACCGCATCTCAGTGAGTACCCAAACATACCCTGACTCACTGAATAACCTCCAAAACACTCACTGAATGAAATCTCATTCAAGGGCTCATGTGACTGACAAAAGACATTCAATTCAACACTAAATGCTTTAAGTACTTAGTTAGTAAATGTCATAGGTTGGTGACTGAACATAATAAATAAATAGAATATATGTTCTTTTTACCTTACTGGCAACCACTCTTGGGCCCTCACATCCCTTCAAATCCCCACTAGGCATTTAATGTGCACACTCACAAACAATATCTCATGATATTTGTGTGCAAACGTCACGCCTGCAAAAGTGCCGTTTGCAGGACTGTGCAACTGTTCACCTCGACAGTCAATGAACAAGTCCCAAATGCAACTCACCATAATCATCCAGCAAAAGCGATCAATCAGCAGCAAAGTATAACGATTAAAGACCCATTCCATGCAAACAACAGCCTTCACAAGAATAGCCCTGATGATACAAATACTTCCATGGGTAATTCACATGCAACGCAAACATCACCATGAACCATGAGCGTATAATATGAATAAACCCAAAAATTTACATGCAACGCAATACCACCTCCATGTAATCATAAACAATCAAGACAGCAGCAGTAATTACGCGTAAGCAATACACACAGGCTTAGGAACCCTACTGATCTGAAGATTAGGGTTGTCAAAAAACCCTTCTCCTCATTGACAACCGTATCCTCTCTCTCTCAACCCACTTCCATGAATAAGCATCACAAACGATTAAAATAACACGATCAAAAGATCGACTTCCATAAAGCGAATGGACAAAAGTCCAACCTTGCAGCAAGATATGAAAGTTAACGCACAGCAAACCCAACCATCATTAAGCAATCAGACCCAATATATACTACTCCCTGAAAAAAGGAAATCGTCCTTTAAAACATACCCTAACAATCGATACACTGTTAAGAATTGATTCTGATCGCCGACATAACAAACACAACCAGGGATAATTATAGGAAAAGTAATAAAGATCGAGTACTAGATAACCTAGATTGACCGAAACCCTAAAAGAGTTAACAATCGAGCCTAAGTAATCCAGAAGAAACGATCTCTCCCAATTGTTGAAGATCGATTAATGAAAACCCTAAAAACCGAAACCCTAAGACAGAATCTAAGGGTAATCGATCAAGAATGATGAAACAATAAAAATATTTAGGGTTTCGTCAATAAAAACTAGGGACGATTTGAAGTAAAGACAATGAAACCGACCCTTCTACCCTAACAAATTAATCCTTAACACATTAAATCAGTAATCCCAAAAGAGATTAACGAATTAACAGATTGGAATAGGAAGAATTGATGCCGGATTTGTTAGGGTAGAGGAGGCCGGATATCGCCCCTAGAGAGAGAGAAAAAAAGGGTTTTTTTAGTAATCTTTTTCCTTTATATGTAGGAGTAGTGTTTGAGAATAGATGGGGGTATTTAGCACGAATTTGATCTTCACGTTCCCAGGTAAATTCTGGTCCTCTCTTAGAGTTCCAGCGTACCTTGACAATAGGGATACGACTTTGTTTCAGCTGTTTGACTTCACGATCCATGATTTCTACGGGTTCTTCTACGAAACTAAGCTTATCGTCAAGCTTAAGTTCTTTCATCGGAATGACGAGAGATTCGTCAGATAAGCATTTCTTAAGATAGAAACATGGAAAGTATTGTGAACATTACTGAGCTCTTCAGGAAGCTCAATTCTGTATGCCATTGGGCCAATCCATTCAAGGATTTTAAATGGTCCAATGTATCATGGATTAAGCTTTCCTCGCTTTCCGAAACGAATGACACCTTTTCGAGGTGATACTTTCAACATAACACGATCTCCGACTTGGAATTCTAAAGGCTTACGTCTTATATTGGCATACCTTCTCTGCCGATCTCTTGCAGCTTGCAAGCGTTGTCAGATTTGAACGATTTTCTCGGTGGTTTCATGGATTATCTCTAGTCGCGTAAGTTGAACATCTTCAACTTCGGCCCAGCAGACAGGTGATCTGCACTTTCGACCATAAAGTGCTTCGAATGGAGCTGCGTTAATACTGGCATGATAACTGTTATTGTAAGAGAATTCTATCAACGGTAAGTGTCTCTCCCATCCTTTTCTGAAATCTATCACACAAGCTCGAAGCATATCTTCGAGTGTTTGGATAGCTCTTTCACTTTGACCGTCAGTCTGAGGATGATATGCCGTACTCATATCTAATTGAGTACCCAAGGCACTTTGCATTGATTGCCAGAATCTGGATGTGAAATGAGTGTCACGATCTGATATGATAGATATTGGCACTCTATGCCGTGAGACTATTTCTTTTATGTACAACCTTGTAAGGGTTTCCATGCTATCAGTCTCTCGGATAGGGATGAAATGAGCAGATTTGGTAAGACGATCGACAATGACCCAGATTGTGTCATGTCCGCTTGATGTCTTAGGAAGTTTTGTAACAAAGTCCATAGTGATTTTTTCCCATTTCCACATGGGAATCTCTGGTTGTATCAGTAAGCCGGATGGCTTCTGACATTCAGCCTTCACTCTGGAACATGTTAAACACTTGCCCACATATTCAGCAATAATTGCCTTCATGTTAGGCCACCAATAGAGTTTCTTTAGATCCTGATACATTTTATCAGAACCCGGATGAATAGAGTACTTTGATTTATGGGATTCATGCATGATCAAGTTTCTCAAATTACCAAGATGTGGTAACCAACTCTGATTCTTGATGCAACGAGTTCCATCAGGACGTACTTCAAAAGCTTTGTCCATTCCTCTTAAGTTTTTCGATTTGAGATTTTCTTCTTTGAGTACTTCGTTCTGGGCTTCGAGGATTTGTGAAGGTAAATTAGGATGAAGAGTCATAATTAACGATCTAACTCGAAGTGGTTTGATTCGTTCCTTTCGGCTCAAGGCATCTGCTACAACATTAGCCTTTCCAGGGTGATAACGAATCTCACAATCGTAGTCAGCGAGCAATTCTAACCAACGTCGTTGTCTCATGTTTAACTCTTTTTGATCAAGAATATGCTGAAGGCTTTTATGATTGGTGAATACCGTACATTTTGTGACATACAGATAGTGTCACCATATTCTAAGAGCGAACACGACTGCTCCTAATTCGAGATCATGTGTGGTATAGTTTTTCTCATGAGTCTTGAGTTGTCGAGATGCATAAGCAATGACTTTTTCTCTTTGCATCAACACAGCTCCTAGACTTTGGTGAGATGCATCACAGTAAACAACAAAATTGTCGTTTCCTCCTTGTAATACTAGAATTGGAGCTTTACACAACTTCTTTTTCAATAATTTGAAAGCTGACTCTTCGTATTTTCCCCAGATATACTTCTTGTTCTTCTGGGTTAGTTCAGTTAAAGGCTTTGGAATCTTTGAAAAACCTTCGATAGTAACCAGCGATTCCTAAGAATTGGCGTATTTCCGTAGGTGTAGGAGGAGATGCCCAATTCTTAACCGATTCGATTTTGGCGGGGTCAACATGAATTCCTTGATTATCAATCAAATGTCCGTGAAATTGCACGACGCTAATCCAAAAATCACACATAGAGAACTTAGCATATAGCTTCTCTTTCTTGAGTAATTCAAGGATTTTTCTCAGATGATTGGCGTGCTCTTCTTCGTTACGAGAATAGATGAGAATATCATCGATGAACACAATTACAAATTTATCCAAGTATGGTTTACACACACGGTTCATGAGGTCCATGAATACCGCAGGTGCGTTAGTTAAACCAAATGGCATCACTTGAAATTTATAGTGTCCATATCTCGTTCTGAAAGAGGTCTTAGGAATATCTTCATCCCTCGCTCTCAGTTGATGATAACCTGATCGTAAGTCAATTTTCGAGTAGACGCTCGAACCTTGAAGTTGATCGAATAAGTCATCAATCCTGGGTAATGGATAACGATTCTTTATGGTGAGTTTATTCAACCCCCGATAATCGATACACATTCTAAAAGGTCCGTCTTTCTTTTTAACAAATAAGACAGGAGCTCCCCAAGGTGATGTACTTGGGCGAATGAAACCTCGGTCGGCTAATTCCAGAAGTTGATCAGATAGTTCCTTCATCTCTGAAGGAGCTAATCTGTAGGGTGATTGGGCTACAGGTGCCGCTCCTGGAATCAAACCAATTTGGAATTCTACTTGACGAACAGGAGGAAGGCCAGGTAGATCTTCAGAAAAAACTTCTGGGAATTCTCTGACTACAGGGATATCTTCCAGTCGTTTCTCGTCTGGCTTCTTCTCCATTACTTGAACTACAAAAACTTGACAACCCTGGGATATATACATTTCGGTTTTGATACAGGAAACGAGATTTAGTCGGGTTCTACTTCGATCTCCTCGGATGATTAAAGTTTCACCGTTGATGGGAATATGAACGGTTTTCTCGTCACAAAGTATCTTGGCATGATACTTGGACAACCAATCCATACCAATGACAACGTCGAAACTACCGAGTTTAATCAGCATAAGATCAATTTCGAAAGATTGGTTTAACAAAGTTAGGGTATAACCCTGGATAACGGTGTTTGTGCTAACTAGGTTTCCGTCAGCCATTTCAATATCGTAATAGGTATCTAAGGTAATGGGTGATGTATAAAGTTTAGAAGCAAGAGATATAGATACGAAGCTTTTATCGGCTCCAAAATCAAATAATACTCTAGCTAGATGTTGATTTAGAAGGAACATACCTGTAATTACGTTCTGGTCTTGCTGAGCATTCCTATCCCTCAACATGTAGGCTCTCCCCTGGGCACCATTGTTGTTCTTTTGGCACTTATTTGCATAATGCCCTTTCTCTCCACAATGACAAGTAACTGTCACTGGTAGCAGATTACTTCCAGTGGCTGGTCACTTGTGTCTGCAGTCCTTGGTCTAATGGCCCACCTTGTTGCAAGTATTACACTTAATAGTGCGAGGTCCTGTGTGATGTAGAGCACATCTTCTACACAGTGGGAGATTTCCAGCATACATACTCTCCTTAGCTGGAGTGGCAGCATAAGCTCTAACAGCTTCTTGCCTTCGGTAAGGATTTGTGGTACGGTTATTAGTGTTGGTGTTACGGTAATTGTTGCGGTAGTTGTTGCTATTGTTGAAAGTTCTTCTGTCGTAAAACTTTCGTTTGTTATCACTAGGTCCTTGCACAGAGTTGTGCCTTGTTACTTGATCCATTAACCTTTGAGTGATGGTAATGGCTTCCTCTAAAGTTTGAGGTTTAGAGGCAGTAACATTCCCTTCGATACTTCAAGGCAATCCCCCGATGAAAACTTCTATTGTTTTCTCAGTAGTTGGCACCATGGTAGGATATAAAGTTGCCAATTCCTGAAATCTCCTAATGTAAGTTTGGATATCATTCCCCTTCACAGTCAAGTTATAGAATTCATCTTCCATCTTCTTAACTTCAGTTCGGGGACAGTATTTCTTAATCATAAGCTTCTTGAATTCAGTCCAGGTATAGTATATGAGAAATCGTAATACGGGACAAGGATGGACAACCATTAAAATAGCAAGGTATGACGAAATCACACTTCTATTAAGTCATAAACGACTTGCCCATTTATCTTACACGGTGAAAATTTTACAAGTACCATTATTTATGTTACACATCCCGTAACTAGATTTGGTACAAAAGCTGTAAATACTAAAGATTCTAGGCTAGTAAGTCTGGTAGTTTGCTAGTCTGGTGGTGTTCATTTGTTATTCTTGAGTTCATGGATTGCATCTAGAAGACTCCTTGTATCTGATCGATGACGAACTTGGATGTCCTCAATGATCATTTCAAGAGTGGAAATCCTAACACGAGCAAGAACAACTTCATCAGCATGTCCTTCTTACTTCTTCTGTAAGCCAGCAATTTGGGTACGAGCTTCTTCTAGTTCAGTCTCTAACCTATCAAAATCTCTTTGGATGATGACTCGACCCTTTCCAATATCATAAATCTTATCTTCCACTACCTCGATGCGCTTAAGAGGTAGCTTATCTAGGTGATTCAAAATGACTTCAATTTGTTCTTCATGCCTTTCTAAAGGCGTCTTATGAGAACTATTTCCGATCTCGAATACAGGAGGTGTGGAAGGTGATAGAAAACGAGTTCTCTTATGAGGTGGTGAAACTATTTCTTGAACATAGAAATCTCGGGGATCAAATAGTGGTGATGGTGGAATTGGAGATGAAGATGGAACAGTAGGAATTTCACCATTATATGCTTGCATATAAGGGTCATCTGGGAAAGTTTCAATAGCTAGCGAAGCTAAAAGATACTGAGTTAATTCTTCCGAAGAATTAGAATCAGAATCAGGAGAATAGTTTGGTGAATCCGGAACAGAGTTGGGACTATTTGATGCAAAAAAGGAATTCTCATCATCGGTATCATACAATATGATAGGGTGATTGGAAGACATGGTTCTGTAACAACCCGGTAGATACATGGAGACTATCTGGATCAGTGATCATTGCTAGTGGTTCAAGTTCATGATGGGACGTTATTTATGGTCTGTCTTGTACATGAGGGGAGTGCCAGGAATGGGTTGTACTCTTTTTCCCTACTCCAAGGTTTTCCATCTGGGTTTTTTCTTGGAAAGGGTTTTTAAGGAGGCAAACTTCCTGGGTCGCCTTGCTCCCTTCGTGTTTACGGGTGGAAGCGGGATGTTCGCTGGTTACAAGTTTATTCTTGTTTATGCCTAGTTAGTTGATTTGTAATTTAGCTAGGTTTGTCTGTGTTTATGGCCTGTCATAAACACTAGTTTATCAAGCTTTTGCTTGAGGTTAATGTGGTACTCTGCCACATTCCATTTGTACTTAACATTATTTTTTGGTTATATATTTACCGGGGTATACCCTTTTACCCAAAAAAAAAGTGTAGAATAAGTGTAACACATTAAGGCACATATCGTAACTATATTTCATGTCCAAAAGTATAATAAGTAAAGCGTAGCATAAGAATATAAGTATTTTGAGTATAAAACAAGTAGTTGAGCATGTATCACCCCCCAAAGAGTTTATAAAGGAATTAAAAGAGCGAAAGTGGGGCTATGACTCACCTTAGAATGTAGTGACGTAGATAACACAACGGTGCCAAGGAGTATGGCAGAATAGAGTAACATAAGTGATGTCAAGAATTAGAACACAATGATATGGAATTCGGCACGACCTAATGAATATGTAGTTTATCTCAGAATATGTTACATAATAATAGTAAGATACATATGAGTTTCAAAAGAAAGAACGTTTTAGTTTTCGTGGAAAATTTGTATCAATGTTTGTAAAAAAAAATTAGTATCATAATTCGTTTGGTGGTATAAAATCTTAGACTCGAAATAAAACACACACCAAAGTATAAACATATAACACAAGTATAACAGGAAATAAACACGTAAAGATCGAATAGCAATTAAGTGAAAGATAAGTAGATTAGTTAAGTTTTAAACCATTATCATTCTGATTATATAAGTTATTAAATATTTTAGTTTACTAGTCTATATTATTTCAACTAGTTTAATTACCAAGTAATTTAGTTCACCATTTCATATGTCGCCAAATTTTACATTGGGTTAGTTAATATATACGAAGTCTAATTCATGGAATTTGTTAAGTTTGTTAATCATCCAATATTCAAGTTCACGTTTCGATAGTCTTAGTGTAATACATTTATATAATATGATTCTAAAACAATTAATCCCGAAACATAAGTGAATCAAAACTATTAATAATAAGTTGTCGTAATAACTCTTTTGTTAACATAATTAATTTTATTAATCCGAAAATAGTTATTAATTTACCTTGTATTGAAGTTGCTTAACAAAAACTATCCACAAATAAATGGGCTTCGGCCCAACTTTAATCCAAATGCATCTTTCCATGGGCTTGGTCCAGTAAATAACCCAAAACACTAACATGAATTCATTATAAACTAAATCTACAAAATTCACTTACTGCAACAATGTTAATTTTAAGAGTAATGATGTTTAATTTATATACCATTTTCTACTTTCACCTTGCAAACTCCAACTTTGATTTACCGATCTATTTTCATGTCATATGTGATTGTGCATATAACTAAAATGTTTTTAAGTTCAGTTACCATGTTAATTGTTAAACACTTTTTAACATTCTGAGAACTATATCTATGAAAAGTTCAACTATCTTAATATATATGCGTGAAACACTTATATATTTGAAACAAAACCAACTAATCCTTTGCTGGTTGCTGATAAAACCGAACGAAGGAACACACCCTTCGCGGGTTTTCTCGTTGACCTGAAAGACAAACTACAAACACCATTCGGGTGTTTGTCTAGCCAAGACGATGACACAAGCATTACACCCTCGTGGGTGTCCCTAAATCGAACCAAAACAAACTAACCAAGTGCCTCTTGTGGCGGTCTTGGTGGATCGAAACCCAGACCATACGCCCCCTTTTTGGCTGCGGTGTGGGTCAAACAAACAAGACCAGGCGCACCCTCTTGGGTTGCTGTGACAGCAGACAAACAAACACCCTTGGTGTTGTCACTGTGGAGCCGAACGCAAGTATACCCTCATGGGTGACTCTTGTGGAGCGAACAAAACAAACAAACATAACCCTATACAGGTTTTCTATTCCAAAAATAAATCAAACAAACCACCCCGTGGGTGTGGCTGCAATAGCAGACAACCAAGCGCCCCTTGTGGGTCGTTTCTGTGAACCAAACCAAGACACACTCCTTGTGTCGTCTCTTTTGGTCCGACAACAATTCAAACCCAACGCACCCTTATGGGTTGCGGTATGGTGGTTGTACCCACGAGCCCAACACCACTATGTGGTGCGGCTGTGGTGCGAGCACAAACAAGACAAACACCACCCTCGTGATGTGGTTGTTAGCCGAAACAAGTCACAAAACCAAATAAGCCATATAAGTTCAAATAAGCAAATCCAAAATAAACACCCCTTGCAGGTATCCCATCAGACCCGCGACCACACGGGTTTGACCTGACCCGTTTGCAAAATAATCAAACCAAATACCATTTCAATCTTTTTACCACACGAATCTTAATCAAAGAAAACATGTATTAATCCGGTTTTAACCACGAAAATCAATAAACCGATTTGTATTCGAATTTTAATCACAAGAAATAGACAAAATAGATATATGTGTGTCGACATACCACTAAACGAGATGAAAAAGGTGGGACGAGGTGGTGGAGATGATGGTGGCAGTCGTGGTGATTCGGACACACATCCCATTCGAGACTCCAAAACCCTTGATCTTTCTTGTGCCTTGACTCGTACGATGGATAGGAGAGGTGGATGGTAGTGTTGATTGCTACTGCTGATTGTCGATTTTTCAAGAGAGAAAGAAAGTATAGATGGATGTTGAGAGTGAGAGATTGAAACATATATATTGTGAGAAAGAGGGTAGAGGGAGCAGATATATATGATTATTGTTGTAGCATGTGATGGTGGATAAGTTATACACGTACATATATATTGTTGTTGTTGCATTTCATGGTAAAATAAGTATACATGCCTAGTAAGAGATAAAAAGGGTAACATCTTTGTTTGTTTATTAAATAATATTAATTTTATAGGGTATAGTTTGATCCCGGTAATTATTAACGTTAATTCATTAAGTCTCGAATCTTAAAACCGAGTAACATAAAATATATTACTTATGAAAATGTCAAAATTTATCAATATACTCTATTTTTATATTAAAATGAGTTGTGGGTTTATCGGAGTGTTTAATTTTTTTTAAAGTGATAATAAATTGAAGTTAATAGTTAGTTTAATAATCGAAAAATTACGGGTGGTTATAGTCTTACCCGCTTAACTGAATCCCAATCTGTGTTAGGTGTTTAAGTGACGAGTGCGAAAGGTGGTTTTACTTGTGAAAGCTTTATAAGTTATAATTTGTTGGTTTACATGCGAAAAACATTGTTCCGAAGGTCATATAATCCTAAGAAAATTTTATTTTGAATGAAAATTGTTATTTTATGTATTATGAATTTGTACTATACGTGCAACAAGGAAATTTTAAGTAACATATTTTAACAATGAAGGTTTCGGAAGAGAACTTGATGAATGTAGAGAAAGTTTTTGAAATTTAATCTTTTGTAGTAAGGAATAGTAAGCTTAAGTGGCTCCTGCTCTTAGTAGGTGTAGTGATGTTTTTCGTCAAGGCTTACGTATCAGGGTTTCTTATCCAACTAGGTACGTTTTTGTGATTATCGTGACTATTGCTTGCTCTAAAGGCGTACTTTCTTATGGCTAGGATTGATGAGGCAAACTTTCCCATCTTCGAGCATAGCCCTCAAAAGACCGTTAAGTAACCGATTTTTACTTAATCACACAACTCATCAGACAAGAACTGTCGTGGGATTAGGCTAAATCGGTTTGAGTAAAATCTTGACTCTTAGCTTGATTTTCGCAACTCATCAGACAAGAACTGTCACTAGAATCATGCTAGGAATCAAGTGGTTTGAAGGAGGTCTTTTGAAAATTTGGCTCGATCAGGGAATTGCTTGCTCATTTGAGACTACTACTCCCTTCATTGCATGATTCTTCCTGAATTAGACATAGGTGATCAGGCTATGTATAATTTAGGAGTAACAATGCAATGTTTGGACTAATAGTCTCGGACCACTTAAGAGTTTATGTCTCAGCACTCGCTTTCTGAGACAAATAGTAAGATAACCAAGTCATTAAATCTCTAAAGCTAAGTAATAATATTATTTAACTCAAATCCCCTGACTCATCATTCGTACGTAACCGATGAGTTACAAGGTATTTTAGTGAGGGTACGAAAGGAGTATTTACACTCGTCTGTTGAGATGAGAGTAAGATAATCAAGGAAAATTGACATAGTATTCAGGATAGTTGATGTTTATATATTTAACGTATATAGAATAAGAATTGTGCAATTCACAATGTCTTAAGAAGGTTTCGCAGATTACAAAATGTAGAAGTAGTTACATGCTCGGGGAAATATGATTAAGTCATGATGCCTTAGAATAGGCATATGCAGGTATATTTATTTATATAAAGTGATCAGAAGTATGTCGTATATATGTTAATATAATAAAGCATAAATTACCTAGAAGTCACATAATCGTCTGGAGGATGGAAGGCACGGACAGTGAAAGGCTATAAAATATTTTTGTGAAAAGCAGTTATAGTTAGGTCTCAATTAGACCCGTTTCTCTATAACTATAAGCTCTGATACCAATCTGTAACACCCCCAATTTCGTGATACACAGCGGAATTCAAGCTGGGTGTTACTCGACAGTACAACAGTTATAGTAATAGAAAATGATCTCTAATGGAGTCGTTTTAAAAGATTTATCATTCGAATTTCATAAATATCAGAGTTTACAAAATGAGGTCCCAGTAGGTTTAGAGTTTATTAAATAAGTTTCGAATGATAATCAGCCTTCTATCAGTATCCGTGCCTCTCCATGCCATCCTCGCTCATTATGGACCTGAGATAAACATGCTAAAAGTGTCAACACAAAGGTTGGTGAGTTCATAGAGTTTATTGAAAATATATTGAAATGGTTTTAAGAAATGTTTTCACAGCAAAGGCACTGTAAATCCACTCAGTTGCAAATCCCGCCCATACAAAACTTGCAACCTGTGTGTTCATAACCCACTGCTAAAATATAGTATAAGTAAGAATGTTTTCACAGTAAAGGCACTGTAAATCCACTCAGTTTCAAATCCCGCCCATACAAAACTTGCAACCTGTGTGTTCACAACCCATTGCTAAAAATATAGTATGAGTAAGACATATGCGTATACGATATATGTAAGCACTTAATGTAAAGCATAACAACAAACTGAACCTCATGACTAGAATAAATAAGTATTATAAGTAAACTGGATTGTATTCACCCAAGGCCATGAATCTGGGGCCAATGGTGGGGGCGTCAGCACGATAGTACTATCAATACCTCTCCAACGACTCCATCCGGGAGTTAAACAGTTGCTAAGAATAAAGTGTAGAATAAGTGATTAATCACACTATTATTGCCCTTGTTCCTAAAGTCTCCACTCCCGCTAAGGTAAATGATTACAGGCCTATCTCTTGTTGTAATGTTCTTTATAAATGCATTAGTAAAATTATTACTAATCGCATAAAGGAGGGGCTTGGAGATGTTGTTAGTATCAACCAGTCTGCCTTTGTTCCGGGGCGTAATATTTCTGATAATATTCTTCTTACTCAAGAATTAATGCGTAACTACCACCGCCCTCGTGGACCGCCTAGATGTGCTTTTAAGATTGATATACAAAAGGCGTATGATACTGTTGATTGGCGTTTTCTTGAGAAAATTCTGGTTAGGTTTGGTTTTCATACCACGATGGTCTCATGGATTATGGCTTGTGTTACTAGTGTCTCGTACTCTATATGCATTAATGGGGATATTTATGGCTGGTTTCGGGGCAGAAGGGGTCTTCATCAAGGTGATCCTATGTCGCCTTATTTGTTTACTCTTGTTATGGAAGTTTTAACTCTTTTATTGCAGCAAAGGGTGGAGCAGTCGAATGAATTCCAATACCACAACTTATGTGACAGGCAGAAAATTGTTAATCTATGCTTTGCTGATGATCTCTTTATCTTTACTCATGGTGATGTTGTTTCAGCTAGTGTGGTTATGGATACTTTAGAGGAATTCAAGAATGTTTCCGGCTTGGTTCCAAATATTCCTAAGAGCACGGCGTTCTTTTGTCATGTACCTAATCAGGTGAAGTTGTCTATTTTAAACTCTTTGTCTTTTAATGAAGGTACTCTCCCCGTTAAGTATTTGGGCGTCCCCCTGATATCTTCACGGTTGTTGTATCGGGATTGTAAAGTTCTAGTGGAAAGGGTTCAAAATAGGATTGCCGATTGGAAGAATAAATTTTTATCTATGGCGGGTCGTTTGTAGCTCATTATTTCTGTTTTATCATCTATGCATATATATTGGGCTTCTGTCTTTATCCTTCCCGTTCGAGTCATTCATGATCTTGAACAGCTTATGCGTGGGTTTTTATGGTGTCAAGGTGATATGAAAAGGGGCAAGGCTAAGGTAGCGTGGGAGGATATTTGTAAACCAAAAGAGGAGGGTGGTCTTGGTATTCGTAGTCTTCATGAATTTAATGTGGCACTTATGGCGAAACATGTTTATAGTATTTTGACCCATAAAGAATCTTTATGGGTTAAATGGATTCATGCTTATAAACTTCGTGGTAGGAGTTTTTGGGATGTTCCACGCACGGGTGATATGAGTTGGGGCTGGAGGAAATTGCTTATGATTCGTCATATTATTCGGCCTTTCTTCTGGTTCCATGTTCGTAATGGGAAGAGGGCGTCTATATGGTTTGATAATTGGTGTTCATTGAGCCCTCTTAGGAGTTTGCTTACTACTAGAGATATATCTCGTTCGGGGTTTTCTCTCAATGATGTTGTGTGTGATCTTGTTGCTGATGGCGTTTGGAGATGGCCTATTGATTGGTTAGAAAGGATTCCCGAGCTTATGCTTATTAATGTCCCCACGTTAGTAGATGGTGTTGATGATGAGCTGGTTTGGAGAATGCCTAATGGCAATTTTAAGCCATTTAATATTTCACGTGTGTGGGATTCTGTTCGTATAAGGGCTATTCTGGTTCCATGGTTTCAAGTCGTGTGGTTCCCTCAATGTATTCTGAAACACGCATTTAACATGTGGTTGGTCGTTAGTTGCAAGCTGAAAACGCAAGATAGGTTGAGGCAATGGGATGTCGGTCCTTCTACTGACTTAAACCTGCTTTGGTTTCCTCTTTGTGATATTCAACCTGATTCTCATACTCACCTCTTTTTTGAGTGCCCTTTTTCTTTACAGGTGTGGACAAGAGTTCATACGCTATGTGGTATGGATAACATTCCACCTAGGATTGATGATGCGGTTGCGTATCTTTTTTTTGGGTAAAGGGGAGTAATCCTGCACCCTGGTAAATAGATTAACCAAAAAAAAATATTGAAGTACAAATGGCATGGGTGATTCCCATGCCCTCAGCCCGTTACATAGGCGATTTGACTCAACAAATGTAACTAAGCAAAACTGTTGCTAAACACAGGACAACCAAGCTGCTAAACGTAGCAAATAAACAAATTACATTTCAATTACAATTAAAATGTAAAAAACAACCAGGTCCGTATGAACCACTACCATGTAGAGCACTCGATTATCAATGGTCTTCATTGCATGTACAGCGAGTTTAACACCAACTTCCAAGAACTTCCATTGATCCAAAAAGGACCAAACCAATACTACGACTTGATCCAACACCTCATCTGCTACAAGTTTTAATAGAGTAAAATTGTAGCTAAGAATGTAACTCAATGTATCTTGATCAATCATAGACGAAAAATAGGGTTAAGAAACCCTAACTTACACACTATGGCACAATCTGCATACCATCAACAGCCATAGAAAGGCATACACAATCTGCCATAGATAAAACCAGCAGTACCACCATCACACACCACTGGTATGTGCTTATTCACATACCTTTTATTTACCAAAACCGGACCAAAATAACCAAAAACCCGACCAAAATGCCAAAAGATATTGTGTTTTTTGTGTTTTTGTATGAGCAGGGAAGGATATCATGAAAATTGACAAAAGACACAAGAAAATCAGGAGAAACGAGCACGAGATACGGTAAAGACTCAGAGCCGAATCCGGGAAAGACATACTTGGTCAAAAAGTCAAGAATCACCCTTAGATCATCTTTTGTAAAATGGCAGCCACGGTCCTTAACTTTCAGCAAATTACACATTTAGTCCCTAGACATTTAAACCCTTAATCCTTTTAAACCTTCCATACCCGGTCTAAACAAATCCAACCCACATTTATTTAACACCCAATCCATACTCCTAACCCAGCCCATCCTATACCAGCCCAGTCCAAAAAATCAAACCGACCCAACCCAGATAATAAACCCGGTCAAACCCGTATATACCCTCGGTCAAAATCTAAATAACACACACTCACACACACGCGCGCCCAATTCTACCCACGTACCCAGAAATTTCACTATTACTAGAACCCTAAAATAACCGTACATCAAAATTACCCCACCTTAGGATTAATTACCCAATCATTGGCCCTTCTAGAAGTTCCTGACAAGGAAAATGACACATGGCAGCGAGTGATTGGACCGAACACGCGTAAAGTCTGATCGTACGGTAGAGATTAAAGATTGAAGAGCAAGGATGATCTAAGGGTGATAGATAAAAAAGGAGCACACGGATTGATGAGCTGGAAGACCCAGAAGGTTCATTCGAGCTCTATAAATAGAAGAGGATTTCTCCTCATTTCGGTGTGTAGGAATTTAGTAGTGAAACTCTGTCATTTTCATTTCTCAATTGTAATTTCTTTTTAATAGTGTAATCCAGTTTTTAATTAATGAAAGTTTAGTTACTGTTTTATAATTCAAGCTTCTTCAATTTACTTTCAACCTTTATTTAGTTTGATTTTAGTCTGAATAGCTTATTAATGTTTTATTTCAATCCAGCAATCAATTTCAGCTAGTATCTTAGTTATCAGCTTATTGTTATCCATCTAAATAAAAAAAATAAAAAAGAATAAAAATAATCTTCAAATTTCAAAATACAGGCTTCAATAAGCCTATTTTATTGTTCATATAAGCTTATTCAAGCTTTCATAGCTTGTGTGAGCCTGTTTTGTTTCATTTTCCACAAAAATTACTAGAAGTCAACCAAAGTCAAACTCAGCTTATTTTAATAAGCCAGCTTATTTGAGGAGTAAAGGCAGCCAATAAGGAGTCCAATTGGCCTGTCAAAAGACAGGCAAGCATAGTGAATCCCCTCTGTTCTAGCTGAGGGGAAGTTACCTTGTGAGTTTCAACTTTCATTTTTATTCAATTATTGCATCAGTAGCTTAAAATAGTATAGATCTGAGTTTATTAGTTATTTACTGCTTAGTTTGTGTTATTTAGATATTTGGTAGCTTATAATAGTAGTTTGCATCATTTTATCATAGTTTGCATCAAATCTCATTTTACCTCTTCATTAACTGTTAGAGATTGCATATTGTGTTCTTGTGGTATTTTGATGTTTGTGAGCTGAGTTTCTGGTGCATATTAGTGTATTTGATCAGAGTAATAGTGGATTTGGTGGTTTATTAGATTGTTAAACTCATTTGGATCATTATCAGTTGTTAGTAGCATGATGATAGAGTTTTTTTGGATCATGAGCTTTGCTGAGAATTATGGTTGTTTAGCTGTGGATATTTGATCTAGTTGGTCCATTTTCATCATATAGAACTCATATTAGCTCTAGCATCAGTAGCTTATTCCATTAAAGTGTCATAATCAGTTTTTATCTCATGTTCTGCTGTGATCTGCTTCATTTGGTCATCTGTGTTGCATCAACTAGTTGGATAATCAGTTAAAGTTTGTTAGTATAGTGTTATTATAGCTTAATCACAACTAGATTGATAGATTTGAGCAGCTGAAATTCATTTTAGTCAACATTAAATAGCATATAATTAGTCAAACTTGTTCTATTTCATCAGCACATACTGAGTGCTTAGCTAGAATCATGCTCTTGTTTGATTGATCTTTAGTGGTTGGAATTTGGTTTGGATTAGTGTTCTGAGTAGCTTACCAGCTTGTAATTCTAGATCAACAAGAAAATTTTAGTTTGGAGCTCATTAGCTTATCTAAAATTAAGCTCAAAGTTGTTTGGCTGCATAAAAGCTCCCCTGCACCACAGTCATAAGCTCCAGTTCATTAGCAGTTTTCTTGCATTCTATTTGAGTTAAGTGTGATATTATTGGGGCAAAAGCTAGTCAAGATAGCTGTTTATTAGTTTCTGCTTTTGGTTTTCACTTTTCAGCTTATTTGGTTAGCTTATTTGAGTCTTATTTTGAGCTTATTGGGCTATTCTTCAAAGAGAGTGTAAAAACTCAACTGTATTGTGTATAAGCTGTTTTCCAGCTTATTCAAGCTTGTTTGAGCTCTTTCTTTTCATAAAAATTAGTGTTGGTTAATTGTTAGTCGAATTACAAAAGAAGGAAATTAAAAAAAAAATATAGTTTAGGTTAATTGTAGTTGCCCAGGCTCGAACCTGGGGTGTTTGAAGTTAGAAAAACGTTTTTTTAATTTTTAGTTTTTATCAATCGGTCCTCTAATTTCATTTTTGTCCAATTCAGTCCTTATCTTTGTTCAAAACCGTTTTAAGTTTTTTGTAAGTTTCAGAAAAGTACAAATTAGTCCCTGTCTTTTATTAGGTCGATAATAGTTTCAGTTTTTACCATTTTAGTCCCTCAGCTTTTATAAAACTTTTATTTTCTTAATTTTCTTTTGTAATTTAGTTTATTTTAATTACATTTTCAGTCCCTTGAGTTGTTATTTTTGCATTTTAGGTTTATATCTTCACTAATAGATTTATAAGTCTCGGGATTAGCCCGGGATTTGCGTTATTTGATTTCTTTTTGTGTGCATTTATTTGATAACATAGATTGTTGCTTTTAATTTTCCATATTTTAGTGTAATCAATACCAAAATAATCACTTTCACTTATTCTCTTCACATTTTCACGACTCCGAATCGACTTAAACGCCGTCAAACCTTCGTTGGGAGAACGACCCGGGGAAATATTTTCACAAATATTCCTTTGGAATTATACACTTAAAAAGAAATTAATCAAAATGGCGCCGTTGCCGGGGAAGGCTTGAAACGTTGTCGTTGATTAATATCGTATTTTGTGTTTTGAAGATCCTTCCTCGGAAGTTATCGTTTTTATAAAAATAAAAATACAAAAAGAAAATAAATAAAACACTTTTCCTAAAGTGTTTTCATAAATACATCTTAATAAACATCCTCGGTCTTCCGTTGAAGGAGGGCGGTTGTAAACCATTCCGAATAAACAACAAAAGAGATTGTGAAGTTAAACGTTTCTTGGATTATTTCTTTACTACAACCTAATTACGGGGTTTAAGGAGGTCTTGACATTAAATTGCAGACCGAAGAGAGATCCATTCTTCTCTCCCGCCACGCTGCGCGTAGTTTTGAAAGAAACGAGTACGGTTGATCAACGATCACCAAAATAATATAATTTTAATTTTTCCTTATAAAAATAAAAATCCAAAAATATTTTCATTTTCAACTTTTGTTTTTGATTTTTCTTTTTGATTTTATTTTGGTGTATGCACACCCGTTCTTCTTCTTCTTCTAATCCTCTTCTTTCACCACTTTCAAATCCCGAGAGGATTATCCGTCAAAACAACCGTGTTCATTTCTCAACCGTTGAGGAAATGGCCAACAACCAACACGATCAACACCCGCCGGTGGGTGTTGACAATCACAACCAAGGGCAAGCTCCCGATCTCCGCACTATGCAAGAGTTACTCCAATGTCCCACCGTGGGATACGGAGATGCTATTGTCATACCCCCGATTCGAAATACAAATTTTAAACTCGAGACCGGTTTAATTCAACTTGTCTCGGGAAATCAATTTCATGGTTTTGATCGGGAGGATCCTCACAATCACATCCGATGGTTCAACAAATTGACCTCAACACACTACCATAAGGATGTCCCTCACGAAACAATCAAATTGATGTTATTCCCATTTTCGATCGAGGGGGCGGCCCGAATTTGGCTCGAGAAAGAACCTCCTCAATCAATCCATACTTGGGAAGATCTCGTCCATAAATTCGTGAACTATTTCTTTCCTTCGTCTAAAATGACCAATGCTAGGAATGAAATCACAAATTTCCAGCAACGATTTGATGAGAATTTCGGTGAGGCATGGGAACGATTCAAGGATCTCCTACGGAAATGCCCACATCACGGATTCTCGGAATTGCATCAAATCGATACGTTCTACAATGCCTTAACTCAATTAGATCAGGATTCACTCAATGCAGCCGCCGGTGGCAATATCATGAGTCGAATGCCGAGAGAAATTCTTTCAATTATTGAGAACAAATCCAAGGTACCTACCTCAAGGAACAAACCAGTTGTTTCTAAGGTGAGTACCCAAGCTTCTAGCAGTGATGCTAAGATCGACAAGCTTGCAGATATGTTCGAAGCTTTCCTTCTCTCACAAAAGAAACAATCTTCTCCACCCGCTCAAGTGAAAGCGGTGCAAGAAAATTGTGTTATTTGTGGTGGTCCCCATCCGTATTATGATTGTCAAGCTACCGATAGCCAAGTTTGCAATGCTACTGCAGCAGCTGCAAACTACAATCAAAATCAAGGATTCCGTCCTCAAGGTGAAGTTAACTACCGAGTTAGCAACCAAATGGGACCACCCGGTTTTACACCCGTCCAAAACAACCAAAACCGTTTACCTCAAACCAATCAAGTTTACAATCAAAATCAAAGCTACAACCAAAATCATGGGAATTATAATCAAGGTTTTGTTCAAAACAACCGAGGGCCAAATCTTCCAAACAATCAAAATCAAGGATTTGTGCAAACCCCATCGCCCTCGGATGAGTTATTAAAACAATTCATTCTTCAAAACCAACAACAACAAAAGAAACAAGAGGAAATGAATAGAATGATGATTAATCAAATAACCGAATTGAACAAACGTTTAAATGATCGACCCTCGGGTTCAGGGACTACTTCTCTCCCAAGCAACACGATCGCTAACCCGAGGGGCGATGCTAAGGTGATCACGACTAGGAGCGGTGTTTCATATGATGGACCCACGATTCCGACTACCGATTCTTCTCTACCTCCCAAGGTAGTCGACCGTGAACCCGAGGCGACCAAGGACACGGAACCTCCTACTAACAACGGAGGAACCGAAGACGTCCAACCTCCGGTCATCCATCCATCTGAACCGAAGAATGTTAAACCAAAAGAAATTCCCGTCAAAGCAAACCTTCCGTATCCTTCGAGATTAAGTGATCAAAAGCTCCGTGAGAAAGCTTCAACTCAAATGGAGAAATTTTTCCAAATTTTTCAAGAGTTACATTTTGACATAAGCTTCACGGATGCTTTACTTTTGATGCCTAAGTTTGTTTCCACTCTCAAAAGTTTGTTGAGTAACAAGGAAAAATTAATTGAATTAGCAAAAACTCCTCTGAACGAAAACTGCTCAGCGACAATTCTCAAAAAGCTTCTAGAAAAGCTTGGAGATCCCGGAAAATTCCTTATTCCATGTGAATTTCCGGGAATGGTTGAATGCTCCGCCTTGGCCGATCTCGGTGCGAGCATCAACCTAATGCCGTTATCCGTCTGGAAGAAACTTTCTTTGCCCGAACTTACCCCCACTTGTATGACCCTCGAGCTTGCGGATCGTTCCGTAACCCGTCCCGAAGGTATAGCCGAGGATGTCTTCGTTAAAGTGGGGAAGTTCCATTTTCCTGCAGATTTTGTGGTTGTTAATTTTGACGCCGACCCCCGGGTTCCTCTCATTCTCGGAAGATCATTCTTGAGGACCGGGCGTGCTTTGATTGACGTCTATGGTGAAGAGATTACTTTGCGGGTTGATAAGGAAAAAGTCACGTTTCAAATCAATCCAAACTCGAAACCTCAAACCGACAAATGCAATGTCGCTACGGTTGATCAAAAGTCCGATCCCGTAATTGCTCCTAAAAGAGTTGATCCAAACCTTTCAAGATTCACGGTCAAGAGTATGTCAGAAAAACGTGCTGAGCTCAAGGCTATGAAAATCAATCCTGGATCGAGCAAATGGTTTGAGTGTTGTGCTGCAAATGCTAAGAGTATTCTTGATGATGATGAATCTGATTCGGAGACCGCAACGGAAGAGGTGGAAATTGCTAGCTCTAAGAGCACACCTCTTGTCCCACCTCCGGAGACGGTTTATCGTGTAGATTTTGTCCTTTCCGACTCTTCCCATCCTTCTCCTCCGATTGAGGGAAGTGATATTCCGAGGGAAGAGCTCGAGGTGTTGTCTGTTAATGCTCCAATTTCACCGGAAATTGTTGAGACCGATAGTGATCCAGGGGAAGATGTCTTAAAATTTGATGAACCATTGTTTCCCCTGGAAGATGTTAATGAAAAACCGCCTAAATCCGATCAAATTATTGATTCAAAATCAGAAGAGCAAAGTAGTGGCAGTACCACTTCTTATATTGATTCTCTTCTTGAGGAGTTCGCCGATGAACTCGCTCATATCGATCTAATCCCACCGGGGGATGAGGACGATAACTTTGATTTTGAATCTGACTTAAGAGAATTGGAATCTTTGCTGAACCATGATCCATCTAAATATGATTCTTATCCCGAGGAGTTCGCCGATGAACTCGCTCACAACGATCCACTTCCATCATATGATGATGATCTCTTTGACTTTCATGCTAATCTTGAAGAAGTTGAAACACTTTTATACCATGCTCCATCATCTGATTCTTACACCGAGCTTAATGATTTACAAGATGATGATGATCTCTTCGATTTTAGGGCCGACCAAACCGAATGGAGAAATCTTTTATATGGCAAACCTAATGATGAAAAAGGCCCTAAAATTGAAACCATAACTGAGGATGCTTCAATAGTATCTCATGACTTAGCTCCTCATTCTCCCGAGGATGATTTCTTTTTTGAGTCCTCCATCGAGTACCCTGCTAAGTTTTCTTGTGAGGACAAAGTATTTAAGCCAGGCTTACTCATTGATGGTGAAATTCATCCTTTGATGAAATTGATTCTTGATACAAATTTAAAGTTTCCTGCCTCATCTAAGGAACTTTTATTTCTGAAGAAAAATGATTCCTCTCTGTTTCTTTCTACTCAAAAACTCCCATTCTGTCCGGAGTCATCTCTGCTTGAAACTTTACTATCGTTTCCAGCCGGAAACGAAGACAAAGTTTTTGACCCCGGCATCACCGCTTTCATCTTCTAAAGCCGTGGGTATCTCAATCGGAGTGGAACTTTCTTATGCTTCAATGTTTATCCAAACATCTTGAACGAAAGTCCGATTGAGATTATCTCTTCCACTTGCTCCCCCAAGGACAATTAAATTCGGGGTCGAGTCAAGCTCATGTGACTCGGTTAACAAAAACAAGCGCTTCGTGGGAGGCACCCCATGCTTATCCATCTATCCTCTTATCTTATTTCTAATAAAACATGAGGAGGGATTCCCTTCTCCATTTCTTGTGCCTCGTGTTTTTCTGTGCTGTGTCCAGGAATGCCCGATGATGAAGACTCTCGTGCTCGTAGTTTCCTTCACGCTACTCGAGTTTCATCATTCGCTGCTTATCCGATATCCTAAAATCTTATCGTTTTACATCTATCTTTTGGCATAATTCATAAACGGCCTTAGATTTATGTAGGAGAACCCTTACCTTTAAGACATTGAGGACAATGTCTCGTTTTAGTCTGGGGGGGTAATCTTGCGATTTGATTTTTGCCTTGCATTTTTGCCGTTTTCTCATGCAACCCCATTTTTCCTCCAAAAATTGAAAAATCTAAAAAAATGAGAAAAATTTAAAATTTTTTGCAAAAATATAATAAATTTTGACATTTTTGTTGACCTTTCCGCTGGAGAGAGTAGGAATAAAATTCTGACTTGATCGGGCGTGTTGAGCCCTAGCTTGTCTCCTTAACCGTTTATAATCTATAAGCTCGTGCTAGTCTTTTACACAAGGAGCTAGAAAACGCGAATTCTTTTTAAGAGTTTGCAAGTTCCCGTATTTGACTTTATATATGCATGGCTTGATTATTTGGCTAAGCATTCGCGGATCTTATTACTTAAGATTTTAAATTTGCGAAGAACGAGAAATGATAGAGTTGTTTATAAGTTAGATTGCTAAACGTGGAGTAGTTGGATCTCTTTAAAGCTCATCGAAGTTATTTATGGCTTTTTGTTCCCATAAGCTTGTTTCACCTTAAAAATAGAAATCTAGGAATAATTAAAGCTATTTTGGTTTTGGCGATGATTAGTTTTTATTTCTTCCTTAGAGAATCCTTGCTTATGAAAGTTGGGTACACATCAAGGTACTGTCAGTGTTACGGTGTAATAGACTATTCCATCTTGCCGGCTCGCAACCGATGTTGGGATTGTTATAAAAGCCGTAGGACTCGGGATTTGGCAAAATATATAATGAATAATGAATAATAATAATAATCCAAAGCCATAAAAAGTTTTCTACATCTTGCCGGTTCGCAGCCGATGTTGTAGACTTCTAATAAAGGCAGAGGAAAAATTCCAAGGTCATAATAGACTATCACATCTTGCCAGTTCGCAGCCGATGTTGTGATTGTTATAAAGGGCCAAGGACTAATACGTTAATGTGCTTAATAATGTTAAAAAAATGCCAAATTTCGACTCCGAGGTATCCTAATAAAGGCTTCTGTCTCTGGACTTGTAGATGAGTTGTTTCGGTCGCAAATAAAAGGGATATCCTCAAAATCGTGTTAAATCAGAGACCTTGATGTGGACCTCATTTTTGTATGCAACGGTTTTCGAGGGAAGATTTGGAAACTACTTAGCGTCTAAACTAGGTATCTTTATCGGATTAAAAATTATCGAAACGAGAATATGAAGAAATTCATTTCTCACCAAAAATAAAATAAATAGAGGAAAATAGGAATTTGGGAACAAGAGGTAATTACACAATTAACTTTCATGAGTAGTGTCGGCAATCTAACTTGTAAATGACAATGATTTCATTTTTAAGCTTAGTTTGGGGACTCGTGAAAAATCAGGGACGACGAATTTTATCCGTATGGTCACTTCTTTATGAGTCGTGTTTCCTGCTTAATGACCCTAAAAGTTATCGTTAGATAATGATTGTCGACAAAGCCGTCACATGAATAATGAGAAAAATACAAAAATAGAATAAAATGGAAAATCGGGGAGTTTTTAGAACTTAAGATTTCTTGATCTCTTTTGAAAATTTTGCTACTTCTCAAAGTTAGTAAAAAGAGATTGGAAATTTTCGGTTTCAAAAACGTGTTTTTATAACATTGCATGAGGACATTGCAATAGCTTAGTCTGGGGGAATTTGGTATGTGCTTATTCACATACCTTTTATTTACCAAAACCGGACCAAAATAACCAAAAACCCGACCAAAATGCCAAAAGATATTGTGTTTTTTGTGTTTTTGTATGAGCAGGGAAGGATATCATGAAAATTGACAAAAGACACAAGAAAATCAGGAAAAACGAGCACGAGATACGGTAAAGACTCAGAGCCGAATCCGGGAAAGACATACTTGGTCAAAAAGTCAAGAATCACCCTTAGATCATCTTTTGTAAAATGGCAGCCACGGTCCTTAACTTTCAGCAAATTACACATTTAGTCCCTAGACATTTAAACCCTTAATCCTTTTAAACCTTCCATACCCGGTCTAAACAAATCCAACCCACATTTATTTAACACCCAATCCATACTCCTAACCCAGCCCATCCTATACCAGCCCAGTCCAAAAAATCAAACCGACCCAACCCAGATAATAAACCCGGTCAAACCCGTATATACCCTCGGTCAAAATCTAAATAACACACACTCACACACACGCCGCGCCAATTCTACCCACGTACCCAGAAATTTCACTATTACTAGAACCCTAAAATAACCGTACATCAAAATTACCCCACCTTAGGATTAATTACCCAATCATTGGCCCTTCTAGAAGTTCCTGACAAAGAAAATGACACATGGCAGCGAGTGATTGGACCGAACACGCGTAAAGTCTGATCGTACGGTAGAGATTAAAGATTGAAGAGCAAGGATGATCTAAGGGTGATATATAAAAAAGGAGCACACGGATTGATGAGCTGGAAGACCCAGAAGGTTCATTCGAGCTCTATAAATAGAAGAGGATTTCTCCTCATTTCGGTGTGTAGGAATTTAGTAGTGAAACTCTGTCATTTTCATTTCTCAATTGTAATTTCTTTTTAATAGTGTAATCCAGTTTTTAATTAATGAAAGTTTAGTTACTGTTTTATAATTCAAGCTTCTTCAATTTACTTTCAACCTTTATTTAGTTTGATTTTAGTCTGAATAGCTTATTAATGTTTTATTTCAATCCAGCAATCAATTTCAGCTGGTATCTTAGTTATCAGCTTATTGTTATCCATCTAAATAAAAAAAATAAAAAAGAATAAAAATAATCTTCAAATTTCAAAATACAGGCTTCAATAAGCCTATTTTATTGTTCATATAAGCTTATTCAAGCTTTCATAGCTTGTGTGAGCCTGTTTTGTTTCATTTTCCACAAAAATTACTAGAAGTCAACCAAAGTCAAACTCAGCTTATTTTAATAAGCCAGCTTATTTGAGGAGTAAAGGCAGCCAATAAGGAGTCCAATTGGCCTGTCAAAAGACAGGCAAGCATAGTGAATCCCCTCTGTTCTAGCTGAGGGGAAGTTACCTTGTGAGTTTCAACTTTCATTTTTATTCAATTATTGCATCAGTAGCTTAAAATAGTATAGATCTGAGTTTATTAGTTATTTACTGCTTAGTTTGTGTTATTTAGATATTTGGTAGCTTATAATAGTAGTTTGCATCATTTTATCATAGTTTGCATCAAATCTCATTTTACCTCTTCATTAACTGTTAGAGATTGCATATTGTGTTCTTGTGGTATTTTGATGTTTGTGAGCTGAGTTTCTGGTGCATATTAGTGTATTTGATCAGAGTAATAGTGGATTTGGTGGTTTATTAGATTGTTAAACTCATTTGGATCATTATCAGTTGTTAGTAGCATGATGATAGAGTTTTTTTGGATCATGAGCTTTGCTGAGAATTATGGTTGTTTAGCTGTGGATATTTGATCTAGTTGGTCCATTTTCATCATATAGAACTCATATTAGCTCTAGCATCAGTAGCTTATTCCATTAAAGTGTCATAATCAGTTTTTATCTCATGTTCTGCTGTGATCTGCTTCATTTGGTCATCTGTGTTGCATCAACTAGTTGGATAATCAGTTAAAGTTTGTTAGTATAGTGTTATTATAGCTTAATCACAACTAGATTGATAGATTTGAGCAGCTGAAATTCATTTTAGTCAACATTAAATAGCATATAATTAGTCAAACTTGTTCTATTTCATCAGCACATACTGAGTGCTTAGCTAGAATCATGCTCTTGTTTGATTGATCTTTAGTGGTTGGAATTTGGTTTGGATTAGTGTTCTGAGTAGCTTACCAGCTTGTAATTCTAGATCAACAAGAAAATTTTAGTTTGGAGCTCATTAGCTTATCTAAAATTAAGCTCAAAGTTGTTTGGCTGCATAAAAGCTCCCCTGCACCACAGTCATAAGCTCCAGTTCATTAGCAGTTTTCTTGCATTCTATTTGAGTTAAGTGTGATATTATTGGGGCAAAAGCTAGTCAAGATAGCTGTTTATTAGTTTCTGCTTTTGGTTTTCACTTTTCAGCTTATTTGGTTAGCTTATTTGAGTCTTATTTTGAGCTTATTGGGCTATTCTTAAAAGAGATTGTAAAAACTCAACTGTATTGTGTATAAGCTGTTTTCCAGCTTATTCAAGCTTGTTTGAGCTCTTTCTTTTCATAAAAATTAGTGTTGGTTAATTGTTAGTCGAATTACAAAAGAAGAAAATTTAAAAAAAATATAGTTTAGGTTAATTGTAGTTGCCCAGGCTCGAACCTGGGGTGTTTGAAGTTAGAAAAACGTTTTTTTAATTTTTAGTTTTTATCAATCGGTCCTCTAATTTCATTTTTGTCCAATTCAGTCCTTATCTTTGTTCAAAACCGTTTTAAGTTTTTTGTAAGTTTCAAAAAAGTACAAATTAGTCCCTGTCTTTTATTAGGTCGATAATAGTTTCAGTTTTTACCATTTTAGTCCCTCAGCTTTTATAAAACTTTTATTTTCTTAATTTTCTTTTGTAATTTAGTTTATTTTAATTACATTTTCAGTCCCTTGAGTTGTTATTTTTGCATTTTAGGTTTATATCTTCACTAATAGATTTATAAGTCTCGGGATTAGCCCGGGATTTGCGTTATTTGATTTCTTTTTGTGTGCATTTATTTGATAACATAGATTGTTGCTTTTAATTTTCCATATTTTAGTGTAATCAATACCAAAGTAATCACTTTCACTTATTCTCTTCACATTTTCACGACTCCGAATCGACTTAAACGCCGTCAAACCTTCGTTGGGAGAACGACTCGGAGAAATATTTTCACAAATATTCCTTTGGAATTATACACTTAAAAAGAAATTAATCAACCACACCAAAAGCAGCAAAGTAACAGTAGCAGCAATAATAAGGTTTTTAAAAAACCCTAACTTCCAATAACTCATATAACAGATCAAGGAAATATGAAACTCGCCAGGTCTGATATACGAGACACATCATGTAACGAAGCACATGGTCCATTAGGTACAACATCCCGAAGACCAAAGCTCAACTTACAGCCATCGAAAGTATCAACACGCATGCGCAAGCAGGTGATACCCAGCATGTATGATAATACAACCACCCATGTCTGCCAATACGTACCAGTTCTGTTCGACCAGGTCTGGTAGTAACCAGGTCTGAATATACGTGAAACCACCAGAAGTTTGGTAGTATGCATCCATGAACATCCAATAGGGTTACACCCTAACTTCCAGTAGACAAACATTCGACCAAACCCATCTTACAACCACTACAATGCCAAACCACAAGCAGATCCAACCGTAGCAGTAGGGATCCAGTAGAATATGTCGAACAATAGGGTTATACACACCCTAACTTACATTAATAACACTCGAGACCTGGTAATCAACAATAATAGGGTTGCAAAAACCCTAATCCAGCAAGAACGATCAAAAAAACACCATGTAGCAGGTCATCGAAGTTAAAGAGCAATAATAGGGTTTAACCAATACCCTAACATCCAATAGCAGACCAAAAAAATAAGAACAATCACAGTACCCAGGTCTGATATACGAACCAATAACACCCAATAGGGTTAAAAACCCTAACTTTCAGAAACCATGACCAGATGATGAATAAAAACCCGCCATACACCTGCAGGTCAGGACAGTACCACACCAGATCACGGAATTAGGGTTTTCGACCAGGAACCCTAAAAACCTCGACATACATCTCTTTCTTTTAACCCACGTATACAGACTTACATCCGAAAAGAACTTGACAAAACCCTAAATTGGGTTAAACTTGCAGGATCATAACAGATCATGTACCAACGATAAATAAATGAGAAACCCTAATAATAGGGTTTCGAAGATATAACACAATCGTTGCACATCAAGTAATCCAATAAGCGATCAATAAGGAAGAAGGATCTGCAATAACGAAACCCAAAATAAGGGATTTTCTTTTGATCGCAAAGACCAGCAGAAAACCCAAGATTAGGGATTTACCTTTGATCGCTCACACCAGCAGAAAGATAGATCGTATAGGTAAAACAATATGCAAATCGTTAGAAAAATGATTACATAAAGAATAATATCATCCCAACGTATTGCATACCCAATAACAGAGTTATAGGGTAGAGAGGACGTGGGAGATAGGTTTAATGGCCAGAATTTGAAGGGATGTGGCGGCCAGAAATCTCCATGAAGGGATGCGGTTGCGTATCTTATACCTTTGTCTAAAGGAGGTTCTGCTGGTAGTGTGATTTCTCATCTTCTTCTTGCTGCTTCATGCTACTTTATTTGGCATGAACGTAACTCGAGGCTCTTTAAGAAGAGGTTTAAGTCATATACTCAGGTGTTTGATGATATTGTTACCATTGTTCGGTTGAAGATCCTCTCCTTTCGGTTTACAAAGACCTCTCTTTATCGAAGGATTTTGGATACATGGAGACTATCTGGATCGGTGATCATTGCTAGTGGTTCAAGTTCATGATGGGACGTTATTTATGGTCTGTCTTGTACATGAGGGGAGTGCCAGGAATGGGTTGTACTCTTTTTCCCTACTCCAAGGTTTTCCCTTTGGGTTTTTTCTTGGAAAGGGTTTTTAAGGAGGCAAACTTCCTGGGTCGCCTTGTTCCCTTCGTGTTTACGGGTGGAAGCGGGATGTTCGCTGGTTACAAGTTTATTCTTGTTTATGCCTAGTTAGTTGATTTGTAATTTAGCTAGGTTTGTTTGTGTTTATGGCCTGTCATAAACACTAGTTTATCAAGCTTTTGCTTGAGGTTAATGTGGCACTCTGCCACATTCCATTTGTACTTAACATTATTTTTTGGTTATATATTTACCGGGGTATACCCTTTTACCCAAAAAAAAAAGTGTAGAATAAGTGTAACACATTAAGGCACATATCGTAACTATATTTCATGTCCAAAAGTAACATAAGTAAAGCGTAGCATAAGAATATAAGTATTTTGAGTATAAAACAAGTAGTTGAGCATGTATCACCCCCCAAAGAGTTTATAAAGGAATTAAAAGAGCGAAAGTAGGGCTAGACTCACCTTAGAATGTAGTGACGTAGATAACACAACGGTGCCAAGGAGTATGGCAGAATAGAGTAACATAAGTGATGTCAAGAATTAGAGCACAATGATATGGAATTCGGCACGACCTAATGAATATGTAGTTTATCTCAGAATATGTTACATAATAATAGTAAGATACATATGAGTTTCAAAAGAAAGAACGTTTTAGTTTTCGTGGAAGATTTGTATCAATGTTTGTAAAAAAAAATTTAGTATCTTAATTCGTTTGGTGGTATAAAATCTTAGACTCGAAATAAAACACACACCAAAGTATAAACATATAACACAAGTATAACAGGAAATAAACACGTAAGGATCGAATAGCAATTAAGTGAAAGATAAGTAGATTAGTTAAGTTTTAAACCATTATCATTCTGATTATATAAGTTATTGAATATTTTAATTTACTAGTCTATATTATTTCAACTAGTTTAATTACCGAGTAATTTAGTTCACCATTTCATATGTCGCCAAATTTTACATTGGGTTAATATACGGAGTCTAATTTATGGAATTTGTTAAGTTTGTTAATCATCCAATATTCAAGTTCATGTTTCGATAGTCTTAGTGTAATACATTTATATAATATGATTCTAAAACAACTAATCCCGAAACATAAGTGAATCACAACTATTAATAATAAGTTGTCGTAATAACTCTTAGGATAACATAATTAATTTTATTAATCCGAAAATAGTTATTAATTTACCTTGTACTGAAATTGTTTAACAAAAACTATCCACAAATAAATGGGCTTCAGCCCAACCTTAATCAAAAATGCATCTTTCCATGGGCTTGGTCCAGTAAATAACCCAAAACACTAACATGAATTCATTATAAACTAAATCTACAAAATTCACTTACTGCAACAATGTTAATTTTAAGAGTAATGATGTTTAATTTATATACCATTTTCTACTTTCACCTTGCAAACTCCAACTTTGATTTACCGATTTATTTTCATGTCATATGTGATTGTGCATATAACTAAAATGTTTTTAAGTTCAGTTACCATGTTAATTGTTAAACACTTTTTAACATTCTGAGAACTATATCTATGAAAAGTTCAACTATCATAATATATGTTAGGATCTCTGGGAAATAAGAGTTCATTGTTGCTGCCGATAGTGTAAAGTTGGTTCCTGCCGATAGCTTGGTTCCTGCTGAAAGCTCATTGCTGCCGACAGTGTTATCTTGTTCCTGCCGATAGTGTTGTTGCTGCGGATAGTATTATTTGTTATCCGTATATTTAGAATGTTTGTTATGATTTATTTTTAGAAGAGATTGTTGTTAATCTCTTTACACGTTTTCTTGTAGAACGGGTTAGGGTTAGGTGATCTTGTTAGTATAAAAGATAAACCCGTCTATGAGTTTATGTACGCCTTGAACATCTTTTAATATTCAATAAACGATTCTTAGTTCAATAGTTTGATCCATAGAGGATCATTGTTCTTTTAGAGTTTTCTTCTTTATAATACTTGCTGTTTAGTTTCCGCATAAACACTTGTATTGCAGAGGTTCTTGTTTATACCAAGCTCAATCAAGCTCGAAGTACTCGATCCTACAAGTGGTATCAGAGCCTGGTAAGGATCTCTGATAAAGAAGAAAAAGGTCGATCTCATATCTCTAAACCCTCTCTCAATGGCAGACGATAACCCTGAAACCAATGTCATTAACCCAGAAGATCAACAACCCAAACCAGAAACCACTCAAGTCCAAACACAAGTCCTCACCACCATGTCCACCAACAATGCTAAATTCCCATATCTGAAGAAAGATGAGTATGAAGTCTGGGCTATGAGAATGGAGTATTGGATCACAAACACTGATTACAATCTGTGGAATGTGATTCTTAAGGGAAATAGCAAGAAGAATATTGGAAGGGATGATGATGGCAATATTTATATAGAGCCACCTGTTACAGCAGAGGAACACCTTGCTGTTCAAAGGGAAACAAAGGCAAGAACTCTTCTACTTCAAGCTATTCCAGAGGATCATATGAGTGATTTTCATCACTTGGATGATGCTAGAAAGATCTGGCATGCTGTAAAGACCAGATTTGGAGGGAATGATGAATCCAGAAAGATGCGAAAGTCTATGCTCAAGCAAGAGTTTCAAGAATTCAAGATTTCTGAGGCTGAGGGAATTCACAAAGGCTATGACAGATTCCACAAGATCTTGAGCCAACTTAACCAGTTGAAAGCTAGGCCGGACGATGAAGATTGTAATACCAAGTTTCTGAGGGCCTTGCCACCATCCTGGTCACAGGTTTCCATAACCCTCAAGGCCAAAGGAGGACTGGATTTCATGAGCTTTGATGATCTGTACAACAAACTGAAAACCCTTGAACTTGATATCAAAGGGTATTCCACCTATTCACCTTATACTTCTACCCATACTGCTTTTGTTAGTAACTCTAGTCCTAACAAAGCATTATATGGAAACAGTCCAACACCATCAACATCCTCAATCTCCTACTCATCTCCTACACCAAAAACTCAGTCCAGATCTGATAATCTTGTAGTGGATGTGCTTCACTCGTTTGTTGCTGAAAGTACACCACAGCAGAAGATTGTGTATGATGATTTTAAACAGGTTGATGAATTGGATCTGGAAGAGATGGACTTAAGATGGCAGGTGGCCATGATATCGTTGAAGTTGGATAGGTTTGAAAAAAAGGCAGGAAGAAGGGTCAATTTTGATGGACAAGAGCCTGCTAGGTTTGACAGAAGGAAGGTGAGGTGCTATAAATGTTCTCAAACAGGACATTTTGCCAGGGAATGCCCAGACAAGAAGGTGGATGATAAAGCACGGTATTCTGCTTTCAGAATTCAAGAGTTGGAGTCAGACGACCCCAAGGCTTTGGTATCTGTGGATTCGCTGGTGGACTGGGAGCATCATGAGAAGGCTGCTGGGAGTGGATCAGATAAAGTCTTTGGGATGGTAGCTGGATATGGTGAGAAGAAACAAGTGGCTGGTCAGTTTGGAATGATGGGTCATCCATCTCAGGTACAAAACTGTCCATTTGGATGTGAATCTATATATGCTAAATTAAAACAGGAATTTGATGATATTGAAAGTGAAAATAAGGATAACCTTATTCAACTTAAGGCTCATAAAAAGGCTGTTAAGACATTAGAACAACAAAAGGTCTGGTATCAACAACAACTGTCTGCATATGAAGTAAAAGTAAAGGTTTTGGAAAGAGATTTAAAAAATGCCACTAATGAGTTTAAACATTCTGAAAGAGAAAAAGCTAAGGTAGAATTGGAAAATCAGGATCTTCAGTCTAAGCTTGATAACTCATTGGCTAGATTTGATAAGTGGAAAGACTCATCCAAAAATCTTAATATGCTTATTGATAGTTCTATGTCTACTAAAACTAAAAAAGGTTTAGGATTCAGTAACCTAATAGGGACAAATCAATATTATGACCCTAATGAGTATAGTGTTTTTAATCCTGAACCTGTAGATTATAGAAAACCTGTTAAGTATGTAAAGGAGGGAGGAATGAATGATGTTCCTCCACCCATAACTGGAACATTTAAACCTGCTGATCCTTTTGTTGACTTTGATGATTCACAAATGTGCTATGGCAAAAAGGCAAATGAATTGCCTAATCTTGATTGTGACTCTAATGAATTTGTCTCTTGTTCTTACAGTGACAAATCTTCAGAAATCAAGACTGATGACTATGCCACATGTGGATCAAGTGACAAGTCTGCATCAATAAAGTCAGAAGACCTCTCCTCAGAAGCAGCTACTGATGAATCTCAATCAAAGAAAGCTGCATTTGAAGATGTTTCTTTTGATAATTTTAAGAACAATAATGTTTCTAGTTGTGGTTTTGTTTCAAACAATTTTGATTGTGGTTTTGTTTCTGTTAAGGATAATTCTGTTTCATGTGTTGGTTTGAATAATTTTGTTTGCAATAAGAATGTTATTGTTAAGAAAAAGTCCCCTAGAAAGAAATCTTGCTTTGTGTGTCGTAGTTATGATCATCTTATTAAAGACTGTGACTACTATGAAAAACAGATGGGATTATATGCTTGTAAAAATAGGTCTGTATGGAAAAATGTAAATGATATTCCCCCTTATATTCCTCAAGCAGCTAGGAGAACTTCAGTTGCTTATGGCAAACCAGTTTCTGCTGGTAAGCCTGTTGCTGCTGAAAAGTTCATTCCTGCCGATAGGCCTATTCCTGCTGCTTTTCCTGTTCCTGCCGACAGGAGCAATCCTGCTGGTTGGAAAAACAATAATATTAGATCTTTCAGACCTACTAGTACTTACTTTCAAAATGTTTTGAGACCTGTTTGTTTTGACACAATGCACAAGGGAGGGGCAAGATGGAACACTGCTGTTAAGTCCTCAGTAGGTTGGTCTTGGAAAATCAATAACCAACATATGAAAATGGGATCCAAGATCAATGGTGGATCGTATCAATCTCCAGGGTTTAATTCTTATTGATCCACTAGGCAGGCTCAAGTCAGCAATGGCTTGAGTCTCTCTTGTATCTAATGTTGTATATGTATTCTTTATCTCAGGATTTTCCTTTTAGAAGCAAAGATGTTGGAATTGTTGACAGTGGATGTTCCAGGAGTATGACAGGGAATTTGGAAAGGTTACATGATTTTATTCCTTTGAATGGAGGTACTGTGACATTTGGAGGAGGAGATGGAATGATCTCAGGGAAAGGAACTATCAAGACTGCCAAGCTTGACTTTGAAGATGTGCTGTATGTGAAGGAACTCAAAGACTTCAATTTGTTCTCTGTCTCTCAAATCTGTGACAAGAAGAACAGTGTTTTATTCACTGAGAATGAGTGCTTTGTGTTGTCCAAAGACTTCAAGTTGCCTGATGAAAGTCAGGTTGAACTTAAAGTTCCTAGGACTTACAATCTTTATAGCTTCAATCTTAGTGATGTTCAGCCTGAGGGGTCACTTGCTTGTCTGGTTGCAAAAGCTTCTGTGGATGAATCTAATAAATGGCACAGAAGAATGGCACATGTAAATTTCAAGACCATTAACAAGCTGGCTAAGAATGGTCTGGTGAAAGGGCTTCCTTTGAAAAACTTCTCTAATGAGCACAATTGTGTTGCCTGCAACAAAGGAAAGCAGCACAAAGCATCATACAAGGCCATAACTGCTGTGAGCACCATCTCTGAGCCTTTGCAGCTTCTTCATATGGATCTTTTTGGTCCTACTTCTATCAGAAGTATTGACCATAAGAATTATTGCCTGGTGGTTACAGATGATTTTAGCAGGTTTTCTTGGACTTTCTTTTTGAGTACTAAAGATGAAACTTATCCAGTACTTAGGGATTTTATTGCTTTAATAGAAAATCAGCTAAATAAAAAGGTTAAGTCTATAAGGTGTGATAATGGCACAGAATTTAAGAATTTTAATCTTATTGAACTCTGTAGGTCTAAGGGGATAAAAAGGGACTATAGTAATGCTAGAACTCCACAACAAAATGGGGTTGCAGAAAGGAAAAATAGGACCTTGATAGAAGCAGCTAGGACTATGTTAGCTGAATCTAAGATGCCCACTATGTTTTGGACTGAAGCAGTTTGCACTGCTTGTTATGTGTTGAATAGGGTATCTATTACTAGTCCTCATAATAAAACACCTTATGAACTTTTGTCTGGGAAGGTTCCAAACATTAGTTACCTTAAGCCTTTTGGATGTCAGGTCACTATTTTGAACACTAGTGATTATCTAGGCAAGTTTGATGGAAAGGCTGATGAAGGGTTTATTGTTGGATATTCTGCTCATGGTAAAGCCTATAGGGTTTATAATCTGTCCTCTAAGAGAATAGAAGAGACTCTCAACTTAAGATATCTTGAAGATAAACCTAATTTACAGGGTGCTGGTCCAGAGTGGTACTTTGATCTGGATTATCTATCTGACACCTTAGGGTATACTAGATTCAAATCAAATCTGTCTGGTGGTACAAATGTTTCTCAAACTAACAATGCAGGTACCTCAGATGATGATTCTGATGCAGAGAGTGATGAACGACCTATAGTTGTTCCTTCTTTTCCCTCTAACAACATTTCAGGTTCAAAGCTCAAAGATTCTTCTGATATGGATGGAAGTGATTCTAGTTTTGCAGAAGATCTTGCTAGGCTTCAAAGACAAGAGTTTAATGCCAAAAGAGCTGCTGAGATGTTTGGTTCTGGATTTTCTAAAGAGACAGAGGAGATCCTGAGAAAGGCTGAAGCTGAAGTTCGAAGGGAACTCAATACAACTAGTAGTATTCCTGTTCCTGCTGATGCTGTTCCTGCTGATAGTGGATCGGTTCCTGCCGATCCTTCTAATGTTTCTGCTGATGTTCCTGTGTCTTCTCCATCTGTTGACAAGTTGGGAATTGATAACTCCCCTGAAAGATTTCCAATCCCTTCTGATCTTGGAAATTCGGTCTCTTCAAGAGATAAGCTTAATGATCCTCATTATCAGTCCAGATCTGGTATTTTCACTTCTTCCTCATATGATGATGACTTCAACCCTTCAATTACTAATCAGGCATCCTCCATTGATGTTAATCCCATTGCTACCAAGAGGATCAATACAGTTCATCCTCAGTCTTTGATTCTTGGAGATCTTAATTCCCCTGTTCAAACAAGGAGTAAAATGCATCCATCTAAATTTGGAGAATCTGCTTTTCTCAGTTATATACAGGATCAATTGAGGAGCAATCATACTGATTACTTACATTGTCTGTATGCTTGTTTCTTATCTCAAGTTGAACCAACTAGCATAGCTCAGGCACTTGCTAATGATGATTGGGTTGAGGCTATGCAAGAAGAGATGCAGCAGTTCCAGAATCAGAAAGTATGGATGTTGGTACCTTTGCCTGCTGGCAAACATGCTATTGGAACTAAATGGATTCTAAAGAATAAAAGAGATGCTAGGGGAATTGTGGTTCGAAATAAAGCTAGACTGGTTGCTCAAGGTCATAGACAAGAGGAGGGGATTGATTATGATGAGGTGTTTGCACCTGTGGCAAGAGTCGAAGCCATTCGGTTGTTTTTGGCTTTTGCTTCATTTATGGGATTTGTCGTCTATCAAATGGATGTGAAGAGTGCATTTTTGTATGGAAGGATTGAGGAAGAGGTTTATGTTACTCAACCACAGGGATTTGTAGATCCTCAGAATCCTAATTTGGTCTACAAAGTGGTTAAAGCACTTTATGGTCTTCATCAAGCACCAAGGGCTTGGTATGCTCGATTATCAGCATTCTTGCTAAAACATGGGTACAGAAGAGGGGCTATTGATAAAACTCTTTTTATCAGAAAGGACTTCAAAGATATCATTCTGGTACAAGTATATGTAGATGATATCATCTTTGGCTCCACTAATGAAGCTTGGTGCAGGGAGTTTGAAGAATTGATGAAGAGTGAATTTGAAATGAGTGCTATGGGTGAAATGACTTTCTTCTTGGGTCTTCAGGTGAAGCAGACATCAGATGGGATCTTTATTTCTCAGGAGAAGTATGTTTATGACATGCTTAAAAAGTTTGATATGGAGAATGGAAAGATTGCTGTAACTCCGTTTGAACCTCCAAAACCTAAGTCCAATAATGAACCTGATGCTGCTGTTAATGTTCATTTATATCGATCCATGATTGGCTCCCTCATGTATTTAACAGCTTCACGACCTGATATCATGTTTGCTGTTGGTGCATGTGCTAGACATCAGGTTACACCATTGACTTCTAACCTTAATGCAGTCAAGAGAATCTTTAAGTATTTGAAAGGACAGCCAAAATTGGGACTTTGGTATCCCAAAGACTCTCCTTTTGTGTTAGAAGCCTATAGTGACAGTGATTATGCTGGGGCTAACTTTGATAGGAAGTCTACAACTGGAGGTTGTCAGTTTCTGGGTAGAAGGTTAGTTTCTTGGCAGTGCAAGAAGCAGACTATAGTGGCTACATCTTCTACTGAGGCAGAATATGTTGCTGCTGCTAGTTGCTGTGGACAGGTTCTTTGGATGCAAAATCAGCTGTTGGATTATGGATTCAACTTCATGAACACTAAGATCTTTATTGATAATCAAAGTACTATGTGTATAGTTAAGAATCCTGTTTATCATCAAAGGACAAAGCATATTGAAATTCGACACCATTTCATTAGAGATGCTTATGAGAAGCATCTTATTCAGGTGGAAAAGATTCACACAGATGATAATGTGGCTGATTTGCTTACTAAGGCTTTTGATGGACCAAGGTTTAAGCATTTGGTGGTTCATATTGGGATGGTCAATCCCTAGCTACAGAGCTTAAGGGGAGGATTGCAGCTTAAGGGGAGGAATGAAGTTTAAGGGGAGGATTATTCTTGTTGTTGTTGTTGTAAAGTTTCTATCTTTCTTTCTTATTTTTTATTTATTTTTCTTTTGGTGTATTTTTGTTTGTGTTTCTTAGTTCAAAAAAAAAAAAAAAAAAAAAAAAAAAAAAAAAAAAAAAAAAAAAATCTTTGTATATTTTTGTGTATTAATAAGTTGGTTGTGAGCAACACCTTGCAGGTACAGTGTTGGTGTTTACACCTGCACAATAAATGGTGCTCAACTCACCATGTCTTACAGACAAGAAAGAGTTGGCTCACCATGAGGGTACGGCTCTGGTGTGACAATCAAATCCGTTGATAGCTGTAATAGCTTGCTCAAATCTATAGGGTATTTCAACTCACCCATGATTTATTTCTGAGAGTTGAAAATGGTTCTCAATTCACCATGGATGTAACCCTTATGGGATCCAAAGGATTGGCTAGTCCACAAAAGTATGGTTTGTGGTAAAGACACTTGGTATCCATATTTGGTATTCAATTCACCAAGGTTTGCTGTAACCTAAGAATTGACTAGTCCTGAGCAAACGGCTACAGGTAAAGACAAGTCAAATCCGTTTATAGTTGCTGATTTGCTAATAAATCAGATGGTTATCAATGTACCATGGTCTCACACACCTAAACATTGGCTACTCCAGTAGTGATGGCTATTGGTAAAGAGACATCAAATCCATTAATTTTCAATGATTCACCTCTCACAGGAGTTAACACACCTGGATGTGATGAGAATAGTATGAAACTTTAAGTGATTTGATGTACATATTGTCATAGTAGCAGCCAAGTTCAAGTGAAGTAATGGTGACCAGTATACATGTTTTGGAGAAGATTTCTAATTCCTACTGCTCTATTGAAGTTGCTGCTGGATGCTATAGAAGTTGGAATCTTGAAGTTATTAAAGTTGTTGCTGGTTACTTCTTATTGTTGCTGCTAAGTCGCAGTCCTCAAGCCTGAGAAGTTGAAAGCTTTATCACAAGGGAATCTTGCAGGTTAACCTAGTCAACCTCAAGATTAGGGGAGGATTGTTAGGATCTCTGGGAAATAAGAGTTCATTGTTGCTGCCGATAGTGTAAAGTTGGTTCCTGCCGATAGCTTGGTTCCTGCTGAAAGCTCATTGCTGCCGACAGTGTTATCTTGTTCCTGCCGATAGTGTTGTTGCTGCGGATAGTATTATTTGTTATCCGTATATTTAGAATGTTTGTTATGATTTATTTTTAGAAGAGATTGTTGTTAATCTCTTTACACGTTTTCTTGTAGAACGGGTTAGGGTTAGGTGATCTTGTTAGTATAAAAGATAAACCCGTCTATGAGTTTATGTACGCCTTGAACATCTTTTAATATTCAATAAACGATTCTTAGTTCAATAGTTTGATCCATAGAGGATCATTGTTCTTTTAGAGTTTTCTTCTTTATAATACTTGCTGTTTAGTTTCCGCATAAACACTTGTATTGCAGAGGTTCTTGTTTATACCAAGCTCAATCAAGCTCGAAGTACTCGATCCTACAATATATATGCATGAAACACTTATATATTTGAAACAAAACCAACTAATCCTTTGCTGGTTGCTGATAAAACCGAACGAAGGAACACACCCTTTGCGGGTTTTCTCGTTGACTTGAAAGACAAACTACAAACACTATTCGGGTGTTTGTCTAGCCAATACGATGACACAAGCATTACACCCCCGTGGGTGTCCCTAAATCGAACCAAAACAAACCAACCAAGCGCCTCTTGTGGCGGTCTTGGTGGATCGAAACCCAGGCCATACGCCCCCTTTTTGGCTGCGGTGTGGGTCAAACAAACAAGACCAGGCGCACCCTCTTGGGTTGCTGTGACAGCAGACAAACAAACACCCTTGGTGTTGTCACTGTCGCCGAACGCAAGTATACCCTCATGGGTGACTCTTGTGGAGCGAACAAAACAAACAAACATAACCCTATACGGGTTTTCTATTCCAAAAATAAATCAAACAAACCACCTCGTGGGTGTCGCTGCAATAGCAGACAACCAAGCGCCCCTTGTGGGCCGTTTCTGTGAACCAAACCAAGACACACTCCTTGTGTCGTCTCTTTTGGTCCGACAACAATTCAAACCCAACGCACCCTTATGGGTTGCGGTATGGTGGTTGTACCCACGAGCCCAACACCACTATGTGGTGCGGCTGTGGTGCAAGCACAAACAAGACAAACACCACCCTCGTGATGTGGTTGTTAGCCGAAAGAAGTCACAAAACCAAATAAGCCATATAAGTTCAAATAAGCAAATCCAAAATAAACACCCCTTGCAGGTATCCCATCAGACCCGAGACCACACGGGTTTGACCTGACCCGTTTGCAAAATAATCAAACCAAATACCATTTCATTCTTTTTACCACACGAATCTTAATCAAAGAAAACATGTATTAATCCGGTTTTAACCACGAAAATCAATAAACCGATTTGTATTCGAATTTTAATCACAAGAAATAGACAAAATAGATATATGTGTGTCGACATACCACTAAACGAGATGAAAAAGGTGGGACGAGGTGGTGGAGATGATGGTGGTAGTCGTGGTGATTCACGGACACACATCCCATTCGAGACACCAAAACCCTCGATCTTTCTTGTGCCTTGACTCGTATGATGGATAGGAGAGGTGGATGGTAGTGTTGATTGCTACTGCTGATTGTCGATTTTTCAAGAGAGAAAGAAAGTATAGATGGATGTTGAGAGTGAGAGATTGAAACAGATATATTGTGAGAAAGTATAGATGGATAGGTTTGGCCGGAAAAGCAAAGAAAAAGTGGCACCTTTTCCCTTGATTGTTTAATCCCCATCCATCGTGGGTCGGTGGATTTAACTCCTATTATTGGTCGGTTGCCATCCATCCTTGGTTCCTTGCATGTGATCAGTTCTAATAATTTATATATAATCGTGGTTCCTTGCATGTTATCTAATACAACTGTCCAAGTTCTATTATTTAATCATCATCATCCACGTGAATTCCATGCAAATATTTTTGGGTTTTTGATTCGTTGGATCTGGGCTTAACGTAACCTTAATATTTTAGGGTTTGGTTTTTTATTGCTTGTCGAGCTGCAAGTCTACATATACGTTCGTCCTGATATCAGTTTTGAAAGTGGGTTTTGAGAGAGTGTAAGTCAAGTTTTCTTAGGGTTCTTGTTCAAAAACCCTTGTTTGGGGTCTGTCTGTTCTTGGCCATGTGCTTGTGATCAGTTCGTTGATCTGGAAGTTAGGGTTTTAAAACCCTATTTGGATGTCATTAAGTCGTATAACAGACCTAGTTCATGATCTGTTCGTGATCTCTGGTTTGTCTGCCATCCGATCTGATCGTTATCGTGATTTGTTGCTGGTTTGTTATTCGATCTTGGGATGTTAGTTTGGATATTTGTTTTGATACATTGGTGGTTTTTTGTAAGTCAAGTTTTAGGATATGCTTGTTCAAAAATCCTAGTCCTACAGCCAATGATCCGTTTACTTTCATTCTTCTGTTTGGTTTGTGATCGTTGCTGATGGAGGTTAGTGTTTGTTTACACTAGCCGTTCAATATAAGTTAGGGTTTATTAAATCCCTATTGGTCGTCTATGAGTGCTAACTAAGCATGTTAGAATTGCGCCATAGTTTTTAAGTGTGGTAAACATTGATCGCATGTGTTATGGTTTGTTGAGATGTTGATGCTGATTTCGTAAATATAACCAATTTGTGATCATGGGAGCTACTGAGTATTTGGTCTTTTTAGATCGATGGGGGGTTCGTTGTAGTCTCTTGGTGAGGATGGTATTGTCTCAGTTTATTCCTACCATGATCTAGGCTGCTTCGAGGAATGTTATGGACTTCTATGACGACTTTTGAAGAATCAAGTGTGTTTACTTGAATAGCGTTTAATTTGTTATTTTTATAGTCGTTGTAGTTATAAGAGTGGTTTGTCACTCTTATATTGTGGTTAGTGGTAGTTTAAGTTTGTTAAGTTATAGGAATGATTTGTCATTCTTATATTGTTGCTTGTAAGTGCCTATGTAACGGGCTGAGATATGGGACCTCACCCATATCCATTGTACTTAAACGTTTTTTTTGGTTTATATACTTACCAGGGTGCAGGATTACTCTCCTTTTACCCAAAAAAAGGTTTTTGAACAAGAATACCCCCAAACTTGACTTCCATCCCTCTAAACGGTGCTTGTAGCAATAAAAAGGAAACTCCTTCCTCCCTGTAACCACAAAACACCACTCCAATAGAACAAACCAAATAACCATGGTTCGACACCATAGAATCAGAATGTTCCAACATAACAAGCAGCTCCCATGATCACAAATGGTTATAAAAAATCACCATTAACAACTCACCAAACCATAACATGCGATCAATGTTTGCCACAAAAAAACCTATAGCAAGCTTTGTGTATCATCAGCACTAGATGCAAAATATCAGATTGAAATCCAGCGCGACAAGAATCTACCATAGACGAGAAATAGGGTATAAACAACCCCTAACTTACACATTATCATATACGTCTCGATCCTAACACCAGCGTAGCAAAAGGATCCAGCATAAACAAACATAGGGTTTTTTAAAACCCTAACATCCTAAACACCATGTGCCTTAGCGCACCAAAAAACTAAGACTCATATCACAGCGGCATGGCACGTCCAAATCCCAGTACAAAACGATCACAGGATAATTCTGATCTGTGAAGTTGTACGAAGACAAAAAAAACACCAAGGCAATCATATAGGCTGGAAACTTGAAATGCAGACAGAAAAACTCAAGAACAAAGGCCTTGTTCCCTCCCACCAGCTTGTACATAATCACCACAACCCCATGATGAAACCAACACGCTTATCACAGCAACAACTTGCATTAACAGGCCACCATCAATTAAGGACTTGATAAAACTGATAATAGGGTTTATAGAATCCCTAACTTCCAATACCCTCGTATTTCATACCAAATTAACAGCCTAACACCAGCAGATCTTGTGAAAATACGAAGCAAATAACAGACTACTAGGGTTAAGAAACCCTAACGTCCATAAACACGATCACAGGATCAATAAAATAAACTATAACATACAGATCCGTGAAAGTAAAACTAGGGTTTTCGAATAAGGATACCCTAAAACTTAACTTACATCTCTCTATTCCCATATTCAAAATACTTACAGCAGCTGCAGACCAATCGATCAACTAACAAATCTTAGTACAGGTCACATGCATCTTCAACACATCATCAAAAAAACCAAACCCTAAAAAAAAGGTATTGGTAACATTATTACGCGCAGATCCTACAAACCAAGCATCAAGATATATCAATAAACGTCCAAGAATACCACCAGATCGTACCAAGAAAACCAGAATACGATCGACCAAAAACAGTTTTGTCGAAACCCTAAAAAAAATGATAACACTAAACACGTTCTAGATCGAATTAACAAGCAACACATCGTTGCAGGAAACAAGATCAATAAACGAATTATATGAGATCGATTGAAAAGATAGGGATAGTTAGGGTTTTGACAAATCGACCATAGCAGCCGCCACCTCTATTGTAGAACACAAGCCTAAACAATCGATTGCATACCAATGAGAGGTAGAGAGGCGATGATAGAGGCTGTGCTGGCCGGAATAATGAGGAAGAAGTGGCAGCTGCTGATCGCCCAAAGAGAGAGAAGAGAGTAATTGTTCGTTACATGATGTGAGCCATTTTTGCTAAACGCTTGCTCACTTGATGAGAGCAATTGCCCTTTACACAATGAGATCCGTTGTCCATAAATGTTGGCACACTTGATAAGAGCAATTGTCACTTACATGATGAGACCCGTTGTCGCCAAAGGATAACTTTATGAGGGCAATTGTCTCTTACATGATGAGAGCTGTTGTATCTAAGGGCTCACTTGACGAGAGTAATTGTTCGTTACTTGATGTGAGCCGTTGTCCCTAAACGCTTACTCACTTGATGTGAGCAATTCCCCTTTATATCATGAGAGTCGTTGTCCCTAAATGCTTGAACACACTATAAACGCGATTGTCACTCACATGATGAGATTAGTTGTACCTAAAGGCTAACTTTATGAGGGCAATTGTCTCTTACATGATGAGAGTTGTTGTCCATAAAGGATCACTTGACGAGAGTAATTGTTCGTTACTTGATGTGAGCCGTTGTCCCTAAACGCTTCCTCAGTTGATGAGACCAATTGCCCTTTACAGGATGAGAGCCGTTGTCCCCAAATTCTTGCACGCTTGATAAGAGAAATTGTCAGTTACATGATGAGATCCGTTGTCCCTAAAGGCTAAATTTAGGAGGGCTATTGTCTCTTACATGATCAGAGCTGTTGTCCCTAATGGCTCACTTGATAAGATTAATTGTTCGTTACCTGATTTGAGTCATTGCCCCTAAACGCTTGCTCATTTGGTGTGAGCAGTTGCCCTTTATATGATGAGAGTCGTTGTCCCTAAATGCTTGAACATACTATAAGCGTAATTGTCAGTTACATGATGAGATTCGTTGTAACTAATGGCTAACTTTATGAGGGCTATTGTCTCTTACATGATTGGAGTTGTTGTCCATAAAGGCTCACTTGACGAGAGTAATTGTTCGTTACTTGATGAGAGCCGTTGTCCCTAAACGGTTCCTCAGTTGATGAGACCAATTGCCCTTTATAGGATGAGAGCCGTTGTCCCCAAATGCTTGCACGGCTTGATAAGAGCAATTGTCAGTTACATGATGAGATCCGTTGTCCCTAAAGGCTAAATTTAGGAGGGCTATTGTCTCTTACATGATCAGATCTGTTGTCCCTAAAGGCTCGCTTAATGAGAGTAATTGTTCGTTACCAGATGTGAGTCGTTGCCCCTAAATGCTTGCTTATTTGGTGTGAGCAGTTGCTTTTTATATGATGAGAGTCGTTGTCCCTAAATGCTTGAACACACTATAAGCGCAATTGTCACTTACATGATGAGATTCGTTGTACCTAATGGCTAACTTTATGAGGGCAATTGTCGGGGGTGAAGGGTAATTCACCCTGGTAAAATATATACCACAAAAAAATGCAATAGAATACAATGGAATGTGACTGAAACGTCACATTAACCTCAAGACAAAGCTTGAACAACCACTAACCCCTATATCGCTTGTGACAGGCCACAAAACGACACAGACACAACTCATGTAAGAGACAATTGCCTCAAGACAAAGCTTGAACAACCACTAACCCCTAGATCGCTTTATGAGAGCAATTGTCACTTACATGATGAGAGTTGTTTTCCATAAAGGCTCACTTGACGAGAGTAATTGTTCGTTACTTGATGTAAGCCGTTGCCCCTAAACGCTTGCTCATTTGGTGTGAGCAATTGCCCTTTACATGATGCGAGCCGCTGTCCCCAAATGCTTGCACGCTTGATAAGAGCAATTGTCAGTTACATGATGAGATCCATTGTCCCTAAAGGCTAACTTTATGAGGGCAATTGTCTCTTATAATCAGAGTTGTTGTCTCTAAAGGCTCACTTGACGAGAGTAATTTTTCGTTACTTGATGTGAGCCGTTTTCGCTAAATGCTTGCTCACTTGATGAGAGCAATTGCCCTTTACATGATGAGAGCCGTTGTCCATAAATGCTTGCACACTTGATAAGAGCAATTTTCACTTGCATGATGAGACCCGTTGTCGCCAAAAGATAACTTTATGAGGGCAATTATCTCTTTACATGATGAGAGCTGCAGTATCTAAAGGCTCACTTGACGAGAGTAATTGTTCGTTACTTGATGTGAGCCATTATCCTTAAACGCTTGCTCACTTGATGTGAGCAATTGCCTTTTATTTGATGAGAGTCGTTGTCCCTAATTGCATGAACACACTATAAGCGCAATTGTCAGTTACATGAAGAGATCCGTTGTACCTAAAGGCTAACTTTATGAGGGCAATTGTCTCTTACATGATGAGAGTTGTTGTCCCTAAGGCTCACTTGACAAGAGAAATTGTTCATTACTTGATGTGAGCCGTTGTCCCTAAACACTTCCTCAGTGGATGAGACTAATTGCCCTTTACATGATGAGAGCCGTTGTCCCCAAATGCTTGCACACTTGATACGACCAACTGTCACTTACATGATGAGATCCGTTGTCCCTAAACGCTAAATTTATGAGGGGAATTGTCTCTTACATGATGAGACCAGTTGTCCCTAAAGGCTCACTTGATGAGAGTAAGAGTTCGTTACTTGATGTGAGCCATTGTCCCTAAACGCTTGCTCATTTAATGATAGCAATTGCCTTTTACATGATGAGAGCCATTGTCTCTAAATGCTTGCAAACTTGATAAGAGCAATTTTCATTTACATGATGAGATTCGTTGTCCCTTAAGGCTAACTTTATGAGGGAAATTGTCTCTTACATGATTAGAGCTGTTGTCCCTAACGGCTCACTTGACGAGAGTAATTGTTCGTTACTTGATGTGAGCCGTTTTCGTTAAACGCTTGCTCACTTGACGAGAGCAATTGCCCTTTACATGATGAAAGCCGTTGTCCATAAATGCTTGCACGCTTGATAAGAGCAATTGTCACTTACATGATGAGACCCGTTGTCTCCAAAGTATGAATTTATGAGGGCAATTATCTCTTACATGATGAGAGCTGTTGTATCTAATGGCTCACTTGACGAGTGTAATTGTTCATTACTTGATGTGAGCCGTTGTCCCTAAATGCTTGCTCACTTGATGTGATCAATTGCCCTTTATATTATGAGAGTCATTGTCCCTGCTTGAACACACTATAAACGCAATTGTCACTTACATAATGAGATCCGTTGTACCGAAAGGCTAACTTTATGAGGGCAATTGTCTCTTACACGATCAGAGCTGTTGTCCCTAAAGGCTCACTTGAAAAGATAAATTGTTCGTTACTTGATGTGAGCCTTTTTCGCTAAATGCTTGCTCACTCGATGAGAGCAATTGCCCTTTACATGATGAGAGTCGTTGTCTCGAAATGCTTGCACACTTGATAAGAGCAATTGTCACTTACATGATGAGACCCGTTGTACCCAAAGGATAACTCTATGAGGGCAATTGTCTCTTACATGATGAGAGCTGTTGTCCCTAAAGGCTCACTTGACGATAGTAATAGTTCGTTACTTGGTGTGTGCCGTTGCCCCTAAACGCTTGTTCATTTGGTGTGAGCAGTTGCCCTTTATATGATGAGAGTCGTTGTCCCTAAATGCTTGAACACACTATAAGCGCAATTGTCACTTACATGATGAGAGCTGTTGTCTTTAAAGGCTCACTTGATGAGAGTAATTGTTCGTTACTTGATGTGAGCCGTTTTCGCTAAACGCATGCTCACTTGATGAGAGCAATTGCCCTTTACATGATGAGAGCCATTGTCCATAAATGCTTGCACACTTTATAAGAGCAATTGTCATTTACATGATGAGATCCGTTTTCCCTAAAGGATAACTTTATGACGGCAATTTTCTCTTATATGATGAGAGTTGTTGTCCATAAAGGCTCACTTGACAAGAGTAATTTTTCTTTACTTGATGTGTGCCGTTGTCCCTAAACGCTTCCTCTGTTGATGAGTGCAATTGCCCTTTACATGATGAGAGTCGTTGTCCCCAAATGCTTGCACGCTTGATAAGAGCAATTGTTAGTTACATGATGAGATCCGTTGTCCCTTAAGGCTAACTTTATGAGGGCAATTGTCTCTTACATGATCAGAGTTGTTGTCCCTAAAGGCTCACTTGACGAGAGTAGTTGTTCGTTACTTGATGTGAGCCATTTTCGCTAGTATAACTATAAGTATATATCATTAAAACTATTTGTAACTTATGAAATAAACATATAAGTATTAAATGATCCCTAATTCGTGTAGATCATTTGAAGAGGCGCGACGTTGTTTCCTTGTGTTCATTCAGTCGTTTGCTTTCCCTTTCATTCGCGTTACGGTACAGATATTCTGCCCTTTTTCAGTAAGGGTTTTCTCATGACTCGTTTCGTTATGATATGGTTTGATTCGTTCGTGACTTCAATATTCGCATTTGAATCCTTTGAAAAACCTTTTTGAATATATATCTTGATGATGGTTTTGGGAAATACTATTTTTAAAATGATTTCGGACCCTAACTCCGATTCTCTATGTGGCGACAAAGACGAATCCCTAACTTTCGATAAACACATTCATACGATTCTACATTAAACCCTTAATGTTTAATTCTCCATGCACATGGGTCGGTTAAATATTACTGGTTTGTTTTGATCGTGGGTCCGTGTGATACTTTTATTCGTTTTTGTTTTCGTTCGTAATTGTGGCTGCATGTGATTCAATTTGCAAACCGATTATTCAATTTAAATATTAACAATATCATCGTGGGTCGGTTTTGTTGATTGGATTGGTTATATTCTCTTCCAGTTCCATTATTCTAATATATAACTAATTAGTATTACATGCACTACATAAAGATGGAAGTCGGTTAGGTCTATGATTGGTATTTAATTCATGCCTCAACCTTGTTGAGGATTTCGTTACTTTCTGAAGTTAGCCGTGGATCTTGTTAGCTGCTGTTCTTGTTGTTTTTAATTTTTAGGGTTGTTATTACGTGTTATTTTTGATTTGGCTGCTGTGATGGAACGATTGGGAGAGATGAACGCTGAGCTTTTATGCTCAGTAAAAGCTAAGATGAATGAAAGGAATGCTCGCTTAAATAAATTGGAGGGGAACGCCGGTGTTCCTCAACCTAAGAAAGCAACGAGGGTTTTGGTTAACCCAAGTGATTCGGTTAGTGTCACTTCTTCTTCGGGATATTCTGATCCTAAGGAGAAGATTTCTCATGCTCATGATGATGTTCTACATGCTACTAAGGATGGATCGGTTTTGGATAATGCTTCTCAAACCACGAACTCAGATGTGGCTAATGCTTCTGCCTTTGGGAGTATGGCTAATGATTCTGGTCTTAATGGTGTTACTGGTCTCGATTATATCAAAGCTTTGTTTGGTGATGTGTCGATTACTAGCAATGAGGAAGTTGATTATTTCCTTCAGGGAATTGAAGAGGGCAAATATCCAATATGGGCTTTGTTGGATAATGAAGTTCGTATAAAGGTAATGGATGAACTAAAAGGTCTATGTGTGAAGTTTACGGCTGACCTTAGATCGTCTCAAGAGTCTCCTAATCCCGAACCCTTATATGAAGTGTTAACATCTCTATTCCATACTGGGGTATCCCTTTACCCAAAAAAAAAACATCTCTATTCCACGTAATGTGGTTGAAAAGGTAAATCCTCGTTTGGAACATACCTTATATGGTTATTTTATTGGAAACATGGTCTGAAAAGAATGGCGTTTCCTGTTGTTGAATACTATGCTAGGACTAACTGGGCGAAACATGGTCTTAAAAGGATTATGATGAATTTCAAAGGTTTCTTTTTCTTTAAATTTGATACATTGGTTGGTTTAGAAGCTGTTTTGGAAGAAGGCCCTTGGATGATAAGCAAATCTCTAATTATTCTTAAGAAATGGTCTATGTATACTTGTTTGGGTAAGGAAGAACTGACTAGCATTCCGGTATGGGTTAAATTGAATGATGTTCCTCTTCAAGTCTTTGAAGAGGAGGGTATTAGATTGATTGCTTCTTTCATTGGAAAGCTTGTTATGATGGATTCTTACACTAGCTCGATGTGTAAGGATTCGTGGGGTAGAAGTAGTTTTGCTAGATGTCTTATCGAGGTTAATTCTGAATCTGATCTTGTGGAGGATGTGACTATTGGTTTCCCTTCTCTTAATGGGGAGGGTTTTAATAAAGAGACTTTACGTGTTGAATATGAATGGAGGCCCCCTGCAATTCATGCAAAGTTTTTGGTCATAATCATGATCAATGTCCTAAACAGGAGGTGAGGCCTCCTACACAGGTGGTTAGTCCTTCTACTGTTTCTACCTCTCATGTTGCTACTCCTACTGTGGAGTTGGATGCTGATGGTTTTCAAAAGGTGGGAAAGAAAAAAAAGAAGAAGGGTAAAGCCAAGGCTACTAATGGGAATCAATCTGTTGGTACTTCGGTTAAACAGTTCAGATTTGTTCCTAAGGCAGCTACTAGTGAACCTAAGAAGGGAGCTAATACAAAAGGGAAATGCATCTACATCGTCGTCTCAGTTGAAGTCTACTGGTAATGCTTCTAAGGAAGTTAATGTTTCTACATCTAATCCGTATTCTACATTGGTGATGGATGATGAAGATGGTGAGGAACAAGTGGAAAATGTGTTTGATGAATCGGCCAATCTTTTTGATTCTAATACAGGGGCAAGCTCATCTCGTACGTTTTCTGCTGGCTAGCTGATTTTCAGTTCTTTTTCTAGATGCATTTGTTTTGTTTCTAGTTTTGTAAGTGCTTTTGGCATGTCTTAAGCACTAGAGTTAGGTGTTTATCAAGCTTTTTAGCTTGAGGTTAATATGGTATTTCAGCCATATTCCATTTGTACTTAAATGTTTTTTTGGTTAATCTACTTACCAGGGTGCAGGATTACTCCCCTTTACAAAAAAAATATTTTTAAAATGATTTCTATGACTACGTGGTAACACCACTTTTTATATGAAGGCTTAATGACTCTTATGAAAACTGTTTTTAAAAGAATACTTTCATGAAAACAACATTTAAATAATTTTCACAATTACATAATCTAGTTGTACTCTATCTTTAAGGATTCTCATGACTCATTGATTTCCTGATATTTGTTATTTGATATGCTTTAATCCATATTTGTTCAGTATTCGTTTGATTATTCGTTTCATGCTATATTCTACTCATATAACTATTATCTGAGTTGGATAATTTATAATTATCCTTTATCATTATATTGCATGCTATGCCTATTCATGTTGCCCATATTTGTAGCCAGTCATGGGGAGTCCATGGCCGTGCCAAAGATGCACCAATGGTATTGACACTATCTGTGGAGGTGGGTTTTTGTCCACAGCGTTCTCATTTGTTTATATAGCTGTATATATGGCACACCTGGCCCATGTTTATTATATGTATGTTTAGTCTAGAACTGGCATATGTATCTCTGTTTTGAAGGGAGCGTATGGATGCATTCTAGGTACTTAGTTCAGTTTTTATATATACTTGTGAATGGACTTGAGTGTGTGCAATACACCCCATTTCACTTTTGGTACATCGAGCTAGCTACTCCATGTATAATTTGCTATATGTTTTGTTCAGCATTTCCTTTGATATTGATATCCACTTTATGTTCATTATTATGCTTTGATCTCTTTCATATGTTCCATATTCTGTTTGACATCTTGTTTAGCAGGTTCTCTTGGATTCATTCACTTATTCATTTCGTATACGCTTATTATCTTTCATTTGTTTATATCTGTTCACTGAGCCACATTTTATTTTCTCTGCGGCAGGTTATAAGCGGGATGCTGGGCATGAGTGTTGAGAGTAGAAATAGAGGACCTACCCTTGATTAGATTCCATTATTGGAGTTATGATTGTAGACATTATGCTTTGGATATGTATTGTATTTAGATTATTGTTTGGATTATATTTCGTAAGTCCTTGTAATTCTTGACTTAGTATTTAATAGGAAGTCTTCCGCTTGCGTTTATATGTTCTGATTGACACCATAATGTTACACTTAGGCCCTTTTTGGGTTCGGGTGTTACAAAACATGTAGAACCATAGAGGGGTGAATACGGTCTTTTCGACTTAAATAAAGTTTAACAACTTTAAGTCTCCAAGTACGTATAAATCCGTGTAAGCACTAGTATAATCCATGTAAGTACTTTAAAACTTCACGAATACGGTCTTGTCGCGGTTTGACCACCATAGTACAAGACTTTATACACCTTTGCTTATCCGGACCCTGATAAGACTTCACAAATGATTATAAGTTCTAAGTGTTTAATCCTAACCTAACCTAGAGACTCAATCTTAATAGAAAGCGTATAGAGAAGAAGACCCTCGACACAACATACAAGAGTGGATTAAGTTCTTGTATGTCTCTCTTGCGAAAGAAGTGTTCTTTCAATAGTTGAGATTAGAAGATGTTAGAACACAAGAAGATTAGTAGATTTAGAGGGATTAGAGAAAAGAAAGTATAGAGACAGAATGAATAGCAAGAGGTGAGGAATATACAAGACAAGAGGGTGTATTTATAGATAAACCAAAAAAAAAAAAAAAAACCCACGTACTATGGGCGATTTTCCTCAAACCCTTACCTTCAAAATCGTTCTCTAATCTATTAATCTTGTTCAAATCCTTATAAAAGCTGTGTTTCTGACGATTAACTTGTTTAATGCAGTCTATTAACATTGTTTTTATTTTGATTCTGGCTTGATTAGTTTAGGGTTTCGACTTATTTTTGGTTTTTTGGTTATCGCATGTTAGGGTTGTTAGGGTTTCTTGGATTATCTTAATTTTCATGCCATGAGTGTCGATTAGGGTTGATTTGATGGGTATTTAATCCCGTTGTGGGATTTGGTTCTCTTTTATTTGAGTATTAAATATTTGGTAGTAGTTTTTTTAGGGTTTTTACTTGTTCGCTGTTTTAGGGTTCGCTTCTGTTTTGTGGTTTAATTCGTGATTATTATGGATAATAGTCATCCTATACCTTTTGCGCCGGTGGAATTACAATCCTTGGGATCAAGAGATGATGGTGATACGGATTCGTTGCTGGGTAAGGTTGGGAAGGGTCGTTCTAAGTCAAGTCTCCTTGATAGTGCTCCTCTCTTAAAGTCTATTTTGAAAAATAAGGGTGCTACTTGTATTAACAAGGCTTATGTTTCTCATGAGGAGGCATTTACTGCTGTGCAAGGAGAGGGTAATGTGGAGGAGTCTTTGGTTAGTGGAATTGCTAATAAGATTAAGGATGTTGATGGGCAGATTTTACGTAGGGAAGAAAAAACTTTGAAAGCTAACCGTGTGGTTACATTTGAGGAAGTGGCTAGTGAGAAGCATAAGTTTGTTTCTAATGTTGACAATGAAGTGCATGCTAGTGTTAGTTTTAAGAATGGGACTGATTTGCTTAATGATGAGAACATAACTAGTAAGGATTACAATAACGTGTCAAATTCAGGATCTTTTGCGGACAAGTTAAAGAATTCTTCAGTTAAGAAGGTTGTTAAGGTTGTGGAGATGAGGAATACTGAGCAAGTGGCTGGTGCAAATGTGGCTATTCCATTGGAAGCGGTTAAAGAGGTTAGTAACAGATTTGCGAACACTCTTTATGGTTACTTTATTGGAAAGAGACTTGCTTTTCCTATTGTGGAAAATTACGTGAAGAATACTTGGGCAAAATTTGGTCTTCAACGTGTTATGCTAAATAACGGGTTTTTTATGTTTCAATTTGCTACCAAGGAAGGTATGGAAAGGGTTTTAGAGGAAGGACCATGGATGATTCGTCTTGTGCCTATTATTTTGAATATTTGGACTCCTAATTCTAAACTTAAGAAAGATGAGATTACATCAGCCCCGGTGTGGGTTAAGATTCATAATGTTCCTGTTGTAGCGTATTCAGAGGTGGGTCTTAGTCTTATTTCTACACAAATAGGGCGTCCTATTATGTTAGATGCCTACACGAGCTCTATGTGTCTACAATCTTGGGGACGTAATTCTTATGCAAGGGTTCTTGTTGAAGTATCTTCGTTGACAGCTCTACTTGACTCTATTGTGGTGGCGATTCCATACCCTAATGGATCTGGGCATTCTTTGGAAACGCTTGAAGTTGAGTATGAATGGAAGCCACCTAGGTGTGAAACATGCAAGATTTTTGATCATGGTGATTCTGGTTGTCCTAAAAGGGTGAAACAGGTTGAACAACCGGTGGTCGATGAAGATGGGTTTGTTCAAGTTAATACGAAAAAGGGGAAGAGTAAACAACAAGGAAAAAAACAAATTGATGGGTTAAGGTTTCAAAAGCCTAAACCTAAGCTGTTTTACTATAGACCGGTTAATAGGAATAATGTGGATGGTGCTTCTACGTCCCAATCCAATGCTGGTAAGTCTTCGTCCAATGATGCTAAAGTGGATGCATATAACGTGACTAATGGGGCTGAAAAAGGGCAAGATATGCAATCTGAGTCTAATGTAGAAAGGAAGTTTTCAAATCAGCCTACAAATTATCAAGGTAATAAAACGTTTATTAATGACAATTTGGAAGGCATTTCTTTGAGTAATCCGTTTGATGCTCTTGATGATGAATTTATTGGTGCGGGTAATGATGAGCTGTTGGGAAGTGGTGCTAATGTTGAAGAGGGATTGAAGGTTGTGGATAGTGATGATGAGGAGGTTGATGAATATATTGAAATGCTGGACAAAAAACGTAAGGAAGCAAGCACTTCCTCTGTAGATGTTTATGATGTATAGCATTGCCTCGTGGAATATAAGGGGAATGAACCTTTCCCCTAAGCAAAATGAGGTTCGTCAAATTATTTGTGAAAATAAGCTTTCTGTTTGTGCTATTCTTGAGTCTCATGTTGCTAGATCGAGGTTGGAGGGGCTGTGTAAGAAGGTGTTTCGGATTTGGGATTGGACTTCTAATGGTCATTTATGTACGAAAGGGTCCTGGATTATTTTAGGATGGAACCAGGAGGATGTTGATTTAACGGTGATTGCTATGGATGATCAAGTTATTCACACTTGTATTCGGTTTAAAATAGACAAGAAAGAGTTATTTTGCTCTTTTATTTATGCTCATAACCGTTACACTCATAGACGTCCTCTTTGGCGTAATCTTATTTTGCATAAGCATTATGTTCGGAATCGTCCTTGGTGTCTTCTTGGAGATTTTAATTCAGCGTTGCATTTAGAAGATAAATTGGAGGGTTCTTCGGTTATTGATATTGCTATGCGGGAATTTAAGGAATGTGTTGAGGAGATTGAGGTTTTTGATGTTAATCGATCAGGTTTGCAGTTCACTTGGAATCAAAAGCCGCGAGGGACAGATGGTACGCTTAAAAAGATTGATCGAATTATGGCTAATCTTGAATGCACGGATAGTTTTATTGGTGTCCATGCTATTTTTCAGCCTTATCGTATGTCAGATCATTCTCCGGCGATTTTTACAATTCCTACTTCTCATAAGTTTATGCCGAGGCCGTTCAAGTTTTTTAATATCCTTGTTCAGAATCCTCGGTTTAAAATGCTTGTTAAGGATTGTTGGAATGTTGATGCTAGTGGTTTCCATATGTACAAAGTGGTTAGCAAGCTTAAGTCTTCGAAGAAACCGCTTCGTAAGCTCCTGTTTGATGAAGGGAATCTCCATGAGAAAGTTATTAAGCTTCGTCATGAGTTAGATACGGTCCAACGTGCTCTTGATGCTGATCCGTTTAATATTGATATTCGAGAGGAAGAGGCTACGTATCTTAATGCTTATAATGATGCTATTTTGTTGGAGGAGCAGTTTCTTAAGCAAAAAGCTAAGGTGGAATGGCTTCGGGTTGGGGATTCTAATTCGGCTTATTTTCATAAGGTGGTGAAGAGTCGGAAAGCTAGAACTCGTATAGAGGTGATAACCAACAGTGATGGGGTTCGATTTGATGGTGAGGAGGTGCCTAATGCTTTCGTTAGTCATTATGCTTCATTTCTTGGCCAAGAGGGGTATACGGTTCCTTTTGATGATACTAATTTATTTATGAATACTCTAGATCCTACTGTTGCGGAGGATATGGTTCGGGATATAACATCTCAAGAAGTAAAGGATGCTTTGTTTTCTATGGGTGATGACAAATCTCCTGGTCCGGATGGATTCACGGCGGCTTTCTTTAAAGGAGCTTGGGATATTGTGTCTAAGGATGTTACTATGGCGGTTCAAGAATTTTTTACGAATGGTAAGTTGTTGAAGGAAATGAACCATACTATTCTTGCTCTTTTGCCTAAGGTTACTTCTCCTACTCGGATTAATGATTTTAGGCCTATTTCTTGCTGCAATGTTTTATTCAAATGTATTAGCAAGATTATTGCTAACCGTATCAAGAATAGTTTAACATCCTTGGTGAGTTTAAATCAATCAGCATTTGTCCCGGGTAGGAGGATTTCGGATAATATTTTACTTACTCAGGAGATTATGCATAATTATCATGTTGACAGGGGACCGGCTAGATGTGCTTTTAAAGTGGATATTCAGAAAGCATATGATACTGTTGATTGGAGTTTTCTGCGGCAAATTCTGATTGGTTTTGGTTTTCATAATCGTATGATTGGTTGGATTATGGAATGTGTGACCTCGACTTCGTTTTCTATTAGTATAAATGGTTCGGTCCATGGGTATTTTAAGGGTAAGAGAGGTCTTCGTCAAGGTGATCCGTTGTCTCCGTATCTTTTTACTCTTGTCATGGAGATTCTTACTCTTATGTTAAGGAGAAGGGTTAGTAATTCGGAGCTGTTTTCATTTCATCAACATTGCTCTAATCTTAGCATTATTAATGTGTGCTTTGCGGATGACCTTTTTCTCTTTGCTCATGGAGATGTTGATTCTGCTCGTGTTATTATGGAGGCTATGGATGAGTTTAAGCATGTTTCTGGTCTTACCCCGAGTTTACCAAAGAGTACTGCTTACTTTTGTAACGTTCGGAATCATATTAAGCTTGCCATTCTTCAGGTTATTCCATTTGTTGAAGGTAGTCTTCCAGTCAAGTATTTGGGTGTTCCGTTGGTTACTACTAGGCTGGTTTTTCGTGATTGTAAGGAGTTAGTTGAGAAGTTGTCTAACCGTATGAAGGATTGGAAGAATAAGTTTCTTTCCTTTGCTGGTAGGCTTCAACTTATTCAATCCGTCCTCTCATCGATGCATATTTATTGGGCTTCGGTTTTTATTCTTCCATCTCGTATTATTTATGATTTGGAACAGCTCATGAGGAGTTATTTATGGGGTAATGGTGATGGGATTAAGGGTAAGTCCAAAGTAGCTTGGGAGGCTGTTTGTTTTCCTAGGCAAGAAGGAGGTCTTGGTATTAGAAGGTTGGATACATTTAATAGTGCACTGATCACTACCCATATTTGGAGTATTATAACAGGTAAAGAGTCTCTTTGGGTTAGATGGATTCATATGTATAAACTTCGGGGTCGTAACTTCTGGGATATTCCATGTCGAGGCAATATGACATGGAGTTGGCGTAAGATCTTGCAACTTAGACCTCTTGTTCGTAATTTTCTATGGTACAAGTTAGGGGATGGATCTAAGGTTTTGGCATGGTATGATTCTTGGTGTTTGCTGAGTCCCATCTCGCGTATTGTGTCATCTCGTGATATTCACCGTGCGGGATTTAGTGCTAACACTACTGTCCGTGATATCATTTCTCCTAGTGGATGGGAGTGGCCGGCTGAGTGGTTGATTAAGTATCCTGTGCTTGCCTCTATTCCGGTTCCTCAATTGGTGGATCATTCGGATGATTGTTTAAGATGGCATGACAGTCATGGGGAGTTTAGGCCGTTTTCGGTTTCGTTGGTTTGGGATTGCATTAGGCATAGGGATGATAAAGTTGAGTGGTATCACTTGGTGTGGTTTTCTCATAAGATTCCAAAACATGCTTTTCATCTTTGGTTGATCATGAAACGGCGTTTAAGGACTCAAGATATGCTTCGGAGTTATAATGGGTCTACCGATGGCCTCTTGTTGTGTCCTTTTTGTAAGATGCAACCGGACTCTCATGATCATCTCTATTTTGACTGTCCGTATTCTAAGCAGGTTTGGGAGTTGGTTAAGCGGTTTGCTGGTCTTGATTGGTTGCCTTCTTCGTTGGATGCTATAACTAATGCTCTCATTGTGTCGGCGAAGTCTAGGTCTGTTCGTAGTGTTGTTTCTAAGCTTGTATTTGCAGCCGCGACATATGTTATATGGCAAGAAAGGAACAACCGGATTTTCAAGCAGCAAATGAGGCCTGAAACACAATTAGTGGATTTTATTAAGTCTACGGTTCGGTTGAAGCTGCTTACTTGCAGGTTTAAGAAGTCGGCGAACGTGATTGATCTTGTTCGCGTGTGGAAGTTGCCATCTTCTCTTATTCATTCATGAGATCGCTTCTGGTTTTGGTTCTCAATTCACCAAGGGTGAAGTTTTCCCCTTTAAAATTGGCTAGTCCTGAGCAAACGGCTACAGGTAAAGACATCTTAAATCCGTTTATAGTTTCTGATTTGCTTATAAATCAGATGGTTATCAAGAGTACCATAGCTTATGAGCTTAATCTCTTGGCTAGTCCTGAGCAAACGGCTACAGGTAAAGACAGTTCAAATCCGTTTATAGTTTCTGGTTTGCTAATAAATCAGATGGTTATCAAGAGTACCATAGATTTTGATCTTAAACTCTTGGCTAGTCCTGAGCAAACGGCTACAGGTAAAGACAACTCAAATCCGTTAATAGTTGCTGATTTGCTAATAAATCAGATGGTTATCAGGTGTACCATAGTTTTCGGACTCAAACATTTGGCTACTCCAGTAGTGAAGGCTATTGGTAAAGAGACATCAAATCCTTTAGTTTCGATGATTCACCTTTCACAGGAGTTAATTCTTCTGGAAGTGATGAGAATAGTCTGTAACGATTATGTTTTGATGTTCTATTGGTCTTTTGTTGCTGCAAAGTTATGGTACGATATTAGATGGTTCTATTATCGGATTTTGGATTCTTGGTATTGTGCTTTTGCTGGATGGAAGCTGGACGTTCATGGGATTCAAGATTCTTCCTGGTTTTACTCCTAGTTTCTTTGTATAACTAGGTTTGTTGTGCTTTTGGTCTGTCATTAGCACAAGCTTTTTGTTAGTAGTGGTTGTTTCAAGCGTTGCTTGAGGTTAATGTGGCATGTCAGCCACATTCCATTGTACTTAAACCGTTTTTGTTGTGATTAATATATTTTGCCAGGGTGTATCCCTTTTTCCCATTTATAGATAAACCAAGAGTTGGACCAGGCCCAGGCGCGCGGGCGCGCTGAGTCTGATCACATTTGGTTTTTTTTATGAACTCTCCACTCTTGTTAAACCCCCAAGTGTACTTCACTTTTAACCTTTTCAATTTCTTTCTAAAGCCCCAAGTGGGATAAGGTCAACCAACTCATTTAGCCTTTAAGAGGAATTAAAAATATTTAGTGAAGTGAGTAACTAGATAGTTAGGGAGTTAGTCCATTTTCAATGAGAAAGAGAATAACCAATGGACTAAGGGTTTATCTATTAGTGTTCCTCAAGGATTGGGTAATACCTTGCCTTCAAATTTCAAATTCAAAATAAAGAAGTTGTGTGTACAAGAGATGGTTTAGTGTTGGACAAGCTTTGTCTTAGATGAGAGGACAAGTATTTGAATTTCAAATTCAAATATAAGAGTTGTGAGTTTGTGAGAGAGTTGAGTGTACAGGAAGCAAGAGTGTGATAGTTGTCTTGTAGGAGGAGACAAGAATTTAGATTCAAATGTTAATGTTGTGAGTGTGTGAGAGGAAAGTGTGTTGAGGAAGTTAAGGTGTGAGGGAAGCTTCATTTGAATTCAAATTTGAATTTGAATGTTGTGAGTATGTGAGAGGGAAGAGTGTAGGAGAAGCAAGTGTGTAAGACAATGTGAGTTGAAAATTTAAATTCAAATATGTGAGAAAAGTGTGTGGGAAGTTTGAATGAAACTTGGGGACCAATGGGAGTGAATTAAGGGATTGTGTTGGTTTGATGAGCATGAAAGTATTTGTTTATTGTGTAGGAATATAAGGTGGCATTGCTTGGAATGTAGGAGAAAGAATGGCGAGGAGTTTGTGTTGGGATGTAGGAGACAAGAATGTTGTAAAGTTAGATTGTGTAAGAAGTTGAGTGTTTGAGAAGTAAACATATGCAAAGGAGGATTCTTATTTCAAAATTCACATTCAAATATTCAAAATTTTGTAATCCTTGCTTTAAGCCACAATTAGTCTATTCAATAATCTACTTGATGCAAGAAAGATAAGTGTTTTACATCTTAAGTAAAACATTAACCCATAAAAGGGAAAGTTACATTGATCAAGTTCACAAAAAGTCTCTCGAAACGGTACACTCTACTCAGACAAGTCCTTTCGATTACTGACATTTAAGTTTCGTCAATTCATTGGTTATATCTGAGTCTGTTGGGATTAAGTTTAAATAATGTCAAGTGTCGGTCATTTGATTATTATATCGGTCATTTAGTTATGTAATAGGTTGCTAATTATTAAGGCTTATATGTTAGTAATTATGTCTTGGCTTATGAAGTAAGCCCATGGGCCTAGGCCTATTAGTTTAGTAATTAGGGAAAAACCCTAACTATTATGTAAGCACTATAAATACCCCTTCCCTTGATGGGAAGGGAGTTGGTTCTTTTGTTAATTTCATATTCATTATTTCACATACAAGAGTTCCTTCCACTTTCTCTCTCTAGAAATATATAATCATATGTTATGAAATGGTGACCTAACAAGTGGTATCAATCGCCAAGGGATAGATTAGGTTGTTTTAGTTTAGATTTGGTAGAAAATTTGGGCTTAAAATTTCACTATTCACGTCTTTTCTTCAAGTAAGGGTACTATTTCTCCGAGTAAGAAACAATTCCTCCGATAAGACTTGAATTCCTCCGAGTAAGCAACAATTCCTCCGAGTAAGATTTGAATTCCTCCGAGTAAGCAACAGTTCCTTCGAGTAAGACTTGCATTTCTCCGAGTAAGCAACAATTTCTTCGAGTAAGCAATACTTTCTTCGAGTAAGAAATAGTTGGCGAGTAAGGCTTCGAGTAAGCAAAGTTCTATTTATATTTTCCGAGTAAGGAAATCAGAACTTCTTCTTTATAATCCTTCGAGTAAGGGGTTATATACTTCGTTGAAAATTATTCTTCGAGTAAGGAATTTGCTTATTTTCTTCGAGTAACAAATTTTTTCAGTCTTCGAGTAAGGAATTACTTTTGGTCTTCGAGGAAGCAAATTTCCTGTCTTCGAGTAAGCTTTCTTCTTCGAGTAAGGAATACAGTATTCGAGTAACAAAATAATCATTGAACCTTCTTCGAGTAAGGATCATTTTCTCCGAGTAACCTGTTTTCTTCGAGTAAGGAACATTGTCTTCGAGTAAGCTTATATTTCTTCGAGTAAGTAATTATTCACATAATCTTCTACTTAGACTTTCGCCAACACATCTAAACTACAACAACAACCCTATTTATCCTTCAAGATCCATTTTAACATAATCATTAATCATGTCTCAACCACCATACTACTTTCATCAACAACAGCAACAATATCCTCAACAACAGTATCCTCAACAACATCAGTATCCTCCACAACAACTCTTCATGCAACAACATCAATCCTTACCACAGCAACAAGTTCCTCAGCAAATGCCACCACAACCAATGCCAACAATCAGTCTTCCTCCTAAACAACCTCATTGGTTTGATCAGATGTGTGAAGTCATCACTACTCAACAATCACGACATGAAGCACGATCTCTTGACACACCTCCAATGCTTACACCAGGAAATTATGTGCAGTGGGCAAGTAGATTCTTAAGGTTCATTGAACTCAAGAAACCCCATGGCAAATACATGAAGAAAGTTATCCTTGAAGGTCCATTCCAACTGCCGACTGTAACGGTTCCAGGAGATGCAACTACTATTCCTCCAAGACCTGAAACTGTGACTACTGTCCCTGAGTCTCAACTTACAGCAGAGCAACTACTTCATCGTGAAGCAGATGAAAATATGCTATGATCTATATCCTTTAGGGTATTCCAAATCCAATCTTTCGAAGTGTTGATGCTAAGAAAACAGCTAAGGCTATGTGGGAACATGTTTATCTACTAATGGAAGGCACTTAGTTGAATCAAGAGGACACATAATCAAAACTTTACATGGAGTATACTATAGGTGATGATGAATATAAAAACATATTAAAATAATCAAACGCAGCGGAAACATCACCTAGAGACGGATCCATATAGCCATATGATCAATCGATAAATAAATAACATAACGGTATACCTTTGAAGCGTGATTCGGGTAACACCACCAATATCACCACCACGATGGAATGCAAGAAACCAAAAGATCAATAAGGTTGATCTTCTCTTATGTGTGAAACACACTACACATCATGGAACACCACCCGATGCTAGTCTTGACCTTGTAACCTTGATCCTTGCAACAACCTACAATAGATTAAGCAAGTAAAAGATCAAAAACATAAACCCTAGATGGGGATGATGTTTGTGCCATCACTTCAAGAGAGAGAGGAGAAGGGAGGACTTTCCAATTAGGTTAAATGTCAAGTTGTAAAGATTTGATCAAATCTCCTTTGATCTTATCATATCATAACTTACACTTAGACCCTTAAACAAGCTCCATGAACCCCTTTTCCCCTCCCCTATGGCCGGCCACATGTAGGGCCCATAATAGGCTTGCCCGTTGTTGGCCCAGTCCAAAAACACTAAGTCTAACTTACTATTTAATGGCCCGTTATTGATCCCGAGTTACGTAGTCGTTTATATATTGTAAATACGAAACATACAATCTATAAGATGGTGTCTCTGTGTATAAGTGTGTGACCCCATAGGCTCACATATGTCTAGCCATATAATTATTTATTATGACACGAGCATACTCCAACAGCTCCCACTTGCGACGTCATAATAATCAAGTAATTATACAAGCAAAGGTTAGCGTCTAGCAACACGCCAATGCCCCTAGAAGTATGTGAGGATAGTTTCTTAAACGTCTCATTTAAATGGTTTATATGTCATCAATCCTTTTGTTACAGATACCATGTTGAACATTAGACATTGATCAAATGTCATTCTAATAGTTCAACTACTATGTTTCTCGATCTAGAATATTGAACAAGATTACCAAGTGAATTAAGATTCATCTTAATCTCATTTGGGTACGGCCATACAAACATCTATTCAATTCATCGAGGGGCCCAATAGTATCTAACTCCATGACATGTGGAGGTACAAATCCTTTTTTGACTGCACGTGTCATTCATGTGTTTCATATCACTCCTGAAGATGGTTTTATAACTACCTTATTCATGACAGCGTTTAACCATTTCAAGGAATGAAATTCCACGCATGCAAGACCTACTTGCATCTCAAGTCTAAGGATAAGAGAAATAACCACTTGCGAGATTCACTATTGAAGCCGATCCATACAGTGAATACTCGTAGGTTGGGTCAGTCCAATGTTCATCACAATGAACAACATGTGAGTTTGGTAGAATCATCAATTAATATTCATTCTTAATGAATATGACCAACACTCTCACATTTGCCTTAATTCGATGATACCTCCGTATCGTCAACTAACAATGGACAATTTTAGAATAAATAAATCATTCATGGATTAAACATGCAAATATAGAACACAGTAATATAAATGAAGATGATCATACCAGGTATATCAATTCATTGTATAATACAACTGCTTACTGTTCCATTATCCAAATACTAAAACAAATATGCATAAGACTACTCATAGGTCGGAATCCAATGTTCCTACCAAGATCAAATTGTGTTGTACAAGACAACAAGTAGTCATCTGAGTAAACTTTGAGAATACTTGTTTCAAAACTCATGAAAGGTTTGAATGATGATTGTCCTTTTTACGATGATTGTCCTTTTTACGTGTGCATTCAAGTACAATTCGAGTATTGCAACAATACATTCCATGGGGTGTTTGAAGCTAGCAAAACACTTACTTCAGACAGTCATTTTAACAGTTTCTCAAACTGTAAGTATTCTTTTCTTTTAATGTATAATGCATTAATGCTCTCAGTCGAGCACATCTAGTCAGCAATTTCATCATTCATGATGACATCCTGCCATGACTAAGGTTGAGCATCATCTCAGTTAAATAAGCATCAGTATATGCAAACATAATAGAGCTCCTCAAATATCCGTAAATGTTTAAACATATCTTTGGTCCTTTGCAGGTCCATTAGATTGTTCGTTTAACAATTATCTAATGACTTTCACTTAGATATTTGTTGTTATCAACTCATCTTGCATTCATGCAAATGATATAAATAGTCCAATGCATAATACGGCTTACATAATGAATCCTTTAGTTGAACTTAAGGTTTCTATTCATGCGTTCAATCTCATCAGGTGAGATTGATTATTGAGACTCCCCTCAATAATGTGTCATATTGTGTTAGACTCAATAACCGCTTATGTTTATTTTAATAAACATATGTAACAAGGTTGTATGTTTTATTTTCTAAATCCCTTAAGAGAAACTTCATTCCAAACTAAGGATTAAAGTCTAGCTTAGATGGAATTGTTTCTAATAAGTTAACGCCATATGAGATTTAAGAAAATAAATACAGTGCTCCTAGATGCATGATCTAATCCACACCTGGATCCTTGTATCTTGTATACATAACAAAGATTATATGGATTCATAAACCCTTTTGATTACTCATCGTCCTCGCAAAGGTAATCAACAAGAAAGGTGTTTTGATATCCTATTGTCATATTTCATTTACATGAAAACAGGTATGACAATTTAATCATCTTTATACATTTAATGTTTGTAGGTAGGAAGATTTAATCATAGTCAATTTCTTGAGTACGAGTAAACTCCTTTTACTACGCGTGCATTAAATGCGTGTACAAGTTTGTCCTTTTGAGTCTTCTCATCAAGAAACTCATTCTTAACCTCACAGTCTAACTGATTGGTAAGAGATCAATCAAGCTCCATGAGTGATTGTCTTCCAAGGACTGTTGATGTAGCTTTTCATACTTCATGATTATGAATTTACAAGAAAACATAATCATATTTACTAAACAATTCAATGAATATGTTGATGTAGCTTTTCATGTTATCTTGATATTTGTTCTAATTAGGGCAACATAGATTTTATGTGTAGAAGTCCTAGTAGAATATTAGTTTTCTTACCTTGCAGTCAAGAGAAACCATTAGTCATATTGTTATATGTTGTACCTTGCAAACAATTAAGATTTCTCCCACTTGTGCATGGCACAACATCTTGCAAGTATACAGACAACACTACACTCATTTGTTTGTATGAACAATATGACAGTGTCATAGATAACATATGATTTTAGTCAAAATCAAGATATGTAGAACTTTATTGTTTTAATAAAGAATCATGCATAACAATTTTATAGATAACATTTCAGGAAGCAACATCAGGAACGCGACAAGTTATCTTATAAAATTTATGCAATAGTTCTTATATAAACTATGATGCTTCACTTGTGGAAAGTAATGTATTATTTCAAGACAATCGAGAAATAATATGGGCAACTTGCAAGGTAGAAAAGCTTACAGCTCCCACTGGATTAGATAACATTACATGTGTTTCGTCACCAGTAATATAACCACATAGCTCCCACTAGATTAGACAACATTATAAGTGTTACGTCACCAGTGGAGAGTGAGTGGCGATTGGATACTTTCCTTCTTTATTTGAATCTCTACACATTATTGCTAATGTGAGTCACTTGGACTAGTAAACATGTACTTAGGTATTCAAAGAAGTTCATCAAGTTCTAACATATAGATGATGGGCTAGCCATCATTGCTATTTTAACTTGAAAATAGATATGCATTTCCTCTATAATTGGTCTACTTTAACCACAAGGGTGAGTAGGACCTGAGTAGGTTTATTGGGTTAAGGTAAATTGCTAGGTAATCATGCTAGTAATTGCCTTTACCACTTTGCGGTTTATTGATATTTCCGTCTTTTAATTATTTAAACTCATTTTAGTTTGGTAGCTATAGAAAACGTGTTCTCTAGTTATCCAAATATCTTATATTTATTCAACGTTTCAAAACCGGAACTAGGGTTATAAAATAAACTTGAAAGAATAAGATGTGTAACCATACTTAACCGTTTTGACTTTTACAAGACATCATGATTTCTAGAGTAGGTGTTCTTTGAGTTTGATTAGAATTAGGAAAATTCTAATATTCCTATCATGGCTTTTCCTCATAAAGAAAAAGGATAGGAACAAGTGTCTTTCTTACAAGGAAACAACGACTTAGTTCATCCTTTTAACAAGAAAAGAACAAACTCTTGTTTACGGTTTGTGTTGCATTAATTCATTAATTGAATTTACAAAGTTCATTTTTAGTATTTTCGATAATAATCCTTTTGTAAATTAACTACCCCATGTTTACAGTTTAAAACAATTAATTTACGAAAAGGCTAAGATCCACATTGTGCTTCTACTATCACATCAGTTGATCTGCTAGCAATAGTAGATTCAATTGGTAGGCGACGATCACCAATTGTATTACATGTACAACTCTTAGATCCTTATGGGACTCATGGCATCTAGTGTCATGTAGGCATGTTTAGTCCCATCTTTGCCTCGGGTCAAGGTCTCACCGCTTAACTCGATTATTTCATCGTGTGAGATTATATCTAGGTCTCACGCATAGAGAATAGTCACCTTGGGTTACAATTCAACCTAGGTCCCACGCATAGGCAAAAAGTAATTGCAAGTGTTCTCAAGCGATTGGACGGCATGACTTAAATTTTGACGGGTAAAATATTTTGATGTGAATCAAAAAGGTGTACGAAAGAAGCATGCATTCATTCTTCGTAGCACAAGTTAAAAACTTTTCTTAACTTAAGTCTAATCATTGTTTTAATTTATGTGTATCGAGTTGTCCATTTTCAAGACTAATATTAATCCTAGGTGGATAATAAAGTTTGGACAATATACAAGAATAACATGCATAACGAGTTTAAGAGTTATTTAAAAAACAATGATTTTAGTTTCAAAAACTTAGTTAAACTAAATCATAAGACTTAGTTTAAAAATGATTTGTTTTTCGTTTCATGTTTTTAGAAAACAATTTGCAATTTACATATAATCAAAGCATATATAAGAAGCAAATCAACAAACACACAACCACAATATGCAAAGCCTCAACCGATGAAAAAACCGATGAACAAACATCACGAGAACCAAGGGTCAACTAGGGACAAGCCTACACAACCACACGGAGGGCTCCCACTTGCTCCAAGACAATCAAGAGCAAGTAGAACCCCATTATGCACATGAAATAGTGAATCTGTCCATCCAGAATTTCTGCGTTCGGAGGCCCAAACAGCCAAGAAGGAGTCTTCCCCAAGCTTAGCACCAAACTACAAAGTTGTGGGCCCATGAGTTTTGTACCTGCAAAAAACATTTCATCCAATAACTCGTTACCAATCACCGGGAAACTCCGTTTTACTGCAGATTGTTCCAGGAGCCATTTTCCGCGTTTATGTCTTTCACTCTTTTGCCATTCCATTCCAAGCTTTGATTACATTATATAGAAAGTAAAATACAACTAATATACTTTCTATCTACTGTAAAATGCCCAAACAATGGAAAAAACCAAATTGAAATTCATTACATAAATGCCGAAACAATGGCAAAACCCCAAAACAAGAAATTTACGACAAATCACAACAAATCATAGCACAAGTGGTCTAGGTTTTCATCGGCTTTGCATATACACATAATAATACAATAATATTATGATCAAAACAAGGTGTTGGCTAACTCCATGGACAAACATGCATGTATTTGCCATGGAAACAAAATAAATGACAAGAAATAAATTGTTAGCCAACGAAAATGAAGAAATTAATAAACAAGAATTAAAACCCTGTTAGGTACTCGTGTCAAATGGCCTTAGGTTCAAAACCCACTGATATTAGGACCTTCTAATTATCATTTTACCATAGAAAATTAAGCCTTAGGGGCTGAATTGAAATCGTTTCACAAATCGATCAAAGTAGTGCAATTTTAGGCCATTTTACACGTACCGGTAAGTATCCCATGAATTGTATGCGAAACCAATGGCCATAGGACCAAAAATCACAGATCATAAGACTACCATATAGTCGATTATCCAGGAAAAAATTAGCCCTCGGGGCTGTTTTGAAAAGGGTTTCATAAAACACTTAAAAACACGCATTTTTTGCTATTTTTTCGCATACCCAATAATCATATGGCACATATGATGGCTCGTGATACCACTATAGGTGATGATGAATATAAAAACATATTAAAATAATCAAACGCAGCGGAAACATCACTTAGAGACGGATCCATATAGCCATATGATTAACCGATAAATAAATAACATAACGGTATACCTTTGAAGTGTGATTCGGGTAACACCACCAATATCACCACCACGATGGAATGCAAGAAACCAAAAGATCAATGAGGTTGATCTTCTCTTATGTGTGAAACACACTACACGTCATGGAACACCACCCGATGCTAGTCTTGACCTTGTAACCTTGATCCTTGCAACAACCTACAATAGATTAAGCAAGTAAAAGATCAAAAACATAAACCCTAGATGGGGATGATGTTTGTGCCATCACTTCAAGAGAGAGAGGAGGAGGGAGGACTTTTCCAATTAGGTTAAATGTCAAGTTGTAAATATTTGATCAAATCTCCTTTGATCTTATCATATCATAACTTACACTTAGACCCTTAAACAAGCTTCATTAACCCCTTTTCCCCTCCCCTATGGCCGGCCACATGTAGGGCCCACAATGGGCTTGCCCGTTGTTGGCCCAGTCCAAAAAAACTAAGTCTAACTTAGTATTTAATGGCCCGTTATTGATCCCGAGTTACGTAGTTGTTTATATATTGTAAATACGATAAATACAATCTATAAAATGGTGTCTCTGTGTATAAGTGTGTGACCCCATAGGCTCACATATGTCTAGCCATATAACTATTTATTATGACACAAGCATACTCCAACATATACAACATTTATGATTGAACCAGGGGAGACACTTGAGTCATACTACCACCGCTTCACTAACATCATCAATGACTTGAACAGAAACAACATTACTTTACCAAGGATTGCAGTCAACACTAAGTTTATTAGTAGTCTTGGTCCTGATTGGCTAAAGTATGTCACGTTTGTTCGTCAAGCAAAAAATCTTCATAATGCACCATATGGATTATTGTATGACTATTTGAAACACCATCAGACTGAGGTTGAAAAAGATAGAGCTCTACGTGGATCTTATACACCTCCAATGTCAAACTCATTAGCACTAATGGCTCAATCACACTATGATCCTCCTCCACAGTCAAACCATGCTTTTGTCCAACAACAACATAACTTTTCCTACCCTCAACAACCATTTTCACCCCAACATGTTCAATATGATTCTACACGGAAACCAACTGAAAATCAAATGGTTCCATTTAACAACTCAGATTCCATGCTTTACACTCAAACGAATGATGACGAGGAGGATGCATTCAACTCATTGAATCAAGGATTTGCTCTTATTGCTCGTGCTTTCAGCAAATTTTCTAACACATCCAACAATCGTCTTCGTACTTCATCGAACACAAGGAATCAAGCTGTTATAAAAAATGGATGGGTCAAAGTGCATAATTGTAATTATGGACGTCCAATGGGCTCTGGAGGTTATACGGGTAATTCTGGAAGTGGACAAGGGTTTAATACAACTGCTGGAAATAGGAACAATGCTGGTGCTCCTCAAAGAAGAGTTGAAATTGTTGAAACTGGAAATTCATCAACTGGGAATTTTGGACTCAGGTGTTACAATTGCAATGGTAAAGGTCATCTAGCTAATGCATGTCCTAAACCAAGGACAAGAGGCAGTGCTTTTCACAAGGAAGCTCTACTTTTAGCTCTTAAGTATGAAGCTGGTGGAACTCTCACTAACAAAGAAAATAGCTTCATGGCCGATGCTTACTCTGATGATGACATGGAAGATCTGGAAGCAACTCTCTCTGGTGAATGGCGACTGACTTCCAAAAAAAACCCTATCCTCACTTATTTCGATTCCTGATCTTTCAATCTTGTTCTAATCCTAATAACGATTGTGTTTTCTGTTTGATTAACTTGTTTAATTCAACGTTTAACATTATTTTTATTGGGATCCAGTCTTGATTAGATTAGTTTATCATTTTTTTAGGGTTTTTCTGTCAATCGCTTTTAGGGTTTTTTAGGGTATCGACTTTCATTATTCGTTTTTCTGCTGGTACTTATCATGATGGATGTCGGTTGATTGTTTATGGACTTTATATTCATGCCTTAACTTGGTTGAGGCAATCTCGTTTTGAAGATTAGGCGGTGTTCTTCTTGTTTTCCTGTTTAGCGATCGTTTTATTTTTTTAGGGTTTCGCAGATTTTGTTTCTGTTGCTATGGAGAGAGTGAGTGATTTTAATTTGGATCTGGGTGGTTTGGATGCTAGAATGAGGAGGTTGAAACAGCATGAGTCTGGAGATTCTGGTGTCTTCCAGCCACGTATGGCTGTTAGGGTTGTTAGTAAACCTAATGTTACTGAACCTGCTGTTCCACAGTCTGATTCGTACCCTGCTGTTCCGCAACCTGGGCTTGGAGAATCTCCTGTATTTGGCTCATCTTTTGCTTCACAAGATGAGCAGGTCACTTTAGAAGATTTTGCTAATTTTCCTGATGGTGATGGTATTCATGTGGCGTCAAATGCTGGGAGGTTTAAGTTGAATGAGCCATTAACAGGTACAACCCATACTGATGCTAATGATACGTCTGGTCCACAAGAGGGTTCACAGCCTACGAAACCTTTTTCGTATGCTAATGCTACCAGTTCTAATACTATGAAGAAGACGGCAAACTTTAGACCTTTGGAAACTGAAAACGTGATGGAGGATGTGGAGCTCTCTATTCCACTAAAGGTTGTCGAAGAAGTTAGTAACCGTTTTGATAACACTCTTTATGGTTACTTTATTGGTAAACGGGTTGCTTTCCCCGTTGTGGAATATTATGCACGCACTAATTGGGCTAAGTTTGGTATTAAAAGGGTGATGATGAATTCTAAGGGATTTTCTTCTTTAAGTTTGATACGAAAAAGGGGTTGGATGATGTGCTTGAAGAGGGGCCTTGGATGATTCGTAATATTCCTATCATATTGAAACCTTGGACTATAAATACAAACTTATTGAAGGAAGATCTAACTCGTGTCCCTGCTTGGGTTAAGCTCCATGATGTTCCAATGGCGGTCTTTTCGGAGGATGGTCTTAGCCTTATTGCCACGAAAATAGGTAATCCTATTATGCTTGACTCGTTTACCACTACTATGTGTTTAGAATCGTGGGGCCGTTGTAGTTTTGCACGTGCATTGATTGAAGTTAAATCTGAAAATGACTTGAAAAATAGTCTTACGATTGGTGTTCCTTTACTTAATGGGATGGGTTATACAAAAGAAACTATAAAGGTGGAGTATGAGTGGAAGCCCCCACGTTGTGATACATGTAAAATTTTTGGTCATTCGTGTGAGCAATGCCCTAAGAAAGCTACTGTGACTCCTAATGTGGTGGGAAAGGATGCTGATGGATTTCAAACTGCTGGAGGGAAGCGTGCTAATACTAAGAGTGGTGCTCCAACAGGTGGTACAAGAGTGGGTCAGAAGTTTGTTTATAAGCCTAAAGGTACTACTAATACTAATGTAGGTTCGGGCTCTAGCAAGTCTAATGTGTCGGATACTACTACTTCAAAAGCGGCTCCTAAAACTAGTTCATCTAATACTAGTAACCCCAATACTAAAAATGTTCATTCTGGTTCTGAAGGGAACAAAAGTGGTACGAATAATGTTAATATGACTAAGGATAAGGGTATCCAGCTTTCTAATTCGTTTGGTGTTCTTAATGAGGATTTGGATGGAGTTGATGATGTTTTAGAACCGGTGGATGCTGGAGGTGAAGATATATTACGTGACTTTGGTGAAACTGCTGATTTTATGGCTTCTAAGTCCAAGGATCAAACTAACACTACAGGGGCAAGCACTCCTGATTTGAGAGGTTCTAATGTTTAGTGTTGCTTCTTGGAACATTAGGGGTTTGAACCGCTCCCCTAAACAAAAAGAGGTCCGTCAGGTGGTGAATGAGAATAATCTATGTTTATGTGCTATCTTGGAATCTCATGTTGATGCTTCTTGTGTTTATGATACATGTGCTAAAGTGTACCGTTCTTGGAAGTGGACTTCTAATGGGAGTCTATGTGATAAGGGATCTCGTATTATTCTTAGTTGGGATGATGCTATCGTTGATGTTTTGACTATGTCTCAAACTAACCAGGTGATGCATGCACAGGTCAATATAAAGGCTGATAATAAAGTTTTCTTTGTTTCATTTGTGTATGCTCATAACTACTATATTGATCGTCGTGTGCTTTGGCATGATCTGGAGGTTCATAGTAGTCTTATGCGTGACAAACCGTGGGTGCTTTTGGGTGATTTTAATGCTTCTTTGGTTTTGGAAGATAAATTTGGTGGTGGTTACGAGCCTACTATCGCCATGACTGAGTTTAAAGATTGTGTTAATAATATCGAAGTTACGGATCTTAATTCTTCGGGTTTGCATTTTACTTGGAATCAGAAACCGAAGGGAGGTAATGGTGTTTTAAAGAAGCTTGATCGTGTTATGGGTAATGTTAAATTTAGTGATGATTTTCTGGGATCGTTTGCTATTTTTCAACCCTATCGTATTTCTGACCATTCTCCTAGTGTTCTTAGAATTCCCACGTTAACTAAGAAGAAGCCAAAGCCTTTCAAATTCTTTAATTTTCTTACTTATAAACGTGGGTTTTTTGATGTTGTTCGACAAGGTTGGAGTAATGATGTTCATGGACACAATATGTTTAAGGTGGTTCGAAGGCTTAAGGGTTTAAAATCCCCTATTCGTAAACTTCTAAAAGAACAAGGTAATCTTCATGCTCGTGTTAATACTTTACGTGTTGAATTAGATGAAGTCCAAAAGTCTCTTGATAAGGACCCTAATAATTCCGTACTTCGGGAAGAGGAGGCTGTTTATCTTGAGGCCTTTAGGATTGCTTTATTGGATGAAGAACGCTTCATGAAACAAAAGGCTAAAGTTGATTGGCTTCGGGTTGTTAAGAGTCGGAATCATAGGAGTCGTATAGAGCTAATTAATGACGCTAACAATATTTTACATCAAGGTAATGAGGTTCCAAATGTCTTTGTTCTGCACTATGAGAATTTCCTTGGTGTAGAAGCCAATACCAATCAGCTTTCTGATCGATTGAATTTCTCTTCTACCATTGATTTGGTTAAGGCTAATTGGATGGTTAGGGATGTTACTAACAATGAAATCAAAGATGCTATGTTCTCTATCGGTGATAACAAGGCACCTGGTCCGGATGGTTTCACGGCTGCCTTCTCTAATAAGGCATGGGACGTTGTTGGTAATGATGTATGTTTGGCGATTCGGGATTTTTTCACCAATGGGCAACTTCTTAAGGAGCTTAATCATACCATTATTGCTCTTGTTCCTAAAGTTTCTACGCCTTCAAAGGTAAATGATTATAGACCTATCTCTTGTTGTAATGTTCTTTATAAATGCATTAGTAAAATCATTACTAATCGAATAAAAGAGGGTCTTGGAGATGTTGTTAGTATTAATCAGTCGGCTTTTGTCCCGGGGCGTAGTATCTCGGATAATATTCTCCTTACACAAGATTTAATGCGTAATTATCATCGGCCGCGTGGACCGCCTAGATGTGCTTTTAAGATTGATATTCAGAAGGCATATGATACTGTTGACTGGCGTTTCCTTAAAACAGTTCTTATTGGCTTTGGTTTCCATTCCACGATGATATCTTGGATCATGGCTTGTATTACTAGTGTCTCGTACTCCATATGCATTAACGGTGATATTTATGGTTGGTTTCGAGGTAAAAGAGGTCTTCGCCAAGGTGATCCTATGTCTCCATATTTATTTACTCTTGTTATGGAAGTCTTAACTCTTTTATTGCAGCAAAGGGTGGAGCAGTCGAATGATTTCCAATATCACAACTTATGTGAAAGGCAGAAAATTATTAACCTATGTTTTGCTGATGATCTTTTTATTTTTACTCATGGGGATGTTCTGTCGACTAATGTGGTTATGGATGCTTTGAATGAGTTCAAGAATGTGTCAGGCTTGGTCCCGAGTATTCCTAAGAGTACGGCCTTCTTTTGTCATGTTCCTAACCAGGTGAAGTTAGCTATTTTGAATTCTTTATCTTTTAATGAAGGTACTCTCCCTGTTAAATATCTGGGTGTTCCCCTTATATCTTCACGGTTGTTGTATCGGGATTGTAAGGTTCTTGTGGAAAGGGTTCAAAATAGGATTGCTGATTGGAAAAATAAATTCTTATCTATGGCGGGTCGTTTACAGCTCATTATTTCTGTATTATCGTCTATGCATATATATTGGGCTTCTGTTTTTATCCTCCCTGTTCGTGTCATCCATGATATCGAGCAACTCATGCGTGGGTTTTTATGGTGTCAAGGTGATATGAAAAAGGGTAAGGCTAAAGTGGCGTGGGAGGATATTTGTAAACCCAATGAAGAGGGTGGTCTTGGTATTCGGAGTCTTCATGAGTTTAATGTGGCTCTTATGGCAAAACACATATATAGTATTTTGACGCATAAAGAATCTTTATGGGTTAAATGGATTCATACTTATAAACTTCGGGGTAGAAGTTTCTGGGATGTTCCTTGTACGGGTGATATGAGTTGGGGATGGAGGAAGTTGCTTATGATTCGTCCTGTTATTCGGCCATTTTTCTGGTTCTATATCCGTAATGGTAAAAGGGCGTCTATATGGTTTGACAATTGGTGCCACTTGAGCCTGCTTCGGAGTTTGCTTACTGCTAGGGATATATCTCGTTCTGGGTTTTCTATGATGGATACCGTGTGTGATCTTCTCATTGATGGAGCTTGGAGATGGCCTATGGAGTGGACTACTAGATTTCCTGATTTATTGCTTATCACTGTGCCCATCTTAACTGATGGTGTTGATGATGAGCTGGGTTGGAAATTGCCTAATGGTGATTTTAAGTCGTTTTCTATTTCTTGTGTTTGGGATTCGATTCGTGCGAGTACTAATCTGGTCCCGTGGTTTCATGTTGTGTGGTTTTCTCAGTGTATCCCTAAGCATGCGTTCCATATGTGGCTTGTTGTTAATTACAAGCTAAAAACACAAGATAGATTGAGGCAATGGGATGTCGGTCCTTCTACTGACTTGAACCTGCTTCGTTGTCTATTTTGTGATAATCAACCTGACTCTCATACTCACCTCTTTTTTGAGTGCCCCTTTTCTTTACAGGTGTGGACGAGAGTTCGTGCATTATGTGGTATGGATGATATTCCACCTAGATTGGAGGATGTTGTTGCATGTCTTATACCTTTGTCTAAAGGAGGGTCTACTAGTAGTGTGATTTCCCATCTCCTTCTTGCTGCTACATGTTATTTTATTTGGCGAGAGCGTAATTCGAGGCTTTTTAAGAAGGGTCTAAAGTCATATACTCAGGTGTTCGATGATATTGTTACCACTGTTCGGTTGAAGATCCTTTCACTTCGATTTACTAGGAAATCTGTGCAGGTGAGAAGGATTTTGGATACATGGAGACTACCTGGATCGGTGATCATTGCTACTGATTCAACGCCATGATGGATGCTCACTATGTGCTTGTCTTGTTCATGAGGGGAGTGCCAGGAAAGGGTTGTACTCTTTTTCCCTCCTCCAAGGTTTTCCCTTTAGGTTTTTTCTTAGAAAGGGTTTTTAAGGAGGCAAACTTCCTGGGTCGCCTTGCTCCTTTCATGCGTACGGGTGGAAGCGGGATGTTCGCTGGTCACAAGTTTATTCTTGTTTATTCCTAGTTTGTTGATTGTAATGCTAGGTTGTTGTGTTTATGGCCTGTCATAAACACTAGTTTATCAAGCTTTTTGCTTGAGGTTAATGTGGTGCTTCTGCCACATTCCATTTGTACTTAACATTATTTTGGTTAATATATTTACCGGGGTATCCCTTTACCCAAAAAAAGATCTGGAAGCAAATGCAGCAGTGATGTTAATGGCAAACATGCAGGAACTCCAAATGAGTGACACAGGCCCAGTGTATGACACTGATGGTCTGTCTCAGGTACCTAATTCTGTCACATGTCTGATAAATGAAATTGTCTCATCATCTGCATCTGCATCAGACAAGGAACCAATTGTTCAAGATGATTCATTATTATTCTCTCAAGAGGATGAACAAATAAACACTTTTGTTACATTTGACGATCCAAATGAGAATGATAACGATGATCAAATTGAACAGCATGAACCTTCGTCTGATCCAGATTTGGAACTCATGACCATGCTTGTGACCAACCAATCCCAAATTGATAAATGCAATGATATTAATCGAGATTTACATGCAAAAGTCACATCATTAGCTGCGGATCTTGAGTGCTCAAAAATACAACTCACAAATTTTGAAATACATGCTAAACGAGAAAAGAGCTTTGAAGTTGCTTTTCTAAATGCGTACGTTAAAGAACAAGAGTTAAACCATCAAATACGTGAATTAGTTGCTTCCAAAAACAATTTGATTTCTCAAATGGAACAAGAAAATTTTGAAAACAAACAACAAATTGATCAACTCAATTATGAACTTTTCAAAACAAAAACCGAGTTGTCAACTTGTCAAGCTAGTTTTTCTGAATATAAACAAGCTTCAAGGAAACGAGTTGATTCTTATCTGGAAGAAATTGTTGATTTGCAAAACAAAATAAAAGAGTTTCAAACTGTTGCTTACAAAACTGGTGAGTCTGTCACAACGATCCAAAAGTTTACGTTAAAATCAAATCCCCAAGTTCATGGATTTGCTATTGGTGACGACAAACCACATTTTCTCCACAAAGCACTCAAGGAAAATCCAAAGTTGTATAGTGCAGAACAGCTTCTTGATAAATCAATTGTGCGTGTTGTTGTACATAACTGTGAGGAAGAACAGGAACAGGAAGAAGAGAGTCGATCAAAAATGAGCAATGTCATGTATAACAAACCATTTGATTACTCAAAATTGCCTCATGTTTTTGAAACTTTTGTTCCTCAAAAAGAAAAAACTGAACTACCAGGGTTTATCTCACAAATTCATGAATCCACTGCTGATGTTGGTCCCGTTAAACCGGTTACACAAAATGCTGATCCTTTACCACCTTCTGGTCAAATCCAACCATTACCAAAATGATGTCTTGTTCTTCGTTATTTTGACACATTTTTGGAAGATATCAAATTGTTGGAAGACGCAATTGAACGAAATTCGGAAATCAAAGTTTCAACTTTTCAATCTACTTATGCAAAAGAATAGAGACAAATTTTTCAAAAACATTTTTTACCTCATGTTCAACACTTGCGTCTTTGTGCAACACACTGGGAACGGGAACTTCAAAATAAAGTAGCATCCATGATACAAGTTTTTAACGCAACAGAACATTCCATTTCTAAACAAAAACGTCGAAACAAAATTCTTCAAAACGAAGCAGATTGACTCTTGGAAGATGTTCTGAGTTCTGATATTATCTCGGTGTTCATGAATTCTATTTATGTGTCATGTAATTCTATGCTTGTTGATGATCACACCTCTGATTGTGAAAAGTTGAGACACGAGATTGAGATTTTAAAAGATGAAAAAGTGAGGATTTTGAAACAAAATGATGATGTTCAAAATAAACTTTCAAACGAGATTTTTCAACTACAAAAGAGACTTCAATGGTGTCAAGCTCAAAGCATTGAGTTTGAATTAAAGTTGCAAAAACAAAAGCAAAATCTGGTTTTTGATAACAAATCAACCAAAGTTGAAATTCTTGATGATGAGAACGCAGTCTTAAAGTGTAAATTGTCAAAGTACGAACAAGAAATTGGAAAAGTAAAAGATGAATACAAAACAATTTTTGACTCTTTGAAAAAGACTCGGTCTTAACTTTTGAAAGAAAATGCTGAATGTAGGAAAGACCGTGATGATACTGTCAGGATTAATAGGAAACTTGATTCTCGAATACAGGAGCAGCAACACATCATCATTGAGTTAAAAGGGAAACTTAGTGCATATGAAAAAGGAAAGCTAGTGAACACTAATGTCATTGCACCAGGAATGTACAAAGTAGACATAACATCTAAGCAGAATGCTACAGACACTAATCAAAATATTAATTTGAATGCCTCCACTTCTACAGGAATAGTCACCACTACTAGCGTTAGCAGATCCAAGTGTAAGAGCAACCAAAATAAGAATAGGATCTGGAAACGTAGGAGCGGAAAATTTGAAGTCACAGAAGTAGAAGATCATCTTAGGAATTCGAATAAAGAGCATGTTGCTTCTGATTTAGATTCAAACTTTCAAACATGTGATTCTAAAATCGATGTAACGAATGTTGTGTCTTTAAACGTTTCAACCGTTAAAGCTTCTTGTGTTTTTTGTCGAAAATGCATGTCTTCTGGTGATCATACTCAATGTGTGGGCGATTTCCTTCTCTTTCATATCTGATCGATTCCTTCTCATTCCATTGATTCGAATACCTTATAAGACTTCAACTCTTGTGGATTAATTTGAGTATTATTTCCTTCTAGTTGATTTATTATTAGGTTGCTGCTTCTTTGGTTGTTAGGGTTTCGTTTTTTGTTCATTTAGGGAATCGTTTTTTACTTGTTCTTTATGCGATCATTGGTTTACATGGCTGAATTATGAAAGTCGGTTAGGTTTGTTTGTGGGGTATTTAATCCCTGTTAGGGATTCGGTGCTTTCCTTCTTTGGTGGTCGTTTATTGGGTGTCGGTTTTTTTTTAGGGTTTTTTCCGATCGCTAGTTTAGGTTCTTTAGGGTTTCGCTGCTGTTTTTTATTTGTTTCGTATTGCGTTTGCTATGGATTCGTCCCATTTGCATAATAAAATTTCAGGTCGTTCCAATTCAACCTTGCTTGCTAATGCTCCTCTCCTAAAGTCGATTTTGAAGAATAAGGGGGCTTCTAGTATTATTAATTTGCATGGTTCTCATGAGGATTTATCATCAGCTGGGCAGGATGAGGGTGATATGGATGATACGTTCGTTAGGGGGATTGCTTCTAAGATCAAGAATGTTGATGGCCATATCTTGCGTAGTGATAAGGTCTTGAAAACCAAACGTGTGGTTCAATTTGCTGATTTAGAGCATGAGATGGCACAAAATCAGCACATGGATGGAGTAGCTGGTCATGGAAAGAAGTTTGGGGTTGATACTAATGATGAAGGTAAGTCTTCTAGTGAGGTTGATTCACAAACAGCTCCCAAACTTTCGTATGCTTCAATGTTTAAAACTAAGAATGCGTTTAAATCTGTTAACATATGTGAACTTCGTAATGATGAACGTGTGGAAGGGGCTCATGTCACTATTCCTTTAAAAGAGATAGATGATGTTTCGGCTAGGTTTGCTAATACTTTATATGGGTATTTTATTGGGAAGCGTCTTGCGTTTCCTATTGTGGAGAATTATGTTAAGAATACGTGGGCTAAGTTTGGCTTAGAACGTGTTATGCTGAATAATGGGTTCTTTTTATTTCAATTCTCTACTAAGGATGGTATGGAGCAAGTGTTGGAGACTGGTCCGTGGTTGATTCGATCGATTCCTATTTTTTTGAACATTTGGACTCCTAATACTACGCTTGCTAAGGAAGAGGTCACTTCAGCCCCCATATGGTTGAAGTTACATAATGTGCCAATTGTTGCTTTTACTGAGGTTGGACTGAGCCTGATTACTACTCAAATTGGTAAGCCTATCATGTTGGATTCGTACACTAGTACTATGTGTGTTAAGTCGTGGGGTCGGAATTCCTATGCTCGTGCTCTTGTTGAAGTGTCGTCTCTTACTGAGTTAATGGATCATGTAGTTGTGGCTATTCCGTTCCCTAATGGTACAGGTCATTCTAAGGTTCGTATTGATGTTGAGTACGAATGGGAGCCTCCTCGTTGTGAGTTATGCAAAATATTTGATCATAATGATGCTGCATGTCCCAAGAAGGTTAAACAATCAAGTGTGAAGTCGAATGTTGACGAGGAGGGGTTTGTAGAAGCTAATAAGCGTAAGGGTAAGGGTAAGGCGCCAACTCATGATAAGGTTATTGATGGTGTTCGTTTTGCTAAACCTAGGGTCACATTTAATTATCGTTGGCTGCCGGTTTCGAATTCTAAAAAAGGGGCTGATGGTGCTTCTTCTTCTAAGGGTAATGGTACTAATAAGGACCCTACTGGTCCTAATGTTGGTGGGGAGAAGGATGTTTCATCTCCCAAGGCTCATGTTATGAATAAAGATGTTACTGTTCCTATTATGAAGGCTGGTCGAAATTCATTGGATAAACAGGTCGTTAATGATGAGAATACCCCCAAAACGTTTATCCATGATGATTTAAGTGATATAATCAGTAAGAATTCTTTTGGAGCGCTTAGTGATGATGTGTTTAGTTCTGATTTGGGGTTTGAGGATATCGCGTCTCAAGGGGATAGAGGAGTTCATGGAGAGGATAGTGAAAGTGATAATGAGGTCGATGAGCACATTGAGTTTGGCACGGATAGTAAAAATCATAAGGAAGTAAGCACTTCCTCTGTAGATGTTCCTCATGTATAGTATTACTTCCTGGAATATTAGGGGAATGAACCAATCCCCTAAACAAAATGAGGTTCGTCAGGTAATTGGTGAAAATCAACTTTCTATTTGTGCTATTTTAGAATCGCATGTTTCTAACTCTCGTCTTCAGGAGTTGTGCATAAGGGTGTTTAAAGGGTGGGATTGGACTTCTAATGGTTCTTTTTGTAGTAGTGGTTCTCGTATCATTCTAGGGTGGAATGTGGATGCGGTTGATTTGAATGTGGTTGCTATGAATGATCAGGTGGTCCATACATTCATTCGTTTTAAGGCTGATAAAAAGGAGTTGTTTTGTTCTTTTGTTTATGCTCACAATAGGTATACTCATAGAAGACCCCTTTGGGATAATATTGGATTACATAAGCTGCTGGTTGGTAATCGCCCTTGGTGTTTGCTTGGGGACTTCAATTCGGCTCTTAATTTAGAAGATAAAGTTGAGGGTTCGTCGGTTATTGATATTGCGATGCGGGAATTTAAGGAGTGTGTTGATGCTAACGAGTTGGTTGATATAAATCGTTCGGGGCTGCAATTTACTTGGAACCAAAAACCAAGAGGATTGGATGGTATTTTGAAGAAGATTGATCGTATTATGGCTAACATTGAGTTCCTGGATTCGTTTGCAGGTGCTCATGCTATATTCCAACCGTACCGTATTTCTGATCACTCCCCGGCTATTCTTCATATTCCTACCATGTGTAAGTTTAAACCTAGGCCGTTTAAATTTTCTAATATTCTGGTTCAGAATTCAAGGTTTAAACAGCAAGTTCAAGAGTGTTGGGGCAAGTTGGTGAGTGGGTTTCATATGTTTAAAGTGGTTAGTAAATTAAAGGCGCTTAAAAAGCCTTTTCGGAAATTGCTGTTCCGAGAAGGGAATATTCATGAGCGTGTTACTAAACTTCGTCATGAGTTGGATGAGGTTCAGCGTGCTCTTGATTTGGATCCTTTTAATGTTGCTTTGCGTGAGGAGGAAGCGTGCTATCTTAATTCTTTCAATGATGCTGTTTTGAAGGAAGAATGTTTTCTCAAGCAAAAAGCTAAGGTGGAATGGCTTCGGGTTGGTGATTCGAATTCTGCTTACTTTCATAAGGTTGTGAAGAGTAGGAAAGCTAGGAGTAGGATTGACTCGATTTGTGATGGTGATGGTGTGCAATTAGTTGATGATCAGGTTCCGAATGCTTTTGTTTCTTACTTTACTTCTTTCCTTGGTCAAGAGGGTCCCATTATGCCGTTGGATGATTCTGATTTATTTACATCGACTCTTGATCCTAATGTGGCTCTTCATATGGTTCGTGATGTTACGCCTCGTGAGGTTAAAGATGCTATTTTTTCTATGGGTGATGATAAGGCGCCGGGTCCGGATGGTTATTCGGCTGCGTTTTTCAAGGGTGCTTGGGATATTATTTCAGGGGATGTTACTAAGGCGGTTCAGGAATTTTTTGTTAATGGTAAGTTGTTGAAAGAGATTAATCATACTACCATAGCTCTTTTACCTAAGATCAATTCTCCCACTCGGATTACTGATTTTAGGCCTATTTCGTGTTGCAATGTGATTTTCAAGTGTATTAGTAAGATTATTGCCAACCGGATTAAGGAGAGCCTTACCACTTTGGTTAGTCCGAATCAGTCAGCTTTTATTCCTGGTAGAAGGATTGCCGATAACATTCTTCTTACTCAGGAGCTTATGCATAATTATCATCTCAATCGTGGTCCTTCTAGATGTGCGTTTAAGGTGGATATTCAGAAGGCGTATGATACGGTGAATTGGCAATTTTTGAGGTGTATTTTGATTCGGTTTGGTTTTCATGAGCGTATGGTTCAATGGATTATGGAGTGTGTGTCTACCACTTCGTTTTCTATTAGTGTTAATGGTATTTTGCATGGTTATTTCAAGGGTAAGCGTGGTTTAAGACAAGGGGATCCGTTATCGCCTTATCTTTTCACACTTGTTATGGAGGTTCTTACTCTTATTTTGAGGCGTCGAGTTAGGGATTCGGAGCTGTTCACTTTCCATCACAAATGTTCTAAACTTAACATTATTAATCTTTGTTTTGCTGATGATTTGTTCTTGTTTGCTCATGGTGATGCTCATTCGGCTGGTGTTATTATGGATTCTCTGGAGGAGTTTAAGGATGTTTCGGGGCTGTCCCCTAGCATTCCAAAGAGTACTGCTTATTTCTGTAATGTTCTTAATCATATTAAAGTTTCTATTTTACAGATTCTTCCATTTGTTGAGGGGACCTTGCCTGTCAAGTATCTTGGAGTGCCTTTAATTACTACTAGATTGATTTTTAGAGATTGTAAGGAGTTGGTGGAGAAGCTATTCAACCGCATCAATGATTGGAGGAATAAATTCCTCTCGTTTGCTGGTCGTCTTCAGCTTATTCAGTCCGTTCTATCCTCTATGCACATTTATTGGGCCTCGGTTTTTGTTCTTCCTGCTCGTATTATTCTTGAGCTTGAGCAGCTTATGCGGGTTTTCCTTTGGAGTTCTGGGACTGGTCAGAAAGGTATTTCTAAAGTTGCTTGGGAAGTTGTTTGCTTGCCTAAACAGGAGGGGGGGCTTGGGATTCGTAGGCTTCAATCGTTTAATTCGGCCCTCATTGCTGCTCATATTTGGCGTTTGTTTAATTCTAAGGATTCTTTGTGGGTGAAATGGATTCATTCTTATAGGTTGCGGGGTCGTAATTTTTGGGATGTTCCTAGTAGAGGTAATATGACTTGGAGTTGGCGGAAGATCCTTCAGATTAGACCTCTTGTTAAGCAATTTTTTTGGTATAATATTGGTAATGGTTTGAAGGCTTCAGCTTGGTTTGATAAGTGGTGTTCGATTGGTCCTCTTTCTCTCATTGTGTCCTCTAGGGATGTTTATCGGGCTGGTTTTTCGTCTAATTCTTTGGTTCGGGACATTGTTTTAGAAGATTCATGGGCTTGGCCGTCTTCGTGGGACACCCGGTATCCTATTCTTACATCTATTTTAGTTCCTATGTTAAATAATGATGTAGATGATAGGTTAGTTTGGAGGACGGGGGATGGTCTTGTCAACTCTTTCTCTGTTTCTTCAGTTTGGGAGTGTATTCGGGAGCGTGGTCCGGTTGTTGATTGGTTTCATCTTGTTTGGTTCACGCACCGTATTCCAAGGCATGCTTTTCATTTGTGGCTGGTTTTGAGAAGGAGGCTTCGCACTCAGGATACGCTTCGCACACTTGATCCTATTCGAGACGCTATTGTGTGCCCCTTGTGCAAAACTCAACCGGATTCTCATGATCATCTCTTCTTTGAGTGTTTATTTTCTTCTTTGGTTTGGGATTCGTTGAAGGTATTTGCTGGTCTTACGGATATTCCATCTTCTTTAGAGGATGTGGTGCGTCATTTGTTTCCTATTTCTGCTTCTCGGTCTGTGAGGAGTGTTGTTGCGAAGCTTTTGTTTGCGGCGACATCTTATTTTATATGGCAAGAAAGGAACAACAGAATCTTCAAGCATCAACGTCGGTCTGAAAGTCAATTGATTGATGTGATTAAATCAACGGTGCGTTTGAAGCTTCTTACTTGTCGCTTTAAAAGGAGGGCTAATGTTCTTGATTTATTGCGTGTTTGGCGGTTGCCTAGGTCTTTGATGCATTCTTAATGGCGAGTTCTATTCTTGTTGTTGTTTTCCGGATGGGACACTATAGTTGGGACGTCATAGGTGGTACTCCAGAGGCGGGACAACAGAGGTTGGGACGTCATAGGTGGAACACCAAAGGCGGGACAACAGAAGTGGTACATCATGGGTGTTGGGTGCGCGAGGCTTCTTTTGTGTCTCTGGTTGATGCTATTGGCGGTAGTAGGCTTTCGTTGGAGATTCGGGTGAGTGCTGTACTCTTTTTCCCTACTCCAAGGTTTTCCCATTGGGTTTTTACTTGGAAAGGGTTTTTAAGGAGGCAGGCTCATCTGGTTCATCAATCTCCCTCGAAGAGATGGGCGGATATGTGTGGTCTTTCTTGTGTTATTAAGTGGTTATTTCCGATTGGGGTTTTGGTTATTGTATGTTTTTATATTTGTAACGCTTAGTGGTCTGTCACAAGCGAGTTTAGTTGGATGTTCAAGCGTTGCTTGAGGTTAATGTGGTACTTCAGCCACATTCCATTGTACTTAAACGATTTTTTGGTGTAATATATTTTACCGGGTGGAATGCCCTTTACCCAAAAAAAAATAAATCCCTTTTATCTCGTCATAAGAAATCTACGTCTGGCAATACCACTAGGCCCACTAATGCTTCTAAGTCTGTGCTAGGAAAGCCGCCAGTTGTAGTTTCTACTAATGCCTTAGACAACTTCATAGTTGCGAAAACAAATCCTAAGATAGTGCAATCACCTAGCGACTTCACTAAGAAAAAAGCATGAAATAGCTGGACATGGCAACGTTGGTTACAAAGGACACCCTGTTTTAAATGGTTACCTAAAATTGTTAATGCGTGTGCCTCTAACCCAACAGAACCCATAACTTCTTTGGGTTCCACCCTTACCATTGTTCCACCTTTTTCGTCTTCGTGTGATGCAGGTGATCCAAATCGTTCTATGGATTGTTGATACGGTTGCACCCGACATATGACAGGCAATCTCAAACTGTTAGTTAACTTTGTTTCAAAGTTTATTGGCACTGTCAGATTCGGGAACGATCACTATGCTACTATCATGGGCTATGGTGATTATGTCAACGGCAACATCGAAATTATTCGTGTGTATTATGTTGAAGGACTTGGACATAACCTTTTCTTAGTCGGTGAATTCTGTGATGGAGCTTTGGAAGTAGCATTTAGGGAGAAAACATGTTTTATTCGTGATTTACAAGGAAATGATCTTATGTCAGGCTCTCGTGGAACAAACCTTTACACAATCTCAATGTCTGATATGATTGCTTCTTCTCCTATATGTCTCCTCTCCAAAGCAACTTCAACAAAATCTTGGCTATGGCACAAACGAATGTCTCATTTGAATTTCAAAACCTTGACTGATCTTGCAAAACACAAATTAGTCGACGGTCTTCCAAGATTCAGATTCGCAAAAGATCATCTATGTCCCGCTTGTGAACAAGGAAAGAGCACTCGTGCACATTTTCCTTCCAAAACTGAATTCAGCCGATTAATGGCAAACGCTACATTCTGGTAATCGTTGATGACTACTACAGATGGACTTGGGTTTATTTTCTCAGAAGTAAAGATCAAGCTCCTCAAATGATCATCACCTTTCTCAAGAAAATTCAAGTTCAGCTTCGTAACACGGTCAGAAAAGTTAGAATAGACAACGAAACTGAATTCAAGAATCAAAATCCTCGAGCTTATTTTAAGGAAGTGGGAATTGAACATCAGACATCTATTGCTAGAAGTCCTGAACAGAATGGAGTTGTTGAAAGACGCAACAGGACGTTAGTGGAAGCTGCCAGAACAATGTTAATTAATGCTCAACTTCCAGATTACTTATGGGCTGAAGCCGTTTCGACTGCATGCTATACTCAAAACCGTAGTATGATCTTACAGAAATGGCTTCCGAGCAAAACAGCTTAGGACCCGCAACTAACCGTCTAAACTTTCCTGATCATTCAGCTGAATCTCTTTCGCTAAACCGTAAAGATTTGGAAACCTTGTTTGCTCCGTTGTTTGATGATTTCTTTGAAAGTCGTGCACCAGAAGTATCCTCTGTTTCCGCTGCTCAACCTGATAATATTCCATTACCTGATACTACTGTAACTTCATCAACAACCGTTGCAACAGATGCACCTCCAAATGAATCTCCAACAACAACAGCACAAACCACTTCCAACACTGACAATGCAGCTGATGATCAAAACCAACAAGTACCCGCACCTGCAGATTATGATGGAAATGCTTTCTTCAATCCATTTGCTCGTGCTCCAACCATTCCTGATATTGCAGAGTCATCATCAAGCAATTTGGATCCGTCTAATATGCATGATATTCATCAACATCACCCTTCGATACATCAATGGACAAGAGATCACCCCTTAGTTCACATTATTGGTCATCCAGATGCACCAGTCATGACCAGACAACGACTTCACTCAGATGGTGAAACTTGCATTTATGCACTCACAGTATGTCAAGATGAACCAAAGAACATCAAACAAGCAATGACTTACGACAACTGGATTGAGTCAATGCAAGAGGAACTCAACCAATTCAAAAGATTAGAAGTCTGGGAGTTAGTTAAAAGACCACATGGGATCTATGTCATTGGTCTGAAATGGATTTGGAAAAACAAGTTAGATGCTGAAGGCACAGTGATTCGTAACAAATCGCGTTTGGTAGCAAGCTCAAGAAAGCCCTTTATGGCCTTAAACAAGCCCCGAGGGCATGGTACGATAAACTGTCAGCTTTTCTACTTACCAATCATTTTACGAAAGGTTCAGTGGATCCAACTTTGATTATTCAGAATCACGGGGAGGACATTTTAATTGTTCAAATTTATGTCGATGACATTATTTTTGCATCTACACACAAAAAGTACTCAAACCGTTTTGCAAAATTAATGAAAGATAATTTTGAAATGTCCATGATCGGTGAACTTACGTTCTTCTTAGGACTACAAGTTCATCAATCACCCCGTGGAATCTTCCTAAACCAATCCAAGTATGCTCTTGAGATTCTAAAGAAACATGGAATGACCAGTTGTGATACTTACAATACTCCTATGGCTCATACAACAAAGCTCGATGCTGACATACATGGGACATCTGTTGACTCTACCAAATACCGAAGTATTATTGGGTCACTCATGTATCTCATAGCTAGCAGACCAGATATAGTATTTGCAGTGTATATGTGTTCTCGTTATCAGTCTAAACCTACTGAAAGACACCTCTCTGAGGCTAAAAGAATCCTTCGATACGTAAAGGGAACCATTAACTTGGGGATCTGGTATCCAAAGGATTCTGGTTTTGAACTAATAGCTTTTTTAGATGCAGATCATGCAGGTTGTCTAGATTCACGCAAAAGTACTTCTGGTGGTGCTCAGTTTTAGGGAGATAAACTCATATCATGGCAGTCAAAGAAGCAGGATTGCACTTCATTGTCATCGATAGAAGCAGAATATGTAGCCATGTCTGCCTGTTGTGCTCAAGTTATTTACATGAGGTCACAACTGATGGACTACGGATATATCTT